>BMAW01107944.1:61258-153787 GCA_019974015.1 Nephila pilipes | reverse complement strand
CGATCCATTTTTTAAAATTCATACAATAACAGGGCACTTGGTGTATTGATTGAACCTATTAACAGTTTTTGCAAGATTTCTTTTCATTTTGTTTGCTCAGCTAACCTTTTTTATTCACACATTTGTTTTCAATTTCAGTTGCACACACACACATATATATATGTATATATATATATATAATAATATGAATAAAAGCAATGGATTTATCAGTAAAAAGCAATACAAATGGCTTGAACAATTAAAATCCAAAATCAAGGAAAAAAAACACATTTATAGAACTATATATATATATATATATATATATATATATGTATATATAATATATATATATATGTAGTTATCTATATATATATATATATATATATGTATATATATCTTCTATATATAAACTTGAAATACTGCTGACTGACTCATCACGATATCTCTAAGACTATGCAACCGATTATTTGAAATTTGGTACAGTTACTCATTTTGCAATGTAGACGCTCACTAAGAATGGTTTATAGATTCTTATTATGGTTATCATCGAGTTAATCTTTCTTACCATCGGTTATGTCATTTTGGCGACTTTATCCTTAAAATTACATAGACCAACATAAGCTGAATATATTTTTTTATAATACTATCATCGCTACCAAATTACAGTTTACTTGCAAGATTTGCGCGTGCGAAATGGAAAAATATCAAATAGTTTAATATTGACGCTGATGGATGATTGGCAAGATTTTGGTGAAGAGGCTCTTTTTTGCGAAATATCACCAAATATCTTCCACCACATAAAGTCGAAACGCATTTCAATGACCTTGCGTTGTGAATTTTTTAAAACTTCTACTATACGGTAACCCAGCTGATTTCCGGTTTTGCTGAGCAAGAACGATAATTTCTTATTGTTGTGGAACCTGAAGAAGTTTAAATTTATGAGAAAAAGTATTTTAATTACGTAATAATGATTGATAAACTACATTTTGTAAATATAAACGCAAATGTGTGAGATATTGAAGAGGCTTTAACAAATGAATAATAACGGTATATTCGTAAAACATTAATAAAAAAAAAATAAGTAGCTATCAAAATAATTTGATGTACGCGATAATTGTTAACCCTAATCTAAATATCATGCAAAGTTTTGTTTTGTATTTGGCAATTTAGCTTTTGTTTTTTTTCTAGAAGTAAACGTTTTCATTTTAAAATGGCTAGATATTTTATTGTTTTCAGAATACAGAATTATTTTTTAATGCTATGATTTTAAGAGCTATTCTGTCTATTCAATTGCAAGTTGAATATGCTGCTTTACGTAAGTAAATCCTTTACAAAAAGGATCACGTAACTCTAGGTGACTTTTCTTTAAAAATTTTATTATACTTCTTTTGTTGATATTTTTGTTGAGAATTTTAAAATAATTTGATTTAAAGTTAATTTCGGTTATATTCTTTTTTAACTTGAAAAGAACTATTTCATTGTAGGTTAATAAAAATTGATGATTTTTTCATATTTACTTTTCAGTTATAATTCTTAGTAATGGATGCTGGATATATTTGGATCGATGGAATACCTACTCCTTTCAAAGTTTTTAAAATTCTTGGCGACGAACATGTTTATTTTCGTCTCTGTCTTTGCTGGTGTTCGGTGACATATCGATGGCGTATAAAATGAAAATATTATTGTTTCTCACGTGTTTGACAACCTTAGGATCGGTTTAAATGCTACACTCAAATGCTTATCTGGCACTTATATAATATTAGCGATTTATATTTTGCAAAATGTAAACCAAACACGTAAGGATCTATTGCAAAGTATGGCGGAGGCAGAGCTATTTCCCTATCAGTTTGAAATTCTTATCAAGGTGGCTGCCTTATAGCTTCTGTTAAGGGAAACAATTCAGAGTAAAAGATTACGAAACTGGTCATTTGATGTTTATGTTGAAATAGTTGGATTAACAAATAAAGTAAAGTTAGTCTGGGTGATGATAATGTATGAAACAAAATGAAGAAAATGTGTCATCTTTTGTGTTCAGCCTCAAGAAAATGATACCTGTTAGTTTCAAAGACTCAATCAATATCTAACATTGATTTTTTAAGTTCAAGTGAATCAATTATTAATGATGTAATATCTCTTCAACTAAATAAAAGGTAAAAAAAGAAAAAAGATTCTCAAATTCAATTAGATATAAAACAAGAAGTTAGACAAGCTGCTACAAATATACTCAAAGTCATCCTGCAGCTGTAAGAAAATACTTTTCTAATACTTCCCCCCACATATGAATCAGGCTGTAATTAAATACAATGAAAAAGATCAAAAGTTAAATTAGCGCCATGGACTTCCAAAATTTCTGGTTTAATTATAAAATAGATATTGACTATTCAAATGATAAGAGCAGTATCGGAGAAAACGTTTGCCCTGTTTGTGATGCCATGCTTTAAAATTATTAGAAGAACCTCCAGGAATGTGTAACAGCGGTGATCAAGTCCAATTCCTGCTACTAGATCCACTACCTGAACCTTTGAATAGTCTTCTTAACCATTACAGGATCAACACCAGTCATAAAGAAACAAAAATTAAAAGAAATAAAATTTCTCTTTCATATATCACTTAAAAATCTCTTTAATTATATACAGTATAATTTGACATTTCTTCTTTACTGTAATTATTTTTCTGTTTCACTCGGTGATTAAAGGAATCTCTTTTACACACGACATGGAACTACTTTTGTTGCAGTCGATCTACACTGCATCTAATGACTGAAATATAATTCTTAGTTATTGAATTTCCTCAGCATTATATTTTATAGCTAATTTCTCTATATTTTGATGTTTTTAATTCATCAGTGGAAAATGTTCCATAATCATTAATTTTCGAGGACACAAAGTTGGCATCTGCAACTTTCTTTAGTTAAATATTAATTAGGAAAAGGTTTTATTCATAATATCTGAACATTTAGAAAATAAGAATTTCAGAAGAATAGACTTCATTTTATATAACCAATTATTTAAAATTCTAATTTTTTTTCAAGTAATTCAATATTTTAAATTCCTGCTACTTTTACAAAATTTTAGAACAATTTTTAGAACAATTCTGTGAATTGAATTAGTTGTGCTAGTATTTTTTATGGTTTTAAAAAAAAATTCTATCAGACATTACAAAAAGCCGTAAAAACATGTGTATCTAATTTTTTGACTTTTAAGAAACAACCATTTATCTAAATCATTAATCAATGAACTTAATTACCAAATATATTATGACAAATAAGCAAAAACGAATTGAAATTGTTGTGGTGAATGCAGAAAAATCCTTGGCATTTTAAGTACATGGCTGTCATGAAAATAAATAATAATAATAAAAAAAAAAAACTGAGAAAGAGCATTTTAAAATTTTGAAAGTCATTAAAATGAATGTCAAATGATGTTGAAGAAAAACTTAAGTAATTCGCTAAATATCATAGCTAGAACGGCGAAACTTTCAATCCGAGCTGGAGATGTGTGTGTCATGTACCCAATGGTTGCCCAAACGATCACACCAGGTACTGGGCCTCTATGCCTTTATCGAATGCAAGCAGACGACGAATGGTCTCCTCGAAGCCTCCATATACACATACGGCCATCGGAATACAGCACGCAGAACCGGGACTCGTCTGAAAAGACAATATTGTGCTACTGCTGTATCCGGTTTTGTCGTTCGGCGCATCAGAGAGTCGCCGTCTCTCTCTATGCTGCATTGCCAAAGGAAGCAGAAGTAATGGTCACCGTACTGACAAGTCCACGTTGCTGAAAACTTCGTCGCATAGTAAGCGCGAATATTGGGCGTGCTATGCCCATTTCCTGACAAATGGTCCGTGATATGGTTGTAAGGTCTAGCAGGTGGACCTCACAATATGTCTGTTCTCTGGGGCGTAAGTCCTGGAAGGGCGTAGAGATCCAGCATGCCGTTCAATGTAATCCTCAGCAATCCATTGATTTCATATTCGCGAGAGCAGCAATAGTGATATTGTAGCATTTTGTACTGAATCTAAGCTCAAAGTCTATGTAAAGTCCATATTAATATTTCACTGAGCAAAATTAACAGCATAGTAGTGGTTCAAACTAAAATGGGCAACTTGTTAAACATGAAAGGAAATAAATATATTTGAGGTTGTTACTTACAAAATCCTGCATAGATTAAATATATTTAAAGTATTTCATGTATAACATGATTCTCGAAAACTCTTGAATACGTCTGCATTTTTCGAAAGCTCACATCACAACTAATGTTTCATTGTAAAAAATATGTAAAGCTAAAAAGAAATGTTCAATATTCCACTTAATCCTCGTCTGCTACTACAGCAATTATCAAAAGAGAATATTGTTGAAAAAACTGATTACTTTACTGAAATGAGAGCAAAATAAAATACATTCTGTCATAATATAATATAAAATACACATTTACAATAATATAATTGACTTAAAAATAGAATTGTATCAGTAGTGCACTATGTATTTATTAATTAACTTATCAATACTCTAAATAAAAAATAAGATTGATAATTCATAGTGACTCCCTTTGCTTTATCTTTCAAAACAAAGCTTTTGAAGAATAGTTTATTATTAGAAATAGATATCATGAGTTCTTTTTCTGCATTTATCTGAGATCTATATTTTATTTCCAATGCAATCACTGCTGAAATTCCGGTTCTGAAATGGTAAAATTTTGAAAATGATAATAGCATACGAAATGCTCTTATTTTCAGTGAAGAAAACTCATCATCTACTCCTGATAAAAATTTTAAGAATGATTTATCACTAAATTAACTCTTAATTTCGTCACTTGCTATAAAATCTATAAAAACTTCTTCGACAGTTGATTAACCTTCTGAAGTATTTTAAAATAGTTCTATCATTCACTCGTAATTTCGTTACTAAGTTGTCGTTAGCAACAAAATACTTTTTAAAATTTTTACTAGCATTGTTGAATGATTTTGAATGATTAAAAAATTAACTTTCACATTTTGCTCTTCAACCTTGTAAACTTTAACATATTTATTCATATTTGCAAATATTTCTTTTTTCTTTTTTTTTTCTTTTTTTTTTTTTTTTTTGAATTCTAATTTTCTACATAAGACATTAACTTTATCATTCGTATCAGAAAAATGTGTATCTGCTCCTTTGAGTTAATGATTCAAGTAACTTTAAGTTTCAGTCTCGGTCTACCAAGTAGCTCAATTTCAACACAAGTAAAGCATATCGAAATTTCTAGTCTTCCGTTTGGCTTGCATCATCTAGAAAAATTCTGATTTCATCTCTTAATTCATAAGCACGTTGCAAAAATGACCCACGTTATAACCATCTTGCCTCGCATTAAAATAGTAACACTAAATGTATTACACCTATGCCTTTACAAAGTTCAGAAAAGATTATAGCAACTTTCATTACCATTATATCCAGACTAAGACAAAAATTCTTTGGAAGCTAGAGCATCTCTATGGATCATGTAATGTGTCCAGACACCCTAGAGAGAGACAAGTACTTATATATATTAGAATCGTCCAGAACAACATAGGTACATATTCCAACGAAATTTTTCCACTCTGTATTGGCTTCAATTAAAAAATTATTTAAAATAGCAAATGATGCTAGTGTTGTTGCTTTGAGTTCAATTGGTTTGCCAGAAGTAGAAAATTAGTTCTTCCTCTGGCATACCATCCTAAAATCGAGTGTAGACAATGAAATGAACATTTTTCCCCTTAACTGTTATCTCATTAAACTACAATGAAAACTCTTTTTCAACTCAACTTACGCAAACGTTGATGCTGTAAATCAACATCAACATTTCAGCTATACCATTAATTCGACGGCAACAGTATTATTTTATAGAAACATGGACTGTGTGCAACTGTTTGACAAAATTATCTCCAAACATAGTTTCTACGATATCATTTGTAGTTGGCCAAATAAGTGTTTCACCATTGGTATAAGAGTTTTTACATCTGGCTATTTTATACGGAACTTTGTAAGAAGCAAGTAAAGCATTTTTCATTCATAGAGTAAATTTTTTAAAAAATTATTTTCTCTTTTCATACATGACTTTAATTTAATTTCGAAGAATTCTCTGGGTTTTTATGATACTCAGTAAGAAGCATTTTCAAATGTTTAAGTTCATTAATTTGAATTCTGTCTGCTTCTAAAAGCTTTAAGCACAAGACACACAGGGGTTATTTTTCATCATATAACTACTGCAGTAATGGTAAACCCAAGATTTAAGTATTCTTGAGAACACTTCCTAGTTTCTATTTTCAAAATTACGCTCGATTGGGCACGTGTTGATATTTTACTGTCATTTAATTCTCGTTTATGCTAACTGAAAAAAATATTCAAGATTTTGTACAAATATATTGCCGTAAATATTTAATATCGTGTGAAGAGGATTTAAAACAAAATTTGCAACATACACATTCAGGATTTATTCCTTAGCGATAGAAGTATCGATTGAAATAAGATTGGCTGCAATTAAACAAGGAATAGCATTTATAAATGTTTCCGAGAAGATTGCACCGGCATTCCAGAATATTCGAGACAAATGCGAACTTCTCGCTAAGCAGTGAGAAGTCTAATATGGCGGATGTAAGATAGAGCAATACAGAGGCATCGAGTCTAGTTTTGTCAATACAGTGGTTCGGTCTCGTTAAATATCAATAAATTTACTTATTCTTGATAATTGTAATTTTTTGTAATAAATTAATGCAGCTTTAGCGTCAAAATACTCAAAATATAATATTGTTGTTTACGTTGTTAATGTATGAGATGAAGGAACGCAATGGAATTATTAAATCACTAAAAAGTTGAGAAATGTTACCTGAACTACATGATATGGCTCCTTTTCGGCCAGGTGATTGATAGTTATTGCTTTGCGATGTGGAAAAGTTGAGAACGAAAATAACGAATCTGGGAATTTTTTCCTGTTATAAAATAGTGCGGCTGACCACGTTTGTTCATTCAGCCCAAACGAACCGAAACGAGTTCATTAACAACAATGTAATTAAATCCATATTTTAGAGGGAATGTATAGCTGATTATCAGTAGAACATTTGGAGACATTTTAAGCAACAAGTGATTGAAAATAAAGGAATATTACCTTCTGTATGCTAGACACAATAAACATATAATATTACTTGATTTTACCATTTACATTTCTTCTAATTTATTTTGAAATAGCTTTAAAGTATATCATCTTCCACACTCCACTTGTTTGGTCACTATAACATTGGTTTTCTAATCGACTTTTTTTACAGGAACACTTGATTTTTCTCAGTGTAGTCAATATTTATCTGGTTATTCGGATCTTTGCAATTTTCTTTATTCTTTTCGTATAAACTACAAGGGATATTCATTAGTGAAGTTAATTATACTTTTTTCTTTAAGAAAATTTCTTCAAAATTTTCAAAATATAAATTTTTTGAGTCTTGGATACGCTTACAAGACAAAATCAATCTAGTACTTTTTAATTATACATGTCATATTGTAAATATAAATTAAAAAAATGCAGAAGAAAATATACTACTCAAATATTGTTTTTATTTCTGTTGTTTTCCCAAAGGTAATTTTTCGTTTTCATAATTGGCTTAAGAGTTGTTTTCAACAACAGTCTGTGTAACCTATCTTTGCTTATTTTGAAACAAGTTCCTTCTCCAGACTTTCCTTATATAGATTAATTTTAATTAACATTTGCTCCGCAAAAGCGCAAAAACAACCAAGTGTGGTTATAAATTAAATAATTCAAGTCCGTATAACAATAACAGCAACATTATTCTTCTTAATATGAGTGACTACAACGAAAAGGCTTTAGAAAGTTTCCAAGCAAATCAGTAGACAACATTACCATACGAAGCTCATGATTTATAAGCTCTTAGTCCCCTTTCTCGATAGTAGCATAAATGGGACTTCATAGAAGGTTTTGTAATATTGCAAGGCATTACCAATAATAGTGCTAATACCCACAGAAAATAACCCATATATATTTTAAGAAATAAAAGGCATGTTTTAGCAATGAATCTTTTCTTTTGTGTTGTATGTCTTAATTTCACCCTTTGTCTCAGAGATTTAATGCCTTTCTAGTGCTCTTGTTCACTTTCAAGGTTTTAATAAAAATGATAGAATATATTGATGGGAGATTTATGAAAGCTTTTGTTGAGGAATCATTATGTCGATGGAAGTGATAAGTTTATTACAGGTTTCGTAAATTTCCTAAGAATAGTTTTTGTCTGTTAAGTAACATTTTGCGAAAGAGATAAAGACTAGTTTGTGTTGAGAACTATTGATGCTGATTCCTTTAAAATATTTTGTACTTAACGAAAATCCTTGTATTATATGTAATGGGTTTTCCCATACATTTTGCTGTTATCTTTATTACGTGAATTATTAGAAAAGAATTTAGTGTCAAACACATTTAATGTCGTCTTCATAGAAGCTTTTACAAATTTGTGAAATATGTCCAACCATAATGCAAAAGTCACTGTAAATTAACCCATATTTCTTACATGTAATGAGAGAGCTTTTCAAGCAAATTATTTGTTTTTTATTACTTTTATTAATTTCGTCCTATGTTTATACTTTATTGCAGGTGTTCCATAATAGCATAATGATCTTGTTTAACTTCTCTCTCTAGATTCTCTCTCCAGTGAAAAGATATTAATGCTTGATTTAAAAAAGAACATATTGAAAACTCCTTTTTGGTTAATACCTCGTGATAAGATACTATCACAGAGTATAAACTATACCAATAGAAATTTTTTTGCAGAAATTTTAGGAGATGTGAAAAATTATGACTCGTATATTGACTCATCATTGAACCTTGTGTTTTAAGATCTTTGCACTTAAATAGAAATACAGGTATATGTATAATTTATAATGTTCATGTATTATGTGTTTAAAATGGGGGCTTCATATACTTGAAGCATACTATCCTTTTAGTTATAAATACATAAATTAATTTATGCAATTATTATTTCAGTTATTTTAAGCTTGAAAATTCTCGTAAGAAATTGCAGTAGAACCTTTTTATGTCGAAACGTTTAATTTTGATCTCTGGATAACATTTGGGCGGTTTCCAAATTATTTTTTTATTATTAGAAAAGTGATTTCCAAATTTACATTGCATTACTTGTTTAATCTACATATTTTGCCCCCCCCCCCGATTCATTCATGGCATAATAGGCAAGCTCCCGGTGGTAAGCTTATCAGAGGAGGAGGAAGAATCTTCAAAACCATCATTTATATACTTGTTAGTGGACGTACTCGTATTATGAGTTTACTTCTTGACAAGGGGCACAAAACCTATCTAAACTGCCTTAGTTTTGATTTTTTCCTGCAAATAAAACTATTAGAACTAAGCCCATGCACAGACTTGTGAAATTGAGAAAAGATCACTTAAAAATTTGTCGTAGTGGGAATTTTAAAACATCAAAATATTTTAGAAACAAATTAAAATTTTAATCAATTATTCACTTAAAAATCAACGTTTTCTTTTCTTTCTGGAATGCATATTTTATGAACATCCATATATGGTGAACATAATTCTTTTCTTATAATTTTACAAAATTATGCTGTTCAATTTCATAAAATGACACCATTTGTCAATGTAATATTTAATTCACACATTCTTTCTAAATTTACATGTAAGGGATTATTCGTTTGTCTCATGCACTCTGAGAAAAAAGGGGAAAAGGAATTTTTCGATAAACTTGCACAAAAGCGGTCTATCTCCCTACCCTCTGAATACAAGAAAGGGTGGGGAAGTGATTGGTATTTACAACCTTTAGGACGTTCCGAAAGCTGTTAAGAGGGGATGGAACTCCATGGTCAACTTCCCGATCAGCCCCGTCCTATAAGGCACTGTTGCTTTTGGTCGTGAATGCGACTGCTCGTCCTCAAAAGCCCATCCTATGATATAATACTTTGCGCTTGACTTTGGGATTAAAGTTTTAACTATATTTTCAGGCAAAAATATTTTTTTTAATCATTATAGAATTCTGATATTAATATCCATACACATATGGGTTTTTTTCCCTTAATTTTCTCTCTACATTTAGGAGTTTAATACTCCTAAACAAAATTCAAAAGAATTCAAATATGTATTACTCATAGAAAGGGATATTAAAGTTAAATTCAGAATTATGACACTTTTGGGAAGTAAACAATGCATCAAAAATACTTTTTCATACACTAAAAATGGTTTTACTCCCTTAAGAAAATATAATTTGCGTTAACGTTATATTTAATTACGATTTCATGAATAATAAAAAGGACTATTCAGTTTGAACATACTGCACATCCCATATATAGTTACTGAAGAGAAATTTGAACTAGTTTTTTTTTTTAATAATGAGGTATTTATCTCAGGTATATACCTAAAAAAACTTTTACTGTTCATAATAGTCTTGTAAATAACTATTAATGCAAGTTAAGGCCATTAAATGCACATTTAATGCCCTTCATTAAAATATGAATACCATTTTTCTCATGCTTGCGCTAGAAGTGAATTTTATTCATTTGTCATTTTAAAGTTTGTATAATAAGTGTAAAGTGAAGCTTTAAGATAAAATTATTCCCTTTAAAATATGAGTAATATGAGTATATGTTGTACTAAATCTTCATCAAACTATACAATTACTTTTATTGCTGTATAATAAGTTAATTTTAATGTATTGAACCACACACACAATTACTTTAAAGTATTTTTTTTTTGTACTTGCAATTCAGAAGGTTGTAATCCATGGAATAAATATTTTTTTTTTTGAATTTCAAAGTATAATGGACTGTTGTTGGTTTTATGATAAGAGTTTTAATAAAGAACAATAGAAGACCATAATGACTGTACATAATTGCTTAGCAGAATTTTTCAGACGCCTCCATAGATTAATGATGTAAACTGATATGAACTGAAAATGAACTGACGACTAATTGTATATGATAACCGATAAAACTTATAACTACTAATATTATATTACTGAAGTGACTACTAATATATATATTACTGATAACAACAGACTACTAATTGTCTGATAAACTATTCATCAACGATGACGTGAGCCACGTAGTTGACTTCGAATTACCGCCCTTTCAAAATATTCTTAAATGGACCCCAAATGTTATGGCCTCAAGATGAGAAGTCAGGGTTATAACGGAGATATTCGAGGACTTTCGACTGAAGTGACTGCAACAAATATTTAAATGAAATAACCACATGAAAGCGAGTATTGTCATAGAATAAAATAATCCCTTTTGGACAACTCTTAACGCTGAAGGTACTTGATTGCAGTTTTCAGCTTGTTTATAGGGGTGCAGTGGTTGGCCGCATTTTGCTGTGTGACTAATCCTTTTGCTGATAGACAGTTTTCCCACTTTCTCCTAAGTATTGATTAATAGATTCTACTTTCCCATATTGTCAACTGTTGCAGTTATTTCTGAATGCTGATCACGTGAGCTTCACCTGGTAGAGACCTGTTGTCCGTACTGGTTAGCCCTTTACTAAATTCCCAACCTTATCGGAACAATGAAGTGCGACAGAAATACTCCGGCCCATACACATTTTGCAGACTACAATATTTCTGAACTGGAATCTCTTTCAGTGCAGTTAAAAATTGCACGACCTACTATGCTTTGACTTTGTTGGATGCATCCATGATTTTCGACCAGTTGCGATTACTTTCCTTCCACGCAGTCACAGAAACAATTAATATGTTGCGTCGATAGCTCATGTTTTGCTACCACTCAAAGCCTATCTTGAAACATACAAAACATTTCGCCTTTTCAAGCATGGCGCACGCGCGGTAGTCCCACTTTCACTTGGGCAACCCTTGTACTAAGCAGAGATAAAATGAAACCGGAAAGTTAGTTACAGAAAGATTTTTTACTTTCTTATGTATTTTTTTCTCGTTCATTTAATCTATTCTTAGCTTTTATGTAGTAGTAGCATGTCTTGTGTTTTAGAAACATACTTGAGTTATTTTCTCTATTTTCATTTTGTTAATATATGCATAACTCAAAGATATAAATACATCTAAACATTTTTAACTATAGGAAAATATAATAATTGAATCGAAGAGAACTTATTTACAGATCCGCTCATTATTATTCATGAGAAAATTAAACTGTAAATAGTTTTAAGTGAAAATATAAGAAACTTATTTTGAAAAACAATTCCTAACTGCAAATTTATTCTTTAATTTCGTCTAATGATTTTTGAAGATAATTCAAGCCATGTTAACTTTTACACATAATGGAAAAATAGGATGAAATATAAAGTAATACAAAATGACATTTATTTTAAGGAATATCAGCAATTCTTAATGTATGTAAGGAATAGAGGATAATAACTATAGATGGATTATTAAATTTTCTTTTTGTTACTTTTTTCTTCTTATTTAGCTTGGTCAGATTTTTCTATTCAACATATTAATTGTTTCGTTTCATTTATAATAAATATAATGCAAAGTGCGCGAACTATTTTATGTAAATATCATTTAACAGTTCTTAATACTTTTAAATCTGAGATTCAGAATGAATTGAACGAGAATAGGGCTGGTTTTCTTTAAAAATCGTCTCAACATTATTAATCGCCAAATGAGATTTTAAATAAATTTTAAAAGCATATGTACGAAAATTATTTTAATAATGTTTATTGAAACATAAATTAATCTTTCAATTCCAAGTACTTTGAATGTTAAAGTTTAAGATTATATTAACTCCTTTGTTATTCAAATATAGAGTTATTTCCAAAAATTAAGTAAAACCTCAAAATTAGAACTCATTCAGAAAAAGCATATTAAAAACGTAAAAAAGCAAGGATTCTAAGATGATAAGTACTCATAAAGTTATAATTGAATTTATATATCTTTAATTTTTAATAAGATTGTGAAAAAAACAAGTTTATTATACGATTAATAATCATTGTTTAATATAGAATCATAGTGTTTATTTCTTTTACTAAAATTTGAATATTAATAATAATATAAACATTACAGTCTTTAATGAACTGTTTTTGTTTCAATAAATCCGAAAATCAAGCCTAATGCACGTAAAATCAAACAGATGAATAACAGACACGCATAAGGAAAGAACAAAATTGTAACATACCTCCAAAATTTCAGTTATTATAAATATATTAAAAATTGTTTCCATTTTGGACTAGATACTATATTATAAAAATACAGGACAGAAAATCAAAATGTCCCATATATGGTGTAATTCAGTTAAAATCAACTATACCACTTATTTTAATAGTTAATTCTGCTTCTTGTGTCACTTTATAGCCCTTTCTAAGTCTTTCTCCCCTTTCGTATTAAGTCTTGATTACTTGCTTCCTCTTGTTAAATATAGGACATGGGTCTCCATTGTCCACTCCGTGAGAAATGGCAAACATACACCTATTATGCTCTCCCCTTATATCTCGTTTAGGAAATCACGATCATTTGTCACTAAACTGCTTTTTGGTCCTGAGTAACGTTTTGTCTTTAACATCTGGGTCTTTGCAGTGACTGTAACATGAAGTATTATGCTTATTAGATAGTGGCTGTTTAACTGAGATGGTGGATTATACATTAAAGTCTGGCTAAATGGAAAAAAATAACCTTATTGATTTTACTTTTGATATATTTTATCATCATCTAGAAATATTCTATTGAAAATCAATTTCTAATTTCTTATATTTACCTATTAAAGGACTCGTTTATTAGTGCAGATCCGTTACGGCCTTGTAATAAATTTTCCACGTTCAAGACCGGTAAATTGAAGTTTGAGTTTGTTTTTATTGTTCAGAATAAGGCTGTTTTACAGTAACTCCAAATGTACATCAATATATTCAAGAAGTTAAATTATCAGTTTCAAATTAATTTCCCTGTATAAATGCGAGAGAACTATTGGCGACTGATTT
The DNA here is from genome assembly GCA_019974015.1 of Nephila pilipes. Taxonomy (NCBI): domain Eukaryota; kingdom Metazoa; phylum Arthropoda; class Arachnida; order Araneae; family Nephilidae; genus Nephila; species Nephila pilipes. The sequence continues at coordinate 139,891 of BMAW01107944.1, read as the reverse complement.
GAACCACAATCAAGTTTTATTCTATATTATATATCATTATAGTAAATTGTCCCACTCCTTATAACTTGAGGTATTTTAGGGAGAAATGGAATCTATTGTTACAGTTATTACTTAGCAATCACATTTTCAAATGCTTAAACATATTTCGTTTTGATGTGTTTTTATATATGGACATATATTGATATTCCACGTTTATGCAAAATATTAATATGACTAATCAATTTTTACTGTTAGGGTATTAAAATTTCTTGAGTTACTTGCAACTGATGATCAGAGTCATTGGAAGCAAAATGTATGCATGTGCATTATTTACTTCCTTCAGATCCTTCCATTTTTAAAAACACATGTCTGTAAAAATTCACATATTCAGTCTTTTGTCCTCTAAGTAAAACATGTATTTTTTAAATAAAAAAGAGGTAAAAGAATAGATTTTTTTTTAAATCTAACTTTGCATGAGAAACATTTTAAAATCTAAACTCATACTTATATAAAATATCTCTTCATTTAGAAATTAAAAATAGATTTGTCAATATAAGATAGTCACAAAAGAATGAAATTTCTTCTTTAACAGCCGAGGCAAAGTTGCTAGAAAAAATGGCATTTCGAAAGTTTAGATAAGCCATACTGAATAACTACAAGAATATCAGTGGTTATTATTGTGACAAAATTGATGTCTAAACTAGCGAAAATTGACCAGTTATGTATATATTATTAAAAGTTTCTAATTCTTAAATATGTTAGAAGAATATACAGATTATTTTCACTCTTTTTTGTTTAATATTTATTTATTCATTTTCATTTACTGTATTATTTAGAATCTCCTTAATCTTTTAAATATATATTATGTAATTATTAATTTTAAAAACTTCTTTCTGAAAGTCATAAAATTGCTTAGAAAGAGGTTTTTTAAAAAATAATTTCTATTGCTTAACATTTTAAGAGGAGCACAAGTTTCTTAAGAAAATTTCACACTGTGTAATAAATCTGATATCTCTTGTCATATTGTAAACCTTTTTATTGCATGTTTTTAGGCGTTAAAATTTTATTCTCTATTACAAAATTAATTAATGCGACAGATAATTCATATTTGTAAATTAATTTATTATTTTCTGAATTGATGTGTAAACATGATTGAGTTAAAAATAAATGTTTCAATACTTCCATTAATAAACTGATGACAAAACCGTGAATATTTTGCTAATATATATATAAATGTAAATAAGAACAAAATCTTATTGCTTCGGAATACCATAATTAAATATGTAGGAGGACCTTCTTTTATCGAAAGCTGGGTCCCAAAAATAATGAGGAGGGGGAGATTATTTGTAATAGTATTATAGGCTTTATAAAAAAAAATTATTCAATTCCTCGAAATTCAAACCTTTGTAACTTGCAACAGTGCAGTGTCAGGCCGACGCCCAATGGTCATGCATCAGATGGGAGTGATGAGAAATTTTTTTGGTTTATATGATGAATAAGAAATAGTTTATTTATATCTTAAAATTAAGAAATGTCTTTCATGAATTTTTTTTTCCGAATGAAGACTAAACATTTTTCGGATTTCATTATGCACGATGTTCCCAAAAAACTAAAATGCGGTATATTTTCTTTTATTGCTTTTAAAAAAATGATATTTTATTTTAATAATCACCTTAAAAACTTCATATATCCCCTTATTAATCTGTCTTTTTAATTCTTTTCTTTCCTTTTTAATTACTTTTGTTTCGCGTACTTTCTGCTTATAAGTAATAAATTTCATTCAAAGAATATGGCCGCGATAGCTAGGTGGTCATGGTCGTGGACTCTCGACCGGCGATGTTTTCATCGAGTCGTGAGCTTAAGTCTTGATACCACGAAAGACTTGCCGTGCAGCTGAGATAACGCACGATAAATCTGGTTGAAGTCTCAGGTTCTTCCATTGGCGTGTGTGTGGAAATTTGGAGAAAAAGCTCGGTCTGCATCACTTGACCGAGTCTCAAAATTACGACGGATGTCGAGATTAATTTTTGTATTTCTCCTCAATGCGATGTTGATAAGCAATTACATTCATTCAAAATATTATATAATTGTAAACTTCTTTAATTAACACTTTACTCTTATTTCAGTTAAAAAATAAATCCATTCCCACATAACAAATTACGTCAATAATATCAGCCGCCACATAATGGAACATTTTCTTTTACAAGCTACCAACACATCAAAAAGAATCGAAACACACACATTACTTCACTACCATTCAAAATTCTTCAGATATATGAGGTTCCACCGAATTACCATACAATGGTATTAATAATGACACGTCTTCCTGGAAGCTTTTGTAAGAATGTGAAACGTATCCAACCGTGGTACTAATGCCCCCTGAAATGACGCCATATTTTTCGTACTTAATTAAAGTCATATCCTGTCAAGCAAATCTTTTGTTTTTCGCCGTCTCTCTCAATTTCGCTCTGTATTTAGGCTATGTCGGGAAGATTTAATGACTATGTAGTGCTACTACACTCTTTCAGGATTTTGTCGTCAATGAGCGAATATTGACGTTTGATGTGCAAGGTAACATACATTGTGGAGTCATTGTTCGAAGGCTAACGATAAGCCTATTATGGGTTTCGAATTCTTAGCTCGCCGTCTTCTAATGGCATGTGAAAAGATACAGGATATTTTGTTGGTGATTAGTCTGTTCATCGCTTAAAGTCTTTCATTAGAATGTAGAAATTTATGCATCTTGTGCAATGATTACTATCAGGAGTATTTTATTGTTTTTAAGAACTCTTTGAACATATTATATGGATAAAGGATGAGTGTTAATGGGATGAATACGTGCAAATTATTTCATTCATTATTTTAAAAATTTTAATTAATTTAATTATTAGAAACAACTTTAAAGAAATTTAAGTTAAATTATAACTCCCCCCCCCCAACAAACCCTACAAAATTATCTTTTTTTTCAGTTCTAACGCGATGTTCCTTAATATATTTATAATTATTGCTATAGTTGTGAATTTTTAAGGATTATTTATCTTTATGTAGAATCACGAAATCTTGATTAACATGAAAAGTAATTTAACATATATTTAATCATATGCATTGATTGAGAAATATAAATATATCATTTGTACTTAATTATACGCAGTTATACCTTCATTTTACTTAATAAAAGATGATTATTTGAGAGTTTAAAAATTATAATCTAACAAATATTATAAAATTAATATAACAGTAAATGCTTTGTTAAAAATATTTCCCCTCAAAAATTGATTTTGACTCTCTCTTCATTTTAGTATTGGTATTCACAAAAAAACTCAAAATAAAATAAAATAAAGCACTGATAAAATGTTATAAGCAAAAGAAATTAAATAGTTTTTGATTTGTAGAAAAACATATGTTTAAGTGGATGATAAAATAAAGAAAATAAATATACTTCTTTTATTTATGGCAGATGTATAATAACAATTAATTGTAGTTACAAATACGTTAAGACATTTCTTAGTTATTAAAGCTTGGCTTAATTCACTTGGTTTTTTTTAAAGTTTTACAAGATTCAAAAAAATTTAAAGATTATAAAAATTAAAAATATTAATGTGACGTTACCTGCAACACTTCAGACAAACCCATTCACGTTCGTAAAAGCATAATTAACTGCACGATAAAAAAAGGAACATAAATTTTCTTCTTTTACATACGTTTACTACATAAAATCTCCTTTATCTGAATGTAATTTATAGTAATAGCTTTTATACGCAGAAAAATAACTTATAATACCCATTAATATTCTTGCGTGTCAGACATGTTTCATTTCATGTCATTTGTAATTCTCGAAAGCATCATTTGCTTAAAGCTGTCATCTCCTAATGTTCAAGAATACTCATACACCACGGAACATTTCTTTCAAATAGAAAACTGCTGCGGTATAAATTTAAATTTTTGACATTACTAGAGTATACAAAATAATATGTTTATTATTCTATTCATTTCTGTTGGAAGAAATGCTTTTTTCCCGTTTAAATTATGTTTTATATTTTACTGCCTGTACTATTATGTCAAATAGGGATTTCACCTTACATGTTTAAACGAAAAATTACATTTCTATGTAATGTTCGTAATTTCAGTGAGCTGCATGGTAAAAGAAAATAATGTACGCTATATTCTCTCTAATTTAGTTTAATAACATATCATTTTCCTTTAAAATTACGTATATAGAATATGGAACAGGGGTCGGCAAAGGAGTTGATATAGTATAATTAGGGGTCGATCCATTCTAAACGGACGATTAGGAATCGGTGAATGAATACCAATGCTATTCAATCGCAAATTTATTGACAGCAACGCAGTATATACAATTTTCTTTTGGAAAGTCATTCGTAATTACATGATAGTAAGTGAATTTTTCATATAATATATTATAGCTCATTTAATTTCTCTTTCCTGCATATTTTTTTAAAATAACTATTTATCTTTTTTTACAGCTTAACGTATGCGTGTTTCGTGATCTGTTATTCATTCTCAGACTTGTGAGAAATGATTCTTGCTTCTTTTTGCTACAAGATGGCCCGAGCTGCCTACATCGCATCAGCGTTTCGTCACCCATTCCTTTTGCCTGATGGCTTCTAATCTAGAGAATGACGACTTCTACGTATCCATTGTTCTTTATCTGGAGCACTTTAAACTTGTGTTTCTTTTTTTCGCATAACTAGATTCTTTTTGCTGTAAAATTATTGTTTTATTAGAATTCTACTAATACCGCAATGGAAGCGTTGATTTCTAAACGAAAATACTGACAATATACAGTTGAATATTTAAAATTTGGTTTTATACTTTCATCAATGATTGAAAGAAAACTCTTGTGCTTTCTTTGTGAGAAAACTTTAAGCAATGATTCCATTAAACCGGCCAGATTAAAAATCACCTAGAGAGAATTTGTTCGGATGAAAAAAATAAAATCAGGATTATTTTTAAAAAAAAACTTAAAGAAGCATATGTAACTCAACTAACCTTAAAACAATTTATTAAAATTTCAACTGAAATTGAAGGTGGATTAATATATTCGCACAATATTACTCTCAATATTGCAAAGAAGGTAAAACCTTATTCAACCGCAGAAGAAATAATTATACCTAATATTAAATATGTCATTGAAACTGTAAATAAACAAGATTCTGCCACTGATTTAAGAAGTCTACCACTAAATGCGAATCGATAAAACGAGTGAAGATGTGGAAGATATTGTGGTTTCGGAACGAAGATATTACAAGTTTTCACTCCTACTTGATGAAGACACTTTTGGAAGTCTTCTCTTCTTATGTGTTATGTAAGAAATTTTAGTAAAATAAAATGTTGGATTATTGAAGAATTTTTATTTGATAAACAACTTGAAACTGACACAAAAGGAACAACAATATATGAATGCTTAAAAGAATGTTTAAAAAAGTAGGAAATTTCAATAAATAATATAACTGCAATAGCTACAGACGGGTTAGTAGATCGCTACCGAGTTTTTGCAAATTTACTTTAGAAAAAAAAAAGTACCAGTGTGGTATACATACCATTCATTTTATCTTACATATAACTAATCTTAGTAGCAAAATATCTCAGTAACGATCTTCATAATTCATTACAATTGAGCTTTAATTCTATTAAATCAAATTAGAGCACAGCTTCTTAAGTAACGATTATTTGGTAAACTTTACGAGAAAATTCATGAACTTTCAAGCCAATTATTACACACCGAAATGCGATGGTTGTCGAGGAGTGCATGATTAGAAAAAGTTGTTGAATTGTCTAAGCAGTAACAGAACTCCTTACTAAAATTGATCTAGCCTTAAGTGATGAATTGCAAAAGAATAAAAACAATATATCTTACTTGGTTGATGTATTTGCAAAGTTCAGTGATTTTCAAACACGTCACCAAGGCAAAAATATTACAGTAATTCAAGCACGGACAATTATTTTACGTTTTCAAGTTAAATTAAACTTATTTAAGTCTTCATTGTTACGTATAGATTTTCAACACTTTTCAAATTTACGACAATTGGATATAACCGACGTAGAATTGGAAATTAAAGATAGATCTCAGATATTAAAAATATATCTCAAAATAACGTACCGGGCCATTGTCTGCACATGTTGAAAATAACGACAGTCAATTGGAAGATAAAGTCATTGAATTGTTAGTAAACCTTGAAATAAATGATCTTTATTAATTCAACTATAAGTAAATTTTGGACGAATATAAATGTTACGCAAAAGTATCCAAAACTAGTAATACGGAATTTCCCTTTTTAATTGCATTCCCAAGTTCATATATGGTTGAATCTAACTTTAGTCATACAATCTTTTTTTTAAAGAAAAAAGAATAGAAATAAATTAAATATGGAGCTTTGAGTGAAATTAAGACCGAAATTAAGAAATTTCGAAACAAGTATTGCTAATCTGGCCAAGCATCAGCAAGCACATCCTTCTCATTAATTTATGTAAAAGTTGATTTTTTCAAAATCAAAAAGAAAGAAAAACTTACCTTCTTCTTAAATAATTTATTTTATTTAAGAAAACGGTTTCTTTTCTTTTTTATCATTTTTATAGAGGGGACTATAAGAGAATTATAAAGTTTTCGACGGTCGATTATCAAAAAAGATTGGCAGTCCCTGATCTAGAATATCATTAAAAGTAAATGAATAGTTTTTTCATAGTTTATACTTTTTTTTATAATTTTATTATAAATGTAGGTTTTGAACATTCGTCTTGGAAAATTTAAAAACTTTTTTCCTACGTTTTTATGCATAATTGTTTTTATAACGTACTATAAAAACAACATGTGTTTTACTGGATTATGTTCACCATTTATATTAATACATTCGTAACACCCAATCTTATTGTATTGCATTTAAGAATAGCTTACCCCTATGTTTAAATATCCTCTTATATTTGAAATGCTGTATTTAATTCGAAATACTTGTCTCTTATAATGCGGCACCACCTTTCGTCTTAATGATGTTAACAATTTGCTTCAGCGTGAACTCAACGAAATATTGGAAGATTTGGGAAGCCATGTGGATCTCCGACCTTCAAATATCCATTAAAATTTGACGAGGCAGGATCAGAGGGTCGAAGATCATTTTTCCAGAATTTCCATTGAACGATACAGATAAAATTTGGGAGTGTTTGAACTGTGAATTGTCTTTTTGAAGGGTGAGGTCTTATACAAGATTCTGAAGCATTACAAATGCAAACACAAGGAAGTTAAGGAGTTCCCAGTAACAATGGATTGTTAGAAATGATGTCACATGTACCAGAAGTGTCATATTAAATCTTTATGGAAATCCTCAGACGACATTGATACTCTCATCAGCTAAAAATGCCTTCATGGTTTTCAGAGCACTAGCACCATGGCATTAAGTATTACCCTGAAAATCTAAAATAAGTTTAGATAACATTTTTCCGCATGTTTTGAGTCCAATGAAGATATTTTTGCTCTCATGCTACTCTTCATGCCCTCTTAGCTGATGTACACCATCGTAAAGAGATGGTTCTAAATGATGATGACGCTACCAAATTTTTTTGCACCAATGTTAAATCGCAAAATTGTTCTTACATTGTGGTCTGTTTATCCTCTGTTGCAATGCGAGCAAGTCCACGATGAACCAGAAGATCCGCACTGCTGTTAATCCAACAGTCCACGATATTTGGCCCTTTTGGGTATGGTTTTCCCAAATAAAGCAAGCAACTAAATGTGCTTAGAATTTTCGTTTTAATTATAGTACCTCTGGTTATTATTCATTCATCTTTGCATCATTTCTTATGATGTCATATATAAGATTACTTCAAATGATTTCCAATTACATTACTACTCGCAACACCATATTTATTGGAAGCAAAGTCTCTCAAACCCAATTGCTTTTCTCCACTTGAAGTTATAAAGAATTCTTTTAAACAAGGAATAAAAATCATCTGCTAAATTAAATTATTTCGTAGAAGATGTAAATTTAATTTTTTAGCAGAAATATCTCAAAATGTATTGAGCAAGTAAAGAAATAAGAATGACTCATGTTATTATGGCATGTACCTTAATAAGTCATTAAATAAAAGTTTCTTATAAAATAAAATTTCTTCAGAGATTTTCATTTTAAAGCAAGAAATCATCTTTAATAGATCTAAATGAGCTTGATTATTTTGGTTACGTTTTCTTTGGGTTTAATTATTTTAAGGCATTTAATTATTTATTATAAACTTGTAAATCTTACAAATTAGTTGATTTTCGTTATTAATTTTTTTTTGCAATTGTGTTAATATATTTTGTTAGATATAAATAATAAAAAAAATCTAACTAATTTTAGATGAAATGCGATTATCAAAAATTATAAACGGGATTGAATAAAATTCACTATTTCAAACTTAGAAAGCAATTTAGAGAAATTAATCTAAACATTTATAATAATTATTTGAAACATTTACATCCGTAGCAATATGGACGATCATCAAGGGGGGAAAAGATTTAAAAATAAACAGAAACAGAGCAGTTATGTCATATAAAATAAAAAAAAAAAAACTGAAAAAATAATGGATAATAGTATTAATTTAAAATTTATAGAATCACTATGACTTTTGAGAAACCAATGATAGCTGAGCATAGTTATAATTCTTAAATTTTTTTAAGAATTTTTGTTTCTTTGATGTATTTTTGCAAAACTTTTTGAAATATTTTGAAACATTGGAAAACTGTAAAGGTTACTTATTCGCCAAATTGCTGCTCACAAGTGAGTAATTTTCCGACCATCAGAAACACAGAATTTTATACTTACTTAAAAGAATTTTAACGATCTTGCACATGATGTTCAATTTCAGTTTCAAATAAACTCCAGAAAATTACTTCGAAATTTCTAATCGAAATGATTAATTCATTGAATATATCAGTCTAAAAATAAATAATTTTTTTCTCATTCGGGGCTTGTTTAAAAAAACTCAACAACTATTCCTTTATTACAACTGTTGCTTTTATTGAAGATTCAATGTAGGGATATTATATAGTTTAAAAAGAGACAGATTATATTTATTTTAGAATTATTCTTTACACGTGCTATATCATGTAGAAATGTATTAAAAAATATTTTTTCCATCATTTCAAGATTAAATATTAATAAATAAAATCTCTAATAAATAGTGTCCTGTTTTAAAAAAATTACTGAAATAAACTTTTCCGTAAGATGTGTTCCCACTCATTAGTTTCGTGGGGAACATCATTTGCATTTATAATCTTCTTAGTAACGAAATCTTTGGGATTTCTGTAGTTATAATCAACATTTTCATTTTTTCTCTTCATTCATCCATAAGCTCCTATTCGAAATAATACGAGTAGAACCTTCATTTTGAGTTAAAATATCCACCACAAACCACATACGAAAGTAATTTTTAATTAAATATATCTCCACAAACATATTATGCATTAGCATTTACCATCTTTCTTTTAATCTGCAACGCCACAAAAATACTTGTTTCATTCATAACAAACACATACGAGTACATTACCATCACAATTCTTTAGTTGTAAAGGTAGGGGAGGATTTTTCAATGATATTAAAAATGACAGAATCTTTTTGAAAGGTGTTATAGAAGGCTATGAAATTTACATAAATGTAGTGTTAACGACACCGAAAATTATATCAGATTTGACGTTTTTAATACAAAAACATCCTCTCAAAAAAATCTTTGTTACTCACAGAATGTCTCAAAATTTTGTCTCAGAGATTTAATAACTCTTTAAAGATCTTTTACGTTTTTAAAGAGGATTCTGTACCATAAAAAGAACATAAATGGGCGATTTAAATGAGTATGTGTTTAGAATTATAACCTGGGTACGAGCTAGAAACTTATTACTGATTTCAACTGCTTTCATTCATTTTGTCAGTTTTATTAAGAGGTATTAAAATTTGGAAAAATAATATTAATTGCTTTTTTCTTGGTTCCTTCATGTACGTGTTAGGTATAGATTTCAGTAATTATACTATATCATATTGCATGCAATTGTAATTATTATTGTGTGCATGAAATTTATCTACATGACGAGAATAATGCATATAATGTTTAAATAAAGTTAAAATTATATCACTGAATCATGATTTAAGCATTTCAAAGATTGATAATCACGATAGAGGAAATTTATGCATCAAAATCATTTTTTTTTCTTGATTTAGTAAGTTATTTGGTACAAGTTTATTGAAATATGTTCAATAATATACATTATTATCTTGTAGAACTGGTTATTGGATTATGTGTTTATTAACATTGCACTAAGATAGGCACTATTTGTATGTCTTATATGTACTAATGTAATGGATTCGCAACTAATTCTTATCACTATGTAGAGACGATATTTTCTTATGACACATTTCTGCATTTTTTTTCAGTAAACCTTGAAATAAAAGATTCATTACAGCTTTAATTCAGAAGTTTAAAAATTTATTAATAATTAATTAAATTAGTTCATTTTTACTATTTTTTTTCAACAATTTTACTCTTAAATTGGCATTGCATGGAAATGCTCAGAAAAATGCTAACAATGATAACATTATTACGCAAGGAAAATCAAAATATAATTTAAATATAATAAGCTAAATCTTGAGAATTATGTGGAAAATGTAACGGCGTTAATATTCAGTCAAAGCTCATTTACATAGATTATAAAATGCCAACAATTGCTTTAGTGAGAGGAATCTCATTTTATTTTTACATTTGAATAAATAATAATATATTGGCATCATGAAATGTAATATTATAAGCTTCCCCTGATATACTTGTATGAAATGGCTACGTAAATTATTGTAGATCGAAATCTTTCAAAATTTCAGTAATTAACTTCTTCAGTTTCAAAAAAAAAATGTTAACTTCAACACTGATAACAATGTTATCAGTAATTAACATTACAAATTTATATGTGTATCTTAATGTTTGGGAAGGTAACTGAGACACGACGCGTGCGTTTTCAACCTGGAAAAGTGAGTTAACCACAAACAAGTTAAAATAAACCACACTTTTTTTTTCTAAAATTAAAAGTGATAGGAGTGATATTTTAGCACTGAGATGTCTGAATATTCGTGCATCTGTTCATGCAATGAAAATCACATAAATAATCATGTATGAGCAATTAATAATCAGCAGTTGTAATTCTATTCAATAGCCTTGAACTCTTGTTTTAAGTACACCTTGCATTAATTCCTAAATATTTATAGTATCGAAAGTTTGAGGAGAATACTTATAAGCATATCTTATTCTATACATTTACTATACTTATAAGCTCAAAATTGATATTTAATGAGCATTTTAAAAATTTACTTTTTTGATATTAAATTCCCTTAATTTTTTATACAAATACTGCTATTTACCTAAAATCTGTAAACGTTTCTCATAAAAATACTATGTTCTAATAAAATATTGAGTAGGAAATAGTACCTTTTATAGTATTGGTAATACAAGTAGTATGAAGGAAGTAGTTTACCAGAAAGTGTACCAGAATCCTAGAAAACTACATTTTAAGAAAAGTATAAATATAAATACTTTTTTCTGTGGTGTGCCCTATTTATTTATATTTTTAAGGTTCAATTTTTCGTGCTCTATTTATCAAATTTTAATATATAATACATCCATGTATTTTAATTTATTACTATAAATAAAAGAAATCTAAACCTAAGCATTTTATATTATCTTGTTAACTTAATAATATAAAGATTCCATTAAATTTTTATTAAGATCGCCAAAACTTTTACTTTCTTTTTGCACCAATCCTATTTAGATCAGTGTTGATTTTAATAACAACAAGCTTGTAACAACTTCCTTTTATTTAAAAAATTAAGTCGTACCTGTTTCATCACAACCAGTCTAAAAAATTCAAGTTTAAATACTTAAATCAAGCTTGTACAAGCTTAATGCAATAAATTTTGTGCTTTTTTAATTTTATTAGGATTTCTATATTAGTATTAAATCTAAGTATTTGTCATACGCGTACATATAGTTACAAACATCAACAAATGCATATTAAAATAACAACATCTAAACATCATAAATAAGACAATGCTACATTTTTTAAAATTAAACACTATTTTATAAAAGAAGCTTGCAAAAACAAAATTACTTAGCCAGAATAATTAAGAAATCTATATAATTCACGTCACAAAATTAACATATAAGAAGATACTTCTGTAGAACGTCACTCCATTTCACTCATCTTTATAAGCTGAAACGAAACAGTGTTGTATATTCTTATTGAAAAAGTGAACATGAAAATATTTTAGGCTATTTACGTTTTTTCTGTTCCAATTAAACTGAGTTGAATAAAAGAAACTTGTGTTGACTTTCAGAATTTGAAAATTATGTTAATAAGAAATTTAAAATATTTTATGCTGAAATTGCAAGAAAGTTGGTTTACTGTCCAAACTATTGTCGGGAATTACGAAACAACTGAATATGTTATAAAACAATCTTACTGTGAACAATTAAAAATTTTGAATTTGAAAATATCCAGCAGTGATGAGAAAATATAATAAGTCCAAATTTACCTGCTCCTCAGTTAACGGAATATATTACTAAAGAACCAGTAAGAGTATTATTGCAAAAACAATTCCAAGAATCCTCCGATTTGCATGATTCATGACAAAAGAAACTATTTAAATCCAGAGCAAATAAACGAAAAATGAAATAAATTGCAAATGAACATATTAGGAATTGGGTTTTGGAAAAATGTCCTTTTTACTGATGAGAGTAAATATAATGCTTTCGGAAGTGAAGGAAGTGGTAAAATTTGGCGGTGCAGAAAAGAAGAATCGAAAATCATAAAAGTAATTTCTACAGTAATGTATAGTAGATAAGGATTCCCAGTTTCGCAGTCAATATTGGCTGCTAGTGTTAGGAAATTAATCTTCATGGAAAGAACGATATATCTTCCTGTACTTGAAGATATTAAAAAGTAGCATGCAGGCATCTGCTTATAGTTGATAACAGAAAGAACACACCCAGTGAAAATCGTAAAATATGGCTCCTTTGCAAAATATAACTCTAAGACCCACCTCACCTGTTTTATTTCAATCACACTGAACACGCATTAGACAATCTTGATAGAAAAATTTATAAATACAGATTCTGAGAGGACTCATTCAAAAAGAATTTTTGTAAACATGAGGTGAAATTGTTCCGGATACTACACAAAATCTTATTGCCTCAGTTCGTAGGAGACTGCAAACCGTTATTGATTACAAAGTTCAAATTATATGATATTAAATTACTTGCAATTGTATAAGTTGATGTAGGTTTAAAGATAAATTATGATTCTTATTACTTTCAGTCTTGAGTTCGGTTAAGAAGTGAACTCTTGGCTAACCGTCAAGAAAATTAATGATTGATTTCAAGTAATGCTACACCTCTAGATATTTTAATTTAACAAGCCAATCAAATGAATTTAAAAAAGGGCTATACCTTTTCAATTGCTGATTATTTGATCAATTTCAAAATACAGTTCTATTTTGGTCAATTTAACTGTAAAGCTTGTCAAAATACTTACAAATAGAATACCTCTTCTCAAATGGAAGGATTGGAGGTCACAATAATATCTTTCTATCAACATCAATTTTTATATATGATGTTATCCATTGTCTTGAGTAACCCATTTGGGAAAAACGTGCAATTTACATCACATTTCTATTAATAGTTTGCAATATCTCTTGATGCATCATCTGAATTTTATGATGAATACTGGTTTTGATTTGAAAAATAGATATAGGTTTACTGGTAAAAATATAAACTTTGATATATCCCCTCTCTGGGGAAAACAAACTTGATGCATGGTGCAGGAAAATCAAGGAAATGTGGTGCCGATGGGAAGTTTGAGCTCTGATAAAATTATTATTTCTCCAGAAATAGAAAGGGGAAAATAATGTCGCAAGAATTCCATGACTGAATATGATGGGCCAACTTCTTTCCGCTGCACATTGATTGTGTACATTTCACACCTGAAAGTTCAAGATTTTTAAGAGTTCTACATCCTCTTTCACTTGTAACATTTATACATTGCTCTTTGTCATCCTGAATGATGTAGGTACCAATTATTTTTTTAGATGTTATGCCTCTCTTAACTTATTGGCGTTTGTTCGTTATTATTCAGCTCTTGAGATAAATCTTAATATAATTTATTAATCACAAACTACTGAACTGTAATTGAAGGCATTCAGGAATAAAACATATTCTTTCACTGCAGAATATCTAAGGTAGCTCTCTCTAGAATTTCAACCTATCTGCAGTCTCAATTTATGATTTAAATAAGAATCTGTCTCTTAAGTTCACTCGATATTAGTTTCACAGATTTCTTCGACAGTAACTAAGTAGATTAATGCTGTTAATGGAACTTTCTTCAATCCGTGAAACTAACATAATAATTTAAATCTCAGTAACAATTCTCTGATGGTAAGTTATCATCTTCTATCTTTCTTCATTTTCCCTAATTGCATATAATTTATACATCAGTATATTTGAATCACTTCCCCTCATTTCTAATTTTATCTAATTTATCCAATCACGTATCATTTGGGTTGAGAAGAAATTATAATTTTATGCAATTCCACTAGATAAAAGTCCCCGAGGTTAGAGAAGAAGAAATCACGAATATCCTAACGTCATAATCTCAATTCGCTTTTCGGGTACAGTAGCCTAGTAATCACCAGCATTGTTTCCTTCGAGTTGTGTGTTCCAGTCCTGATCAATTTAAGAACTGTCAAGTAGAGGGTCTAATGCACTTTTAAACTCATTTTATAATGTTGTGGGAACTCGGAGAGGGGAATGCCAGCTCAAGTGCCATCATTCTTTTTTGGCTCGAAATTACGGGATCCATCGCAAATAGACCCATGAACCTTCTAGGTCATACGCTAATAAAGTAATAAATAAATCAAACATGCATTAAATCTTGATTTTAAGAAGTTGTAGCTTAAGCTGATGGATCTTTTGTGAATTTTTCGTTTCCCCAAATCTTGCCTTTCATCGGTTTACGAAGCTATTGAGATGAAAAGGTGTTTCACAGTCTATGATTATCTTATTAATAAAGTTTAGATCTTTTGAACAATGTCTTAGAAAGTTCCATACCGAAATTAATAAGAGAAAAACCATCTCTTTGGAAATTACATGCACACACTCATACATGTATTCGAGAAACGATTTTTGAAAGTTTTCAGTTGCTAAAAAAACACGCATGTATTGAAAATAACTCATCTTAAAAACCATGGAATTTTTTTAGTACAAAAGATCATTTGTCATATTTATAACAAAAGAATGAAACATACTAATCCCGATGTAGAGCAATAATCATCAAAGGCGACAGAGATTTCAAAAAATTGTGATCGCAGCGACGATGAGTTACATAGGCTGTCATTAGCTAGGAATGCTTTAAAACTGCAGGGAATGTGTTAAAATATTCATGGATAATATGAATTACATTAGGAATGATTGATTCAAGAAGACATTAAGGGTATTAACTGCCACTAAGAATTATGATGCGATTTTTTCTTTTGCCATCTTATTTAGGAATTTCTTTCTCTTCTCTTTCCTTTTTTTCCTTAAAAACTCGTTTAAGCACATAATATGATAATTATATCAAAAGTAACATATTTGAAGGAAGTGGCTATAATGCTTAATAAGTAACATGATTCAAAATCAGCATCTACTTTAAAGTAATTCATAGAAGCAAATAATATGATCTATATCTTATCTTCCGAGATGAATTTTAATATATTACTTTAATATTCTAATGATCAGAGCAGTATATACGATCTCAAAATTTCTGAAAGACGCATTCCTGAAAATAGAATCGAACAAAAAATTATCAATACTGAAGGAACAGTGGCATATTTTTTCATATCTAATTAATAATTAACTTTATTACATATAATTATTTTTAATTATTTATTTAAATAAAATAAGATGTCTCATTATTCTACTACTATTTATGTAATCACTTTATTAGAAGTATCAGAAATGTTCATCAAGGTGTTAAATTTGTATATTTTAGAGCCAATTGTTTATCATGTTTCACCTTCTAATTTCATTTGAAAAGTAGCAATGGAGATTAAAGGCTCAAATCATAAAGCATTAAATGATTGTGTAGACTAAATTTTTTTATTATACTACACATTAATTAGATAGCAAAATTTCTGAATAATTAATTACTGTTAATTTTCTTAGCCTTTTTATAAAAGCATTAATAAAATATTCAAACCTACAGCTATTTTAAATTCAATTCTTAATTTTCTTGAAAAAAGTTTATAAATATTATTTATTCAATTTTTTCGTATTTTTCATGGTGTTATAATACGATTTCTAATATCCATTTTCATAATCTTAAATTATAATATGTTAGCACTCAAATACATCAATAACATTTAAAAATTAATCTGGAGAGAAGACGAAATATTACAAAAATATTGTTATCACTTTTACAGTCACCTAAATAAAAGATAATAGAAATATATACTTTATTTTAATACCAAAATATGATTATTCTCACGTCAAATTGTTCTCTTTCTTGATAGGGTTCAGCTTTTCCTAAAAGTATATTGACTTTCACTGCTTTGGAAAAAACTGTTTTTTTACAATAATTAACTATTTTTCAAAAAAGGGCAGTATTATTGACCTGAAGGAAATAAATGTATGCCTATGCATAGATGGTGGACAATGAGACAGTGGGCGCTATGCTTGCGTGTCGTACAATGTGACGGTCTTCTCGACTATTGGTCTGTCGCGAAGGTCCTAAACCTAGTCGCTGAGTAACAGACCTCTCTCTTGTCCAGGAAGGGTTAAGATCACCCAACACTTTCTCATTGTAAAATCAGAACGGCCTACATGGTGAGCTACTCGCCGAGCTGACCACCCGGTTTCCATCATCCCTATGATTCTTCCCCTCTCGAACTGTGATAGCTGCTCATATTGACTCCAAGGGTGGCGTAATGGCACCCTTAATTAAAAAGCGTTCCTTTGCAACAGATTAAATACACGCAAACAAGCTCTGCTTACATGTTTTGTAATCCAAGAATAACGAAGTTCCACACCCATGCGTGGTATTACGCAATGCACAATCAAGTTGCTTTTCTAATCATTTACATATCTGCCTGACATGTACCTTCAAGCCAAGTTTTGTGACAATCCCACTTTTACTTCTTGGTACGCAAATTTTTATGGCAAGGAGAGTATTTTCAGTTATTTAAAGACTTTTTTTTACATTATAAAAACTTTGGATTCATTGCATTTATAATAATGTATTTTTTTAATATTTCAATTTTATTTTACTATAAATTTTGATATATATAATATATGTGTGTGCTTGTATATATATATTAATGCCACTGGAAATGTCATTGAATAATAACAAATCGAACAATTTGAATTATTTAATAAAAAATATTGATCCTAAACCGTATATATTATTTACTTGGGTACTTATTTACTTAGAAAATGTTTAAAATAAATGCTAGAATTCCCTGCCTCCTCTCCCTGTTTAATTATTAAACTCTACGCTAATAAATAATAAATAATTTGATTAACATTGCACTTTGAAACAACGTGATGACTATTGGCAACGGTCCTTATAATTTTGAAATTAGCTGCAGTGACGATGACGACACTTGAGCAGGAGTCCTTCCACACTTCTCAATCACGCCAACATGAGGACTTGGAGTCTCGACATGTGCATCAGCTTCTTTACACGTTGGGTCTTAAACGGTATCAGAGCTCTCGGGAAGCAGTACGTGATCATAACCATTTGGTTACAGCAGCTAAAACTATCAGATAGCTCTCCGTAAAAAAGAATTATTATATAAAATATGCTTCATGAGCACAATATCCCCATAAAATCATTACTGTCAATTTTATACTATTAACAGGAGATAAATCGGCACTTCGTGCTTCACTATAACTGTTTCGAAATTATCCCTCCTTTCCCTATATAAGTCTTGATTACAGGCTGTCTCCAGTTAAATATAGGGTTTTGGTCTCCATTGTCCAGTCCGTGAATAATGGCGAAACTTACACCTAGTATAAGCGACCCTTGAGCGTCGTTTCGGACACGGCGATCATTTATTACTGAAAGTATTTTTGGTTTCCAGTAACGAGTCATTTAAGTAACTGATTTGACTTCCCAGTAACATGAAGCACACAGATTCAGCTGATAGTAGATATTTTAACAGATTTGTGGATAATATTACAGTAATAGTGTGAAAAATTCAGACAAATTATAACATTTACCAAATCTTTGACTGTACTAGAAATGTTTGAAGGTAACCCTCACTTATTTAATTCTCAGTCCAGCAATTTTTTATTTATTTATTTGCTTATTAAACTCTTCACTTTTATGAGCTTTTAAGTAATGGATTTTTATCTATGTATATGTCATTAATTTATAAACTTACAATTTATGTATTGTCGATAGTATTTCTTTTTATTCTGTAATTGTTAGCGACACTTTAAAGTACGGAAACTAAAATATTTCGATTTAATGGGAGAAATTTCTTTTTATTTATGAGACTGAACTGTTAGAAATATATTTAAATTTTCTGACCACTAGTTATTTTGAATTTCTTAAATTTAACGATAATCCAACATATTTTCAAATTTTTTTTTCAAACACGAAATACAGAGGTCTCTTAAAAATGTTTGGAATTTTATTCAAGTATTAGCTGGGGGAGTTTATAATATTTTTGAGACTAGTAAGATTAGCAGGCTACTGATGTTGTGTTTGAAACGCTTTTTTAAGCAATTAAATACTCTATTCTCTAGATCATGTAGCTTATTTGCGAATCCAGATTCCACTAAACAATTATAATAAAAAATAATGGGAACTGCTTCTTGTTAAACAGAAACGAACTTCTAAGCGATCAACTTGGTGATGATGTCAACTTGGTTCATATGTTGTCCTTATTACTGGAATGCAGGTTCGTTAGTAATAGCTCTATGTATGTATCCCTGGATTAATATTATATGGATACATTTCAAACAATTACTTATTTTTTTTTTGCTTGTCTTGTGACATGAAACAGAAAAAAAGCAACATTGTCAAAAATCCACATCAGCACAACAAATATGCTAAATGTGACATTAATATTTTATGCACAGACACACATACAAACACGCACACACACACACATATATATATAGAAAGAGATTAGAAAGATATATATATATATATATATGTATATATATATCACATACAGGGCAGATCAATCTAAAAGAGTACTGGTTGGTTTTTTCTTATTACCCCTTTAAATCTTGACGGGTGTGCAATTCTATTTAATATGAAGTAAACTAGTGAAGTGAAATTTCAACATATTGACTGTTATAACTTATTTGAGAGGGAAAACAAAAAATAGAAAGTACCTCACAAAGTTAATTTATCCTGTGATAATGACTATTTTGAAATATCAATTTAACTCACATTCTTTACATATTATCATTACTTGAGAGATGTTGGAGTGTTCTACCATTTTCAATGCAAACAAGAACACGCACGAATTTCTTCAGCTAAGATATGTTTTATGTCGAGTTTGCAGTACTTCTGGAAACCCTATCTTTAAGATAATTCCACAAAAATCTTAACGGGTAGAGTTCTGGTGATCTTGGCTCAGAGGGCCTATTGAAATTAAACGGTCATAAAAGAATTCATTAAACACACTCATCTGTTAAGTTTGACGTGTGGAGTGGCTAAGTCTTGCTGAAACCAGCAGTGCAACTGTCTTGTATCTCCAAGTGAAGCAATAAAATTTGAATATATCCAGGTAATACAGTATTCAGCAAATCAAGAATTATCTTCAGGCAGACGATTTTTATTGTTGCCAATTCACACATTATGAAATGAGTTTTCCAAAAATAAAAAAAACGTTGGATGAACCCAAAGATTTTACTCAATCACTTGCGAAGAATCGGATTAAGAATTAATAATGGTGTTCATGAGAATTTATGTTTAAAAAGATTTTTCAACAAGAAAGCTGGAAGACACTGGCACAATAATAATATAAAACATACCAAATAATTAATGATGTTGAAAGTCCATGCTACATTAAGCATAAAAAGTTGTGGAAAAATAAAAAAGAAAACAAGTAAGATTTAAACTGATCAATATATATATATATATATATATATATATATATATATATATATATATACTGAAAATTTATGAAAGAATAATTTAAAAATATTTAAAAAAAGACAAAAATCCAGAAAGAAATGTAACAATGAAAAAAAAAATAAAGGAAAATATGGAACCCAGCAAGTCAAAAAAGCAATATCGGGTTGAGGACCGATTAAGGGGTTAAACTTGTTTAATGTGGTACCAACCTTCCCTTTAAGATAGGTTGAATTAGGGAACCAAATTGCAAAAGAGTTCATGATTAAGATGCAAACAAATTCAGCGATAAAATCTACAAAAAATAAAATCAATTCCTGGTAGGTTGAACTGGGAACCAAATAAGCAAAAAAGAGTTCAATGATTAAAAAATGCAAAAATTTCAACGGATAAAATCTACAAGAATAAAAATCTTATCATTCTAAAAAAATTATCAACAGATCAAAAATATAAAAAATTACTTACAAAATTCAAAGAAATGAAGATTCAAATATGAGTAGTAAGACGGAATTTTCTTTTAAGCTCAAGATGTATATCACATACTCAAAATGAAAAAATATAACACATCATCACCATATAAATTGAAAAGATTTAAATCATTGTTTGATTGGTAATAAAATGTAAAAGGATGCAAACAATTACAATAAGTTTGTATGGTAAAGGAGTATAACGGGACAGAGAGGAGTAAAAAATGTAAGCTGTGTAAATGTAAATAAATAGATTCTTCACTGCTAGACCACCAACAAGCCATCTTTGTAACGTATTGTTGTGTGGTGGATTTGAAATTGACTCACAATCTGCAAAGATGTTTAATATATTTGTGATGTATATAAGTATTTAAGAAATTTATTGGATAATCCCATGATCCAAACATGTTAAGAATTTTTAATGTTATTAAATTTGTCTATTTTATGTGGTTAATTTGTTATTACGCAATAAAAAAGCCCAATAAAATATTCCTATAAATGGATCTTGTGTAGATTACTGTTCCAAAAGGTATTTTATTCATATGAATTTGAATCTCTTTTATCAAAATATTACTAATAAGTCTATTGTCAACTATTTGCAAATCGAGATCTGTACCCTACTGTATTTGAATTCATTGGCTTTTAATAATTTGAGGCAATTAGGGTAAAATGAAATATTTGGTTTAAAAATCCTCAGTTTTACCTAAAATAATTAGATCATCTATGTAACGAAAAGTAAGAATCATTGTCAATCTGTTTTAATTCATAAAAATGTAAATAAAAATTGGCCAGATTAATTACTAGCTGACCTCCCTGAGGGAGACCCTGAATTTGTTTATTCTTGACCAAAAAATTATAAAAAATTCTCTTGTAATACAAGTTTAACGAGAGTATTGAATTTTTTCCTGTTTTATTGTTTGATTTAAATGATATTTATTGTGGTAAAATTGCAAGAACCTTAATTAAATTCCTGAATATCTATTGAGTTAAAAAAGGTCTTCAAAAATCATATCCATGTACAGAGAATTGTTCCTTCATGTTTTTGACAATTTCAAAACTATTTTTAATAATAGCGGTATAATATTTTCTGCACAGATTTTGGAAGAATGGATGGAAGAGTTTGCTGATTTAGTGATATAGGTGTTATATCCATTCGTAATACTGAAATTTTACAGGATTTTGTGAAATTTTAATAAGAAAAATGTTAGAAATTTAATGTTTGTATGTGTAAACCCACCTCTTATTGATAGCCAAAGACGATTATTTATTTCTCTGTTACTATATTTGGATAACTGAAAGTATACATATTCATTACATGTTCAATTAACAATTTATGATAGTAAAATTTTGCAATAATTGTATAATTTGCAGGAACCCATCTACATAAAACGATAACAAAATCCTTCTTGCAAATCATCTATATCAGTTTTGCTTTAATTGTAATTTCTCTATCCACTTTAAAATTCAAATATAGAATTTTCTTCAAAAACACATGATCTAAATTCATCATGATGCCTCAATTGTAAGAGCCATATTTGATGCAGTAACCTTAAGAGAATAAATTAATTAAGTATGTGAATTGTTTTCACCAGCAAGGTTACTATTAGTATCATGACCTGATCCAATTCCTTTTCATAGAACCTCTCAATAAATCGCTTTAACGATGTTCATAGTTCCTAACAACATGTTGATGGAATGATCAACATAATGTTTTGTAATGCATTTCTACACTTGGTGTTTCGACTGCTGAAATATTATTGGTCAGGTACCAATATATATCTATATATATATATACATATATACTTTTACATCGATCATTAACTCCCGAGACTACTCCAGAGATGGCGCTCGTAGTAAACCAGTAACCAGGTCTTTCTAGATACTATTGTGCTTGAAACTGTCAAAATTTTAAGTCAATCGGACCAGGAAAAAGGTTTTTTGAAGTGAAGTGAAAAAGGTTTTTTCCAAGTGGGTGATTGTTGATGGAACAAAAAAACAGCAACGAGTCGATGATTCAGAAAGCTGTTTATCGCTATTTACTCTGCAACAAAAGATTTCTTATGAAAAAAAAAAAAAAAAAAAAAGATTTGGAAAAGCATTGAACGATTGTATCACCCTAAAAGGTGATTAACAAAAAAGGTGTTATGTTGATGAATAAGTAAATAAAATGTTGTTTCAATGTTAGACCTGGGAGTTATTGATCGATGTGTTATATATATATATAGAGATATATATATATGAAAATATATATATATATATATATATATATATATATATAATAAAGGTTTATTAGATAGTTTTACAACTTTTGACTTTTCAATCATATATACAGCGAATAATTAGTCCATCATGTTTGTTAAATTTCTCCAATAATGTCTTTTTTGTGTTTCTGACCTCTGTTTCAAATGGATCTTTGGTTTTAAAACCATTTTGATAATAATTTGTTTTTCATGAGGATAGTTTGGCCAATAATTTATTCCGTCATAACCACTCTAACCGTCTAAAGCCTGTTACAGCATTACATATTTTATGCTACATATTATTATTTATTAGTTTTTAATTGAGTTTCTCGTTCAATTCACTCTCTTTTGAAACTTTGTATAAAATATTTTTTTTTTCTTTTACAGTAAAATTTTCATAGTTATTTTTAATCATTTTTCTTTGTTTACAATGTTTTCTTTGTAATTTGTTTTTGGATTGGTATATTTTTTTAGTGTTATATAATTCCGATTGCACTGAGTAGCAGCAATAGGATATATATATATATGTGTGTGTGTGTGTGTGTGTGTGTGTGTATCACTTTGCACCCTTTTGCTGTTCTTTCGAACATATAGAATCCATGTATGTACATTTTCTTCCACGTATTAAAACTCAGATACTCATGCACCTTTGAAAAGACTTATGTAAGTTTTTAAGAACTTATCTCGGTATCTCAAGCTAGTCGTAGATCCTCTGTCCAAAATGTGTTGGGACTTCGACTCATCAGTTAGAAGTGCATAAGTACATCGGTGTTCTCTCGGATCTTGCTGCTCTTTGCACCAATTAAAGCAACTCCTCTTTTTTGTGAATAAAGTAAAACATATATCCTTGGCCTTCAGACTTTTTCATAAAACTGTCTATTGTTAATTCGCCGTGATATGGCATGTCAGATACCACTTGATCTCTTTGAATGAGATAATGCTAATAAGGCTTGTTTTCTTGCAAAAATGAATTTCATCAATTGGTTATTTCATAAAATATTATTTTGAAGTATGTGCAGATAATTTTGAACATGAGTATACAAAATCTGTATTCCATATTCATCCAAAACATTCCCTTACAGATACAAATGAACCGATGTTTGTGATGTACGTTATTTAAATCCAGCAGCAAAGTCCTGATTCCATTGAAAACACATGGGTAAGTGGCTATAAGAAGGATTACAGTACTATGCACAATAAATGAACTGAACCAAGCTTGGTTGGAGAGCTTGGAAGTGAAGTACCACTCAAGTACTTCATCGCCAATAATCTTTGCGTGTTCTCATGCAGAGTCAATCCAAAATTTGTAATTTGTTTCTTATTAATTGAGTTCTTAATGTTTATAAAGTATAGAATAAACACAATTAAATATTCACAGAATAGGAAACTAACAAACATTTATCGGTATTTATAAACACAGTATTCACCTGTAATAATAACAAATAGTGCCTAGTGCCAATTATATTCACTTGGTAAATAATGCACATTTATACTGCGCATCAAACTTAGTATTCACATATTCTGTCCAACTCAATCAAAATAAAGTGCAAACTTAAACAACCTTATTAACTAAACCAATAAACTAACTACACAACTGTAAACTGTTATAATAATCACCGTATATTTAACTTCTCGTTGTTATCAAAATTACTCACATGCATTTCCACTAAATATGTAAGTTAGCTAGAGGTATCTGTGCTTCTATCCGAGCTAACATGAAATCAGTTTTCATTGATAAGTTCTTTAAATTATTCAAAGGAAAGGAATTTACGATTGAAGGCGATTAGAACAATTAAATTAATTTACTGATGTTATAAACCTTATTGTAGACATGATGTGAAGATAAATGTAGTACCATGAACAATATATAATGCATTTCATTATAAATATAGTAGCTGTTATAATTTCTCACTCTTGAAATTAGTGTTGAAATTTTTTTTTAAACAAGTTCTATTTTAATACATTTGTTAAAAACACAAATCATTTAGCCAATATATTTTATTTATTAAAGATTGAAAATTGATTTGTTTTCAAATTAAAATTACTAACTTATTATTCTTTCACCTTTTTGCATGAAATCAACACAATTCATAGCAGTATAATAGATACATATTTGTAATTCTATCCTAAAAACAAAAATGTAATCTTTTGTAAATGTAAATGTAAAAATGCTTATCAAGACATGCAAGGAATTATGCATTACTATGTGACGTTGGGCTATTCGCGGTTTTCTCTTCACTAGCCTTGGAGACTTTAAATTAAGATTGATTGCTATAAATGAACAAGTTTTCCCCAACAAAAAATGAATCGTGAGTATTTAAATTACTGGCTGGTGGAAATAAAATGAAGCGAGGTAGATAGGAAGTATATAAGCTAAGCTTGAGACACAGAAGAGAATTCGAGTGACTCTAGCGTTTAACTGTTGTTCTATGGTCGAAGACGGGGTCGAGAATTACTACAAATTATCGACGACATAGTGACGCCTAGAAGTCGAGACAACCTCAATTTTACTGTATTGGTAAGACTCTGTTAATTTGATATTAGTGGAACAAGTGAATATACCTAAGGCGATATTTTGGGAGAGTCGATACACATTTGTCGTTATAATAGTAAGTTGTCAGATAAATATAGTGTGAGAAACCTGTCTAATGTCATCTTGAATGACTTATTGACTCTTAGTGCTAGTGTATTGAATTTAGCTTGGCACAAGAGGCGAATAGGAATATTATGTCGTCTCAACACTATCTAAGATTCCTTGTTTTTGTGATACATATATTTTCAAATTAGTAATAGAGCTTAGATTTTTTGTGAGTGCCTAATAATGATATCTCAATCAGATTCTATAAAACTATAAAGTTAAAAGTTGTCAAAAGGATTTTTGCCCTCTTAGTTGAATATGGACATGATTTGTAAGATATATTTGCATTTAGATAATATTTTAATGTAAACTATTACATACAATGGTTCTAAATTTATTATGCTTCTACAAAGGGTACAAATACATACAGTGAACCAAAAATACCATTTCTCTAAATAATATCTAAATTTTAAACAATATTTTTTATATGAAAAAATTTTTTAAAATTTCCGAAATTACGAAGTTCCAAATTTTTTCAACAAAAATATATTTTGTGATTTAATTTCTATATGAAGAGTGAAATACTTTGT
This sequence comes from Nephila pilipes, assembly GCA_019974015.1. Classification (NCBI taxonomy): domain Eukaryota; kingdom Metazoa; phylum Arthropoda; class Arachnida; order Araneae; family Nephilidae; genus Nephila; species Nephila pilipes. Next base: position 113,885 of record BMAW01107944.1, on the reverse strand, counting down.
ATACTTATGCAATATTATTTTTTAGAAATGATACCGAAATACCAATAAATCTGACAACTCATGTCCATATCCATCTCAAAAGGATAGAAAAACTGTTTGATCAAAAAATACTTTTATACTTCAATAAAATGATTAAAATATAATTATTAGCCACACAAGAATCCGAAGCTCTACGAATAAGTTTTAAAACATAAATGTCACAAAAAGATAGAATCTGGCATCCGGTATTTTATTTTCCCTCGCATGTCCTGGTACATTTAAAAACGTATTGAGCATAAATGAGAGTATTCTTAATTCATTCATCATAAATTACTAAGTATCTTCCAAAAATATTAACATTACTTCGAATTGATAAACATGTACTATTTCCTTTTTATAAAACAATTCTGGCCCTAAGTTTAGTGTCTAATTTCATTAGAATAAAACTGTAATCTACAGAACGGTAGTAAATAATAAATATGCTTGACTTTTTAAAAAATAAACATTATCTTATGTCATACTGACTTATATACTTGCAATAATATCATAGGAGTGCGTGAGTGAGACAGAAGAAGGGAGAGAGATCTACAGTTAAAACTTACACAAACAACTTTATTAAAAAGCTTTTGACTAAAGCAATTACAGTGACAAGATTTTTAAAAAAAAATTCTAATTTAGTGAAAAGTAAAAATAAATAAAAAAAATACTACGTTCTCAATCCTTTGAAAAGATTACTCTGGAATGATATTAGATTTTTTATAGATTGATTGTTCATTACCTTCGAACTTAGAAACAAGACGGACTTCGCAGTTCTGAACTTTTCATGTGTAAAAGATTCCATATGAGCTGGCATTCCTCTCCAAACTTCCCCACCATGTCTTAAGAGTAGTTAGAACCTCGATGGATGTAGCGTGCATTATCCCCGCTACTCGGTGGATCTTTAGTGCCATCCGGATTAGAACCCACAATTCGACAGAAGCAATGAAACAGTGACCCTCACCAATCCGCTACTGTGGTTAGAATTCATATAATATTCATTTAATATTCACGGGTCATTTTCTGATATGACAAAGAAGAATTGCTCTCTCTCTTTCTTTATATACAGATATATAGATAAATATATAAACACTCCATAACAAAAAAAAAAAAAGATGCACCAAGAAGGAGTTATCCGACTGTAATGAAATTTCGTATGCAAACACTTTTCGACCGAACATGCATATAATTATAATTTGGTGTCAAAGGAATGAAAAGCGGGAGCTACTGTGCATATAATATACAGCAGGTGTATACAAGAAGCGATTTTCAATCTGATGGTTAAATTTTCTGTTTGCGATACCTTTCAACGACTGAAAAAAATGCCTCGCAGCAGGTTTCGAGCTCATTACGAGCAACTGTCAGAGTGTGAAAGAAGTAGTATCATTGGATTGAAATTGCAGGTTGGTCAAATCGGACAGTCATTCGTCATTTAGGTCGAAACGATACAGTAATTAAACGATGCTGGCAAGAATGGGTGGACAGTGGCAGATTTCAGCGTCATGATGGTAGCGGTTGAACTAGGGCCACTGCAAGTAGGGAGGACAGAGTGATTGTCAGATAATTTGTCACAGCGTTTAATTCATCATTATTAACAATTAGACTTGCAACCAGCTCACGAATGTCCACCATGACCATTACAGACGGCTGATAGAGCGAAATCTATGCTCGTATCTACCGCTAAGCCACATGCCACTCACGCCTGCACACTGACCAGACAGATTGCAGTGATGATTAGCTTCATCAGGTTATAATGATGCTCACTCAGGAAGCTTAGTGTTTAGAGACGAATCCCGCTTCCAACAGTATATTGAGAATCATCGAACACGTGTCTGGAGACGCACAGGGCTGCGTGCCTATCCTGCTTTCACTATTGTACACCACACAGGCTCTAAATCAGGAGTTATGGTCTAAGGTGCCATTTCCTTTGATAGCCGACCCCCTTGGGTCATTAGAGGCACACTTACAGCACAGCAGTACATCGACGACATTCTGAGACCTGTTTTTCTACCGTTCCTTTTGCATTACCCTGGTCTTATTTTTCAGTAAGATAAGGCCTGACCACATACGACACATGTTGCTACTAACTGTCTTACAGCTTGTCAAACACTTCCTTGACCAGACAGATCTCTCTCCAATCGAGCATGTCTGGGATATGATGCGAAGGCGACTGCATCTACCAGGGAATGTTGCTGACCTAGCTGGACAATTGGGGCCAGTTTGGTAAGAAATAAAGCAGGAGACCATCAGGAAGCTATATCACTCTATGCGACGTCGTATGGCAGCTTGCCTGCAGGCAAAAGTTGGGTAAACACCATATAAAACGCGTTACTTAGAGTATATATATATATATATATATATATATATATATATACATATACAAATTATGCAATATAACTCCAAGTTCTTACAGCGGCGTTAAAAATAATTTAATTAGTTGATATGACAATTAAAACAGAAAATGGCTTTTAGAAACTCTTAATTACTCTTAATCCAAATAAACTCTTAATCCTAACTCTACATTCAACATTTATAATGACGCAAAGTGAGAAATATGAAATGTTTCTAATTTAATGAAAATTAAAATACAAGAAAACGTTACTATCTCAAAAGATTAAATTGGAATGTTTTTAGAATTCATAGGATACTTATTGTGTTCCTTAAATTTTCATTCTCTGTTAAGTCAAGGAAAAATCGATTGAAATAAATTATTCAACTCTTCCACGGATTCTCAATGCAGCAATAAAAATAATTAGAATATTTAACATAATCTTTTATCGACAATTACTTTATTACAATATATAAGTAATTTTGAATAATTTTTTGTTATATACATAACAGAGTGTTTGTTATTTTATATTCTCAATCACGATGATTTAAATATGCTTCAATTAAAATCCCATTTAGCTAAAAGCTTATGTAGATGAATGAATACTTGTAGAACTGAATTTATTATGAATGTTATTAGCACCTACTAATAATATATATATATATATATATATATATATATATATATATATATATAGGGGGGTGTATTAATATATATATGTGGCTATATATATACATATACATGTATATTTATATACATATATATATATATGTGTGGCTGTATATATACATATACATATATATATATATATATATATGTATGTATATGTATATATTCTCTACACACACATATATATATATATATATATATATATGTGTGTGTGTGTGTGTGTGTGTGTTTGTGTGCGTGCGTGTGTGTGTGCGTGTCTTTATTTTTCATTAGTTCAGATTAATATACCATAAGACAATATCAGAAGCAGGTTGTTCGGAAAGTGAGAGTACTGAGCCTCTGTCACTCAAACAGAATTGTTTTCAACATAGTTTGCAGCGCTGCTCTGAGAATAGAACGCGTGCTCGTTTGTTTTAGTTAGTTGAAAACTTTTGTAGTAGAGGTTATTGAAATGAATGTCTTTATTTCAAGTCCCGATAATCTCAAAAGATAAATGTAGTACCATGAGCAATATAATGTATTTTATTATAAATATGGTAGCAGTTATAATTAGTATTATATTGATATCATTATAAATATAGTAGCAGTTGCAAGTGGAGTAACGTAATCCTCGCAAAGGAAAACGCGTCATTCTAAATTTTTATTGAAATAAAAACTTTGTACATGGATAGTGTTATCAAGCGTATTAATGTTTGCAAGTAGTATCGGTAAGGCAATGTTGGCAGAAAATATTCAAATCCTTCTTTTTGGCAAAATAACTATGTTTACTGTTTTTTTTTTTTTTTTTTGGATGGTAAAATAATTCTCCTTGTAGAAGTTTAATTCTAATGAGAAGAAATGAATCTTAACGATGCACAAAGAAAATCCTAATAATTACGAAGGACGATACTGAACAAAAGAAGAGAAATATTTAAAGGGTAATTGTTTGTTATATAGCAAAATCACTTCTCACTAAGCCAAGCTACTCTAGGACTCCTTCGGCAGGGATATCATCAATATACACGTTAATGTTCTGATTTGGCAACTTCAAAATTTCAATTCTTGATTTCTATGAAATTTTTTTTATCTCAATCTATAAAGAAAAATTTAAAAAAGTGAAAAATTTGAGGAAGAAAATAGAAATAGAAATTTTTCATTTAACAGATGCAGTTTTATTATTTATTTTCTTTTCTCGCTTGTTATTCAAAAAAAAATTTGAAAAAAAAACAATTAAGTTGAATGCAATTGTAAAGCTTTGAATAAAGTTCATTGTGAAGATACATTAGGGACTAGTGATTAATCTTACAGCTATACCATTATTATTACTATGATTATTCTCACTTGTTATCCAAGGCTTGGAGAGTTCTCCATGTCTTACGGAAATTTCTTTTTAATTAATTGTAGTAATTAAAAAGCAACATAAACCTGACTGACGACTGATTATCAAGAACTTTCCGACCCTCCACTGACATCCACATTTCTCCGTGTCAGAAATGTGAGGGCCAGTCAAATCAGATATCTTTGAAAAAATCACAACTACAACTCCATTAAAGTTTCGTTGGTAACGTTTAGTAACCTAGACATCATTGCTTGTGAATTAACCGTGACTTATTAAAATTAGCATTGCTATGTTGTCCAGTGAACAAGGTTAACGAGACATCGAATTTGAAAGAGTTTCTGAACAATAAAGAGTTCAAAATTGGAAGCCAACACAAATTATAGCACGGCTTTTAATGTCAGAATATTGTAAGATAGACCATTAGCTGAGATACAATTTGGTTTCATTTTTGTCACAGATCTACTTTTATTCTATTCAAACAAGCAAATTTTTTGATAATCTTTAGTTTAGAAATCGTGAAGGATTTATTGGCACATTTTTAATAATAATTGGTTTATAGGCTATTTTAAGAATTGTATAAATATTAGTATGATTTCTTTACTAACAGGATTTCACTAGAAATTTCTTTAAATTGATATGATTTAAATCCTTGTATCATGTGTGACACATCGGTTTCGATTGTCACTCATGAACCGGCAAAATGTTGTCATTTTTATTTAATACTTTTTTCACTAAAAACTATAATACAGATGTTGCATTCGCTGTAATTTGATTAGCTTTAAATAAGTACAACTTGCATTACCGTATGCATGATATTACTTTAAAAATTACTTTTCTCTGATATTTAATGTACATTTCATAATATATAGACAATATTTTCGGTATACTAGGAGTAAACACAGTTAGGTATTGTTAATAAATAATTTGCATCGGTCTAGACGCAGCTTATAAACTCTGATTTAAATCTGTTTAAATTCTTATTCATAAATATGTTATGTTTTGAGAATTTTACCATGATTTTAATAATGAGAAATAGGAATCTTCAGTTTTGAAATCAATTCAAAGTAAGTAAAATTCTTATGATTGCTTAAAATATTCCACGTATTATGTTTGATTAAAATATTCTAATTCAGAATGTATTACATTACATTCTGGATACGAAGCTTGGTCACTTACATATGTATTAAAAAATCTATATGTATAAATGGGAAATTTTTTAAAAAAATATTTTTATACAGATTTTATATAATTTAATGCATTTCACATAAATTTCACCCAGTTTTAAGAAATAAATATTAAACTGGGTGTTATTTTGCATTAAAAGTGTTTTTGTATTCATCATGTAGAGCATAATGTTTAATAGGTGTTACACAAATACTTTTGCCCTGAATGACGTCATAAGGAAAGGGATATGTTCAAATTAATCGATATATAACTTGAGATAATGCAGTTTACTTATTTATTCCAAGTTTTTTGGATGCCACAGCTCATAAAGTTTATTACGATACTTGCCAGGTACTTCTCCGCACTTACATTAGTTACATACCTTATATACGTTTGATGTGCCTTTTATAAATATCTACAATTTACGAGACGTGTTAACTGCAGCAAGTATTGATTTCGCCTCTAAGTGTTCGTCGCACACGTGGTCTGTAATTTCGGGAAACTAATGTGTCTCGATTACGACTCTAAGCATCAAAGGAACCGTTTGATGGTGGATACGTTTCTTTTTTCAACGATCATTTTATTCTATTACTAATATTGATTGTTAGCGTGTTACAACAGACTTATAACAACATGCTATTCGTATATGTGTTACAGTAAACATATTAAATAAAGATAAGTGTTTCTTTAAATGAAACATGTGGCTTTCTAACCAAAGGTATATTTTCACTACTAATTTGAAAAAAGAAGTTCCACCCAGCAATCGTTCAAGCGCATATAACACACTCTATAACAAAATAAACGACGCACCAAGAAGGAGTTGTCCAATGGAGACAAAAATTGGCGGGTAGGAAAATTATGTGCAGAATCGAAAAAAAAGAAAATGATTAAAATTTAAGAAAAATTAAAAGATTTATTTCAGAGTTGCATAGTTATAAAGTAACGAGCTCAATAAGGTGATGATCCCCCTCTAGCCTGAATGCAAGCTACCACACGACGTGGCATACAGTGATAAAGCTCCCTGATGGTGTCCTGTGGTATTTCTTGCCAAATTTGCTCCAACTGTCGGACGAGGTCATAAACATTCCCTGGTTGATGCAGTCTTCTTCCCATCATATCTCTGACATGCTCGATTGGAGAGAGATCTGGCTGGCCAAGGAAGTGTTTGACAAGCTGTAAGACAGTTAATAGCAACACGTGCCGTGGTCTGGCATTATCTTGCCGAAAAATAAGGCCAGGGTAATGCAAAAGGAACATTAGAAAAACAGGTCTCAGAATGTCGTTGACGTACCACATTGTCGTAAGTGTGACTTTAATAACAACCAAAGGTGTTCGGCTATCAACGGAAATGGCATCCCAGATCATAACTCCTGGTTAAGGGCCTGTGTGGTGTGCATTAGAGTAAAAGTAGGATCGGCGCGCTGCCCTAGGCAATGAAAACGATGAATCTGGCGCTGTGACAGCTGATGTGACAATCATTCTGTCCTCCCCATCTGCAATGGTCCTAGGTCGACCACTACCATCATGACAATAAAATCTGCTATTGTTGCCCATTCTTGCTAGCATCATCTAATCTTCGCATTGCTTCGACCCATATGACGAGTTATTCTCTGATTTACCCAACCTGCATCTTTCAATTTTAAGGATACGACCTCTTTCAAACTCTGAGAATTGTTCGTAATGAGCTCGAATCCTTCAGAGAGGTATTTTTTTCATTCGTTGAAAGATATCCTAAATTGCAATATTTTTTTTATATTTATATTTGCGCAATATTTATCGCAATAAGAAAATTTGTCCAACAGATTGAGAATCGTTTCTTATGCACACCTGCGGAGTGCGCAGCTCCGATGCTCTGTAGCTCCCGCTATTCATTCATTGGGCACCAATGTTTAATCATTTGCATGTTCGGTCCAAAAGTCTTTGCTTACGAAATTTAATTACAACCTGGCAACTATATATATATATATATATATATATATATATATAAATCCACCACACAACAATAGGTCCACAAAGTCGGCTTGTTAGTGGTCTAGCCGTGAAGAATTTATTTATTTATTTACATTTACACAGCTTACATTTTTACTCACTCTCTGAACCATTATACTCCTTTACCATACAACTTATTACCAACCAATTGTTTCCATCCTTTTACATTTTATTACCAATCAAACAATGATTTAAATCTTTTTTTCAATTTATATGGTGATGATATGTTATATTTTTTTCATTTTGTGAATGCGATATACATCTTGAAGATTAAAGAAAATTCCGTCTTATTACTCACATATTTGAATCTTCATTTCTTTGAATTTTGTAAGTAATTTTTATATTTTGATTTGTTGATAATTTTTAGAATTATAGATTTTATTTTTGTAAATTTTATTGTTGAAATTTTTTGCATTTTTTAATCATTGAACTCTTTTGTAATTTGGATTTCCCAATTCAGCCTACCAAGAATTATAGATTTTATTTTTGTAGATTTTATCGCTGAATTTTTTTGCATCTTTTAATAATGAACTCTTTTGCAATTTGGATTTCCTAATTCAGCCTACCAAGTCGCAAAGGGGGAAGGTTGGTACCATTAAACAAGTTTAACCCCGCTTAATCGATCCTCAGCCCGATATTGGTTTTTGACTTGCTGGGTTCTATATTTTCATTTATTTTTCTTTCATTGTTACATTTCTTTCTGGATTTTTGTCTTTTTAAATATTTTAAATTTATTCTTTCATAAATTTTCAGTATATATATATATTTCAGTATATATATATATATATATATATATATATATTTCAGTATATATATATATATCTCTTCATTCTACTCTTTCTTATTTCAATGCTCCTCTTCTGCCATATATTTTCAGTTCTATGCTCTCTATGTGCCAGCACCCTCTCTATGTCTTATATTTCAGTTCATTATATACACCTTCTTGCTTGTAGCTCTTATATTTCAGTTCAGTGTATATGCCCTTATACCTGTATATGCTTTATTTCGATATATATATTTCAGGTTCAGTATATTATATATATTTCAGTTCAGTATATACTCTGTATATGCTCTCCTTATCATTCAATATATTTCAATTATATTTCGGTATATGCCTTATCTCTCCCTCATATATTTTATATATAACCTCCATCTGCTGCCATATATGTCTTATATATATGTCTCACTCTATCTTCTCTCTTACTCTCTTATATCTTTCTGCTCCTCTTTATTAATGTGTAGTGAGGTGTGGAAGTGTGACAATGGCGCGTTAGTACACTCACTACACAATGCAAGCGAAGAACTGGGAGACGGGTCTCTGCAGACAACGGGAAAAATTGTGGGAGTCTGCTAAAGATTTCTTAACTACAAGGGTGCTGGAGCAATTTATAAGATAATTTATTTACTATGGGAAGTATTTGATTTGTTAAGTACAAGGGTGATAGAACCGTATTATAGTGTCTTAGTAGTTGCATTTGTATTTGTGATCAGTCCAATTATGTTCAATTAAACTTTAGTCCTTGTGTATAATCACTTTTCATCATTTATACCTCTAGGCACCAAAACTAGTAGTCCATATATGTATATGTATATATATCCCAATATATATATATATATATATGCATGTGTGTGTGTATTTTATGCATTACGATTATAGTAAGAAATCAGGTTATTTTAATAATAAGGGAATATTAATAACACAACCAAAGTATTTTGGTAAACGTGATAAATAATGCATATTATCCATATTTATTGTACGTAATTTATTACGTACAATAATATTTTGCTTAGCAAAGAATTACTGTTATTTATATAAGATACTCTCAATACTTATATCAAAATAGATAACATTACACATAAAACACTTTGGGTAACATTATAAGTATATAATATTATTAATATTATTTTATATTTTACATTATAATATTATTTTACATTTTTGAAAAATTAATCATTATTTACTATATAAAATTAATCTTTATTCTTTAGATTACATAATACATATACACTTGCAGATAACATTACAAATATAATATTACTCTATTTTTAATTTATTTTTTATTTGGTCAGAAGGAGTTATGTTGCATTTAGAGATTCAAAGGATTTTTAAAATTACAAGAGGAGTTGACTTCCAATTGCCTTTACAATTGCAATACGGAAATTCGTGTCAATTAAGTTGGACTGTTTACGAGTTTTTTCCAGAAAGACTTATTCGTTCACTGGAACTTCAGTGACTGAAATAAATGCTTTCGAGCAGACAGTTAAATGGTTCCCTATGACAATTATTTTAAAATGACATATTTTGTAATATATTTATAGAAATATACTTTTTCCGTACGAAATTCTATTATCTGTTAAAGTATATTCTGGCAGCCTTCCACCTGTCAGAATATTGTTTTTCCTAATGGTTCCAATATAATTCCAATGCTTTCTTCTACTTTCTAAGTTGTAAATTTTAATTTCCGAAGCTGTAATGGGAATTTAAGGCCAAAAACGTTGGAAATAATTTCTTTTAAACTTCTTTGGTACTTTCTTACTAATTTACAGCCGGTTAATGTGATAAATGTTCTCAAATTATTCACTTTAAATACTTTATTTGGTAAGTTCAATTTCTGGCTAGTTATTAAAAAAGAATAATAATAAAATTGCATATATACAGGGGTTGGACAAAAATATGGAAACACCTTTTAAAAAACATGTTTCTTTGCTTAATATGGTGTAGGAAACCCGTTGGCATCCAAAACAGCTTGCAGTCTTCTCGGAATGGATAAATACAGTTCCTGTATGTGTGCCAAGGGAATATTATACCATTCTTCCTGCAAAACGGTGGCAAGTTCAGATAACGATGTTGGCGGTGGATAACGAGAACGCACTTTCCGTTCCAATGTAGACCACAAAGGTTCGATAATATTCAGGTCTGGTGACTGTGGTGGCCAGGGGAGATGGGACAAATCCTCCTCGTGCTCAGAAAACCAGTCTTGGACAATGTGAGCTGTGTGAACAGGGGCTTTGTCGTTTTGGAAGACACCATCACCATCGGGGAACAAAGTTTGTACCATGGGATGAACTTGATCTGCCAAAATGTTCACATAAGTCTTGGCAGTCATGTGCCCTGACACAGTTATCATGGGGCCAGCAGAGAACCACGATATGGCTGCCCAAACCATAACAGATACTGATGCCGCCATGTTTCACTCTTGGCAACAAGCAGTCTGTATTATAGGCTTGAGATGGCGTTCTCCAGACGTAAACTCGGCCAGAAGTGGGAAACAATGTGAAAGAAGACTCGTCAGACCATATTACACGCTTCCACTGCCCTATAGTCCAGGCTTTATGACTTAAACACCACCTTTTCCTGTTACGGGCATTAGCATCACTGATGAGTGGCTTCTCAATTGCAGCACGGCCGGAAATTCCCTGTTTATGAAGCTCCCTTCTAATTGTTTTGGTACTCACAGGGTTCTGTAACACAACATTCATTTCAGCAGTAACTTTTGCAGCTGTGGTCTTCTTATTTTTCGTCACAATTGCCCTTAATGATCGTCTGTCACGATCACTCAGCACACACTTTCGTCCGCGCTGTGATTTAGCAGATGATGTTTTTCCGCTTTTCAAATATGCGGAATAAATCTTCGATACAGTACCTCTTGAAACACTAAACACCTCGGCTACCTTGCTTACGGAAGCACCTACCATACGTGCTCCAACAATTTGCCCACGTTCGAAGTCTGTTAACTCTGACATAATGCAATGACAACCTCACATAACAGTACTCTGACAACAACTGAACTGTTTAGCACATTTACGAAGTTGTATAGGTGGCGTTAGTAGTCAAAAACGCCAGAGCCACCTACATATTTCATTAAAATCAATCTTTCTTTTCAAACATGCATTTTACAAGGTGTTTCCATATTTTTGTCCACCCCCTGTATATATATATATATATATATATATATATATATATATATATCTGGCTAAGAGGGACGCTCTGATTAAGCAGAATGTTTTTCGTTCTTTACATCTCAGTACAATTAAAATCTTATTAAAAATTCTATCAAAGACCATGCTCAGGAGAACCTTTCCAGTCGTATATCAAACAAGGCTTGGAAGAATGCTGTCTCCAATTTGAGTAATGACCCATGACAAAGAGCAGTCGCTTAATTCCACTTAGCCACTAGACATAATTGCTTACAAAAACAGCTTTACAGATTCAAAAACGCTCCTTCACCGGCTTACACTCCGTGCAGCTCTGGTGAGGATATGGACTCTACTCATCTTCTCCACTGCCCTGCGTTTCGAAACCCTTTTCTTTCTGAAGAATTAATATTATATATATATATATATATATATATATATATATATATTTTTTGTGTGTGTGTGTGTGTGTGTGTATGTGCGTGTGTGTGCGTGCGTGCGTGTGTGTGTATTGGCAATGGTGGGTGGGTTTTATTTTTAATTTATTTTAATCATTTTTAAATGTTTATTAATATAATGAATAAGATAAATTGCATTTGTGTAATGCCTGTAGTGGCCTATTTTGAAACAATTTTAAAAATGCAAAAGCTTCTCCTTATATTTGATAAGGACCCGTCATTCATTCAATCTTATGCATCAATTCGTTTGTTACTAACCTTATGGTAAAGTGTTGAGCGTGTTTTGTGAATAGAATATATTTCTGGATTTATTAAAACAATATAATTCATTCACTTTAGTTTGGGTTTAAACACATTTTCAGCAGTGATGACGCAATTTTCTATTTGGTTTCTCGTAACAAACACAAAATTCTACAGAGCATGTTAATGTTACCTTTATCGATATCAAGGGTGTGTTCGACAATATCAATTGGTCTATTCTTTTTAAAATTTTTAGAAATCTTAATTTTCCAACATGTTACCAAAAGGTTTTATATTCTTATTTAATAAATTGACATATTTTTTCTAATACTAATTTTATTATAAAGCATCTAATTACCCAATGCTTTCCAGAGGGTTCGGTGCTTGCACCCTCTCTAGGAAATTTATATTTTAATTCTATTTTGGATATTAATTGCGAAAAATTTTATTTCACGTCTTTGCTGATGGCCTGGGGGTTGTTTCCTACTGAAATTCTACAAAAGACCGATAGTATTACTCCAATATTTTAGTTTATCTTATTTCTGGTCTGGTAATCTGATCTGGTACGTCTTAGATTGGATATTTCGATTAAGAAAATTGCCTCTGCTGGGTTTAGATGTCCATCTATCCATAACAAAGGAACTTTTGGTGACAACGTCTTTAGTCAAAACCCAATTTTCAAACTAACTAGTTCCAGCTTTAAAACTAGTAAATTTTATAAATTTTTAGGAATTCTGATTAACTGTCATTTCTCTTGGAGCACTCACATTAACTCTCTTAAAGAAAAAAAATTATAATCTCGAGTTAAATTTTAATAGGTTTTCCTTTGGTGATTCCAATTCTAAAAATTATAAATAATGGTACTTATCTATTATAGAATCTGTTATTATCTATAGTGCGGGAGTTTGGGGTGGTATCTAAACTCCCCCTAAATTAACAAGTTAAACTCCATTCAGAGAATCTACCTTTTAAAAATTACCAAGGCTTATAGGATGCCTCCTACTGCTGTTGTACAGCTAAATGCTGGGTACCCCTATTGATCTTACCCTAAAATTTCATTTTCTTAAATATTAAATCTATAACAGTATAACTCAAACTTTTTTCATCCGATTAATAATATTTAGTTCGACTCAAATATTTCACTGAGAGCTGGATGTCCTGAAAAACAAATTCTTTTTCTTAACAAATTTTCGTGGCCCTATGAATCAAGGATGGGGTCCGAAACTGGATTTACCATGTGTGCCTTCCATCGGGATGTCCTAAATAGAAAGTACATGTTTAAACTGAATCTTATAATTCAGCTTTCCAGCCCAAGCTTTCGGCATTTGGGTTTTCTGTTTTGTGGCCCATCTTTTATAACTTCAAAGTTTTTATTTATACAAATAGTTTATCATCAATATTACTTCTGCAGAATTCAAGAAATAAATCGATATTTATTAATATTATTAAAGAAAAATTAACAATTTATTCTGATTCTTACAACTTATACTGGATACGGGTTATTACAATGAATCTATAGACTCATTTACAAAACTCGCTGTGATCGATAGTGAGGGAGTGAATGTCCTCACCTCGGTCTCATATATTTAAGATTTTGAACAATAAGCTTCTTTCTGACTGGGAGTTCTGTTGGTCAACTTATAATACCGGTATTCGAGTTCAGTCCTATATTCCAAGACCAAATCTGAATTATTATTCAAATTCAAGTTTTATTAATTGCTTCTTAACTGGTGATGGTCCCTTCGTTTCTTATTTAAATCGTTTCCATTTGAAAAACACAAATTTATGTTCCTGTGACTCTGTTGGAAATGCTGACCACTATGTTTTCTCTTGCTCTCTTACGAAACATTTTCATTTAAAATGTCCTGTCCGTGGTGAAATGAGGTCCATGGTGAAATGAAGTCCGTGTATGAAAATCATAATTTGTATTTCTTGCTTAAATCCTGTATTCTTACAGCGCGTAAAATGTCCCAAAAAATTTCTTAAATGTTTCAATATTTGGTAACATTTCTAAATTCTCAATTTTTCATAAGTGTATATCTAGCATGCATGTACATTTTTTTCAAGTGCTTCATATCTGAATTTCTTAACATTCTTTTCTGGGCGTTTGTGTATGTTCTGTCACGGGAAATCTGTCTGCCAGCTGAGTCATTGTATCAGTGTATCGTATCAACATCTGGTATTACCAGATAATCGTGACGTCAGTCTGGTGCAGATTGAAGTGCATTCCAAAAAGAATGAAATAAAGGAAAAGTAAAATGTAAAGTGAGAATGATGATGTTAAAATTGAACATCGCTAGAAATATGACTAATCTGTAAGCAAATTGCTGGATTATCTTTAAGTTTGAATTTCGTGATTATGTTTTGTTCATTTGTACTTTGCTTCAACATGTATTGCTTTTCCTTAATTTATTGTAAAATATTATTAAAACAAAGTTTCTTTTTAGCAATAAATGTTGAGGGGGAGTTGTAGATCCAATTTCTTTGGGTAAACTTGGTCCCTTTGGGCCTTATGCCAATTGCCCTCGTGTTACTTCTAGTGCGACGTTAATAAAAACTAACCAAACAACCAGCATTAGTACAATTTGTGAGAAACTTCTTATAATTATTATTTTTAGTGTAGAATACTCGTGCTAAGTTATTATTTCTTGTAACGTAATTAAATATAGTATTTCTAAGAGTAAAAATATATAAACAGCTTTTTGAAAATGGTACTTTTTAATATGAATTTCGAAGCTGTCTCTTTTGTGATAAATAATACTATTAATTACATTACCTACATTTTTAATTGTATATATAAATATTCAGTTTCATATTGACTTTTATTAGGTTAAACAAGTTTTAAATATTTACGATGAAAACATAAGCATAGTTTACCTTCAAAATACTTTTAGATGATCCATATATCTATCAATATAATAATGATCACTATAATGTAATGCTAAACTAATACTCACTTTTAGTTCATCAAA
This sequence comes from Nephila pilipes, assembly GCA_019974015.1. NCBI lineage: Eukaryota > Metazoa > Arthropoda > Arachnida > Araneae > Nephilidae > Nephila > Nephila pilipes. The sequence goes on along the minus strand of BMAW01107944.1, from coordinate 98,816 downwards.
AAGTTTAATCACGTTCATAGTTCATAGTTTAACATGGTTCTCTCTAATTACAATATTAACTACAGGTTTAAATTTACCTCGAGAAATATACCCATTAATAGTATAATTTTTATGTATATTTAATATATAACTATACTAGATCATCTGTGTTTGTAGAATTAAAAATGTCTTCAAAGTCTTAATTAGTATAGCAAACTAATCGCTTCCCCCAGCGCAATGCACCCCTTATAAATGTGTTAGAACAATATATTCAATGAAAAAATTTGAATCACGTCTGTTACTATCCTTTCCTATTAAAAACAACAAACGCTCCAACTATAATGAATTATGTTATGAATTCTCTTAAGTGTTTATCCGCATGAACAAGACTTTGTACGCTTGTTTTAGTATAATGCTGAGAGATTAATTTGCATATGCTTTGCCTTACACCGCTTCAATAAAACAATCCTTAGATAAACAAACTCCTGAAAACTTTTTATGCGTATGTTTCATTCTTTTGTTCCGGTGGAACTTCGTAACAATCTAAAAGACAAGATTTTCAAGACTAAGAAAAATGATTATGAAAAGAATACTTTTGAAAAGGTTTGAATGTTTCTATGTTTGCTTATGTTTATGTACATAAAGCTCACTGGTATGGAAAATAATAGAAAAAAATTTATTTTGCATATCTTCCATTCTTCTCTTTAACAACGTTTTTTCTTTCTTTTAAAAAAAGAATTGTCATATTTTTTTTTAAATAAAAAAAGCATACAAAAGAACTAGGAGTATCAGAGTACATGTAATCTCACTTTCTCTTGATTGAAAATAAGCTGATTCCACTATTCTTTAAGAGTTTGTTATGTGTAGGTCAGTTAGTAATCCAGTTGTAATGAATAGAAATTATTATAAATTTCAAAATGCACAAATGTTTATTTTTAACATACAAAACATGCTAAATTTAACATTATATTTATAGTTTTAAAGTACACATTAGAGGAGATACAAGATTCTTCCATTCCTTTTAAACTGTGAACTTTTTTTTTCCAACCCCCTTTTTTTTAAACAGTAAAGTCTTAAAATTACGTCTCAATATAATGTAGTACAACGAAGAAAAATAATTTTCTACAACACTTGTAAGTATATATTTGTTTTTAAACATGTTCATGGTGTAACATCCATAAGCAAATGTTTCTGTTAATACCAGAAATCATCAAAAATTTGGATTTCTCACTTCAATTTCTCCCCATTATTGAAAAATAAATTATCAGTTATTCAGAAGAGTAAAATACGCAGCTTTTAAAATATAACATGTTTTATTGAAAAGATGTTTCTTTTTTCTCTCCGTCTCTCTATTAGAAGTGCGATTTATTAAATACGACTATGAATATTCCAAGTAAATATTTTTTGATCTATGCAATGTTACGTAATAAAAATTGCACAAACTTGGCAGATGGGTAGTAAATATTCATGAAATGCTTTTACAAAGTAAACTATTTTCCAGTATATAAAGAGAGACACTATTTTATTTTAGAAAAGACTTGATACTGATACATAACATTTATGCATGTATATACATATTATAAAGTACATTTTTGTCAGTTTATATGCTTTAAAAAAAAGTTCTACCAATTTTAGATCTAAAACATCCAGTGAATACAAAGTAAACAGTTGTTACAATTTTGCTTCGTTAAACTTGAACAAAATATTTAGATTGCTTGCATATCTCTGAGATGCACTCAAAGCGAATTTAACATATAAGGTTACTCTAAGCAGTCAATAAATAAACTAATTTCTCTTTTACAAATTATTATAAAAGCGATCATTGCTAGCATTTCGGAATGGAAGATTAATTCATGCGTGTTCCAAACAGAACCAGAGTTTGAAAAGTAGTCTATTTATCACAAGATTTGTCTTTTCCTTTTTTATTGTGAGAGCAATTTTCATTGACAAATATTTGAAATTATTCCAAAGTCTAGGCAGCAGAAGTAATTAGGGTGCAAATAAAATTAAAACATATCATTATTCAATCGTTTGTTTAATAATTATTGTTGTGAAATGCCTAATAATATAATGTAAAGGCAATATTTCATAGCTTGCGATGTAAAATAGTGCAATATCAATTTAATAGAGTCTATTCATTTTCACTTTATGTTGCTCAACAGTATCGCATGAATATAAAATAATTATTCGTTATTCAGGGAAAGCTAGGGTATAATTCATTCTATATTCTTATCAGTCGATGACTCTTCGAAGAGTTTATGAAATTCTTCATCTCTCTTTTTAATGTTATGCATTATTCTTATATTTCTATAATAAAACAAAAAGTCTACTTTGAACTGGTAATCCTTTCAGAATTTTGAGTCAAACTTAAACTTGGAACTCGCTTTATACATTGGACTGCTCCGAGATGAACGCGTCATTTGTGACTCACGAAACAAATATTTCCTGAAGGAATAAGAACTCGAGATAATTTACAGAGAGGTAAAAAAATCCCTTTCTTATTTAAGATGTGAATAACTTTTGCGAAACTTACTATAAATTTTGGAGGTTTGTTATCAGAATCTGAAAATCACGACTTGAGATTTAAATTAAGGAAAAATACACATATGAACATCAAGGGAAAATTAACTAAAGTACTGAACGAATAAAGATTTTCAGTTCTTCAAGCATGATCAGTTCATGTAAGAAAGGCCTTTGTTATATTTTTAATGACAAAATTGTTTGTCAAAGATGCTTCAAGAATTGAAGACACCGTTTGTTTCCCAGCGAGACCAATAGCGATCGCTTTATGGAAACCATTGCTGAAAAACCAAAAAATTCGGCTCGATATTAATATTTAGAACTTCAATTGTAGTCGTAGAATCAGTCCTCGCTTTCCCTTGTTCCTTGTGTTTCCCTTGTTTCCTTTATTACCTTTTCGAAAGACTATTTTTATATTTCAAAGTTGTAATTTTAAATTTCAAAAAGAAATAATCACCAAAGTTTTTAAAATATGGATTAAGATCACATAAAGAAACTTTTCTAGAACATCTAAGGATAAAAATTAGGCATCTAATCTTTATTCAAGTATTTAATCAATGTTTTATTCTTTTATAAAAGACTTTCTAACTTCCGCTAATGCTCAAATTGTATTCTCTCTCTGTGTGTCACCAAATTCAAATAATTCAATGATTATTTTAAAATGTTTTAGGAGTGTAAAATATTTGCAAAACATGCATTATTCTCTGAATACATTGCTGCCCTCAGAATGTATCTAAGTATTCAAAATTCCCTGATTTACTTAAGCTACAATAAAAAAACTTACAGACAAAATATTATCCCTAATATATATGATACTTATATACTGATAAATTTAGTTTCTGAATTACAAAAATTTATTATTACTGTTTGATGTTATACAATTCTTTAAGATATTATAATACCACTAACAAATTTGTGCATTTCTGAAGAAGACATAAAAACATAATTTGGAAATTTTAATTGTGTGTACTTTAAATGGATTAGCCGATTATACGTCAAATTAGAATCAGTACAAAACGCATGCGTTAGTATTTTGTGACCGAATTACCCGAGAAGCAAAGGTGCAGGTTTTCATTGTGTTACCCCTGATTTATTTGAAGATGCCGCGGGGTAAAGAGTTATCTAAGAGTGAAGTAAGAAAATTTTTATTCTATAAGGATACTGATGAATCTGTAAGAGAAATAGTGATTTTAATGAAGCGATCTAAAACTGCTATCCACAATGCTATAATAAGAGACTCTAGTAACTCCTTCTGTAGCATTGATAAAATGCAAGCCCATGCATTGAAAACACATACCTATATACACCAAACCACACTCCCATAGCGTCATTTGTCTAAGCGAGAAAATTTATGTGACAGTGGATTTAATTAATACGACTTATACTTTTAATTGCCTTATTAATATTTTAATTGTCATCAAAGAGATTAATTTTCAGAATAACAGGAAGAAACGCACTGAGGTTTACCTGAACCTTAATGAGTACACCTGATCACTCTCGATACACTTTGAACAATCGTTAAAATATTTAGAGGAACAATTCAAAGCAATGATAATGATTACTTGCTGTAAAATGCGCTTTTTAGTAGTAAAAAGATGAGGTTTTTTCTTGAAACTGTCAAATAATTTATTTATATTACATATTAGATTTGAGAGATTGATTATGTTTAACAGTAAAAAATATGTTTCATTTAGAGTAATAAACAGTGGTCTTTTTTATATTTTTCAATAAATCATTAAAATTCTGAGAAATATTCTTCTAAACTTTCCTCAGATTATTGCATAGGAAATTTTAATTTTTGAGCGATAATCAACTGGGTAATGGTATTCTAGTTCATTAAACATTTAATTGAAAAATAATTATAAATATTTACAATTTAATCTTCTCTAGATACAAGTTATAATATTTATTTTTAAAACATGCTAAGAGATAACATATGATGTACAGAAAATTATTATTTAATTGGGTAGAAGCAATGAATCATTACAGATGTCTAGACATATGTCAGAGAACTACGGACTACTTTCAGATTAGACCGGTCTGGATTTTTCTTTATTATATATTATGTGTTGCACAACTTACTAAGTCCTTAACTAATCATAAGTTACTATTTTTGTTTCATTTCTGATCAAGTTTACTAGAAATATACTATTTCACAATTTCAAGAATTTCATGTTTCTTTAGTTATGAAACAGATCTTTAAGAGCAATAATTGGAAATTCTTTTTCTAATAAAGGAATTGGTAAATTACTGAATTTTTTACGAAATGTATTTAGATAGATTCTTTTAAGTTTATGAAAAAAGGCAAAATTTATAAAATTGTGAAAAGAAAACATTTTGGAATAATAAAATTACAAATATCTGTCGAAAGAAAAATGATCCTAAGCTATCGAAAGTAATATTTGGTTCTTATATTTGATTTCATCGAGACTTCTACGAGAAAATTCTTTACATGTTCCGATAGTAATTTAGAGAAAAACTGGTGCTTAGAAACCATCTTCATATATATATGAGAGTATATATATATATATATATAATGCATACTACCTACTTATTTTAACATCCTACCTTCTTATATAATTAAGAACATTTTAATGGATTCTCTTTTTTGGAAGTATAATCGTGATGATTGGTCACATGATAAAAAGTACAAGACTTTAACTAAATTACAACACTTTATTCATGTTGATGACTATGAAAATTTACACATAAGCACACACATAGCCAAAAAACGAACACAAAAAGGAAAGCAGTGGACATCACACGTTCACAATGTTAGCATAGACGCATCGGATAAATATGAAATAAATCCAAGACAGTTTGTGTTTTTTACACCATTCGAGCCTTATGTAAGTTTCCAAAGGATCGAGCAATTTGAATTTGCTTTATATTTTCGACCACCTGATAATACAGTATATGCATGTATAATATTACAGCGAATTTTATTGACGCAAGAGCTAAATGTGTGTACGTGCCACATGTATCAAACAAGGTGTAACTGTGATCTAGAAGCTTGAAGAAAAAAATGAAACAAAATTAAAATTGGTTCATAAGTAAAAAGATAGAAGATACAAAAGGATAGGGAAGAATGTCCCGGGGGCGTGTCACCATGACTACCAAAGACAGTAAATCCCTTGGGGAAGAAATTCCGTAGGTAGTCATTATTCCCGTACTTACCCAAAGACGGTTAGTCCCCGTAGGCGATCACATGGTATGATATATTGCTGATATAAAAATTTTGAATGAAAACATGGCTGCGGTTATTTTCGTACTTCTATTAGGTAGATGTTTAGTAATGGAATCGAGATAGCTTACTTATGATGGCTTATAGAGCAGCATATATAAGCAGATAGCATGAAAATTTCTCTTTAGAAATTTTCAGAAGTTTCCAAAGGATATCACGAATTGAATTTGCTTGTCAATTGCTCAGTTTCGGTGGACTGATCCCACAGAGTGATTCATTGATGACGTACCAATTTTGGGCGAATGGCAGTGGACGATTAAGAGACGCAACAGATTAGAAGATATATTGATTGCCTTCTCGAGTCAGTCAAACCTCTTGTCAGCACTGTATTTGCCTCTATCAACCATCTGAGTATAACTCGTGCTCAAATTACCAACAAAACCATTGAAAGATGACTAAGAAAGAGAAATTTACACTTTATCTGAACTTAGTGATACTAGAACCTAATACTTTTTCACCATCAATTTTGATTACAGTAGTGTCGAGCTGGGTCCCTGTATAATTGCTGTAATTAAAGCGGAAAAATTTAGCAATGAGTTCCATCTCAGATTCTGTCCCGACATTTCTGAAGGAATACTAGAAATCTTAGAAAGCATGCCAATACGACCACATGCTAGCAACAGGGCGTTATGGTCGGCGTTGCCAGGATATCGAACGAAGGGTTCCAGCGATCGAAAAGATTCGATTCCAGCGATCGAATAAAATGGTCGTCTTTGTATCCTAGTAGTCATGATCATGAACTCGCAAGTAGCATTGTTTTCGTCGAGTCATTTATTCGAGTCCAGAAACCCATAAAAAACAGGCGTGTAGCGAGGCCGATGCACGTTAAATTTCGTCGAAGATTTCAAGTCCACGCAAGGTGGGGTGTGGAAATTTGGAGAGAGAATGCCAGATAAGGCGTTGTAACCATCATTTGATCGATGTTCAAATTACGAGATCGATCCCCAAAAGCCTTCGTGTCGCTTCTCTGTGCAATATTAAAAAATCACATCATTATCGAAAAACATGTCTCGGAAATGACCTTCTGAGGGCTTGTGTGGCATGCGACAGTTAGGCTAGGAACGTAACATTATCTTATATGCTGATCATCCGGGCACAGTTGTTTATGCCTAGTCCCATACAATGTACATCTTCTAGTGAGCCTGGAACACTTAAAATATATGTTTGAAGATATTATTGCAAAAATATTAATAAAATAGAATTGAAATGTATTCATTGATGTTTGGATAGTTAATAATAAAAAGAATTTGTTACTGAAAATTCATCATTTCTGACGAGAATGGGATTTGGATTCGACGAAGATTTGGCAACCCTATTTTTACAAATCATTAGTTGATTGCCACCACGTTCAGTTGTCATCGTAATTTTGGGTCGAATTGCTATCCTCTATGAAACCTAGATTCATCATAATATACACAGGCGTCCAAGCAACAATCAAAATTATAGGTTCCTTTTGCTGAACTTATTCTAATGGAGACAAAATGGTCTCATCAAAATATAAGTATTTTGAGATACAAAATACTTTATATTTATGGAATTCTTACAAAAAAAGGGAACAATCACTGTACAATACTATTGTTATTTACTCCATTTCCATTTTGACGTGGTTGAGATCTTACTCCGTTTCCATTTTGTCTAGATGTAAGAGACTAAGATGCTGGTTGAAAAGCTCATGTGACTCTTAAGAAAGATCGAAAGACGTTTTTTACTACTCATGAACTTTACAGTTAGACTGGACCTTGCAAAAGTTAGATCTCCTGAGAAATGAAAAAAAAAAAAAAAAAACCGCACAAAGTATCTCATTCTTGTAGATGTTATTTCCTTTCCTATTTGAGACTATCAAGGATCCGTAGTGGAAATAATATCTTAAGCTATTCAATCAACATATAATATTCTGTCCCTTGTTTATGAAGAGGCGTTGTCAAATTAATGTCGCAGAAAAATTCCGATTCACGAGACCTTACGAGTTAACAGATACCTTCAGTTATTCCAGCGTACACAACCAGAAACTTATTATAATATTACTATTCATAGAACATTTTAAGAGCAATATGCATTAACCATTTTTTGTGTGTGTATATAAACTCTACATAACTAGAACTTAATCCAAGAATAAATTACTGTAAAAAGCAATATGATATCCGTTTATGCAATTCAATCTTCTGAAGTAGAGCAAATTTCACTGTCACATTATTTCAGTCTTGGAGCATTTTAAAAGCAACACGCGTATATATTGCTAGACAAAAATAATTTGATGCAATTTTGAAAATAAAAATATTTATCTTAACTTTTCTGTTTATTATAGTATTGTACAATCAAAGATTTTCTAACTGTTTCTAAAAAATAAATTTTCCATACATGTTTTTAATATCTATTAATACCTACAGCCTACGAGATGCAATGGCTATAATAAATATTTATTTCACGTATATACGTGTTGAATGTATGTATCTTCTGTCCCTTTGTGTTGATAATGTCCTTTTGTTACAACCCTAAACACCAGCTGAAACATTTATTCATTCGATAACGGATTTATTTCCTTTTTTATTTGTTCTAAGATTTATCGCCCGTGAAAACACAAGAAATGCAGTTACATAAACGATAGAGATATAAATTAATTGTTCCTCTTTCACAGAAAATACTTCTTAGTTATTCCTTGAGAAAAGAACACAATATATAGAGATTTATTTTATATTTTCCATTTATTGCAATAATAGTTACAATTCTCTAAATATATGTTTCGTTTAATAATTTACCATTCGGGAAATAGTCAATTCGCTGAAATAATAAATTTTGTTAAGAAGTTTTTTAGTTTATCATTTAAGAAAAAAAAATCATTTTTGAAGGTAATGGTATTACCAAATCTCTAGAGCTAACAGAAAACCTTTTTTAACATTCAACAGTATTAATTCGGCTTAAGTAATATGTATTACATTTTTGTAAAAATTCTGCATTTTAAGGAATATCTTTTAATAATAATTCTTAAAGGTAGTTGTTTATAGTTGAATGCTTAATGCTTTTGATATCATTTAGCTTTTTGTCAGCTCTTTATTTAGAGTAATGTAGTTAAGTACTGTATTTCATTTTTATTTTAAAATATTATATTAATTTAGTACAAGTAACAGAAAAGAAATGAAATTAATTCTACAGAAGAAATTTGTCCAATGTATAAACCACATTTATCCATTGCAAAGAAAAATTTATGTATCTCGTTAGTAAAAAGTACAAATATTTATTTATTTTTATATATGTGTTTAGTTATTCGATATCTATCATTATTAAAAATATAGAAATGTATGATTGTTTCATTTATAATATTGTTTCAGTTAATTTTTTTCAGTTACTTTCTAAAGAATGTTGCTAATGAATATGAAATGAAATTTTTGTATTAAATTATATTAACTAAACAACAAATATTCGATCACATTATTTAACCTGCTTGTAATATTTAGGAATATTTTCAGTATAATCTATTTCAATAATTCAACGACTGGATCCGAGAGGTTAAGAATAATTTTTCAAAATCTATTTGCAAAACTTTTACCTTATACAGACGTTATAAAATAGTTATTGAGAAAATAAATTCCAGAAATAGTTTTCTGTATAGATTTCTTTAGTTTGTCTCTGTAGAGAACTGCACTGTATATTGGATTTGCTTGTTTTAAAAAAGAAGATGGAAAGGAAAGTTCTATCTTGTAAAATATAAATGTTTGTGCAAGCATACAAATCTTCTTTTCCTCGTAACAGGAGTTGAAAGGGCTGTATTTTACGTACTTTTTATTTTTCCTCAAATATTTCCTCATTAATTCTGCATGGCGATCAAAGCATATGTTGAACCTGTTTTTTCTTTGAATAAAAAGAAGCATTTCTGGGATCTTTCAACACTTGTTTTTCTATTTGATTTTTGTCCAGTATCAGTACTTTGAAGTTGAAAGCATTTCTATAAGCTAATATTTTCCTTGAAATAGATTTTTGTTGTTTGCACCACCTTCAAAATGCATATATTGTGAGTTTTTTTTAATAAAAAATACGCTTCGATTTTAAAATTCTTAGACATTAAAAAGTTAATTAACAAGAGCACGAGTTTGGGATTTAACTCTTCATACACTGAAATATGCACACAAAAAAAGAAACAAAAAAAAATTAAAATATGCACTTCACTTCAATTCTGGAGGTAGTGATATATTCAATTTTTTAAAAAAAACAAACGATTTAATCTTAATGTGATACTTTTTAAAATATTATCTATTCAACTTTTAAAAGCAAACGATTCAAACTAAAAGTAATACTTTTTTTCAATATTCTTTATTAAGATATATTTTTTTAAATGTTTAAAGTTGTTACAAAGAAATAAAAGTATGCTATTGGCAACACTAGATCATATTTTGGTTTTTCTAGAAGATTTACTGGCAACGAACATATAAAAAATAAAATTGAGTTTGGTTCCAAGAGGTAAAGACGAACGTTGAAAAATTGTGCTTTTGGAAATTGTGTATTTAATTTATGTTTGAAAAGATATACTCAAATAAACGTGATGTTCTAAAAACAAGTTATTTTTATTAATAGTCTACAATACAGTACACATTTTTTCGTAAACTTCAATAACAATAAATGAGTTACACGGGATAAGTAAAAACAATAAAACAGAACAAGCTCAATCAAAAACCAATATAAAGTAATAACCAACTACCCACTTTAAAATTTTTATTTTAATATCTTGCAAAAGGTGGCATTCTGAATTCCCAATTTCTTTAAATTGAAAGCAAAATCTATGAAAATCTTGGGAAATATAGATATCCTAATGTTTAATGTTTTCTCTATTTCTATGAAATAACCGAGATATCTGGAAAAAGTCTATTTTGCCTATTAATGTATTCTTACTTCCATAATGTTTTAAATTACAGATATTAATGTTGATTTGTTTGATTTCAGATAGACGTAGATTGAAGTAATCCGCAGTATCGATAAGACGGAATGCAATAGGCAGTGCTCGACAATGACGGCGTACGAAAGGTTCAAAACCGCTGAAAGAAATATATAAATCTGGACTGTGTCTATGTAGAGAAAAGTCTTAAGAAAAATAAATATAAAGTTTCTATCTTGATTAAAGTTTAATAATAATTATAAACTTAACGATACCCTGGAATAATAATTAAAACTTCACGATATTGTGGGTTATTTATATTTATGGTTTCTAGAAAGCAAAAAATGAACAATAATACCTTTGATTTACACCATTGTGTACATAAAGATCAATCAATATGTAAAGTAAATTTTATCCAGAAATTGCGGTTATTTCTGAGAAATAATTAAAACATCACAATGCCTCCGCGTATACTAGAATATCGCAACTACATTTATTTAAGAGAATGGAAACATACCATTGTGAATCAATCCGTTGTTATGCCTAACAGGTTATTTGAATATCCTGATTATCTCTGCAACTCAATCAAAATACAGTTAACACTTATATAAACCCTGTTAAATAAGCCAATAATGTAACTTCTCTAGCGCAAGCCTTTGTGATAATCATCGTACGCGTAACTGTTCCGAATAATCAAAATTACTCACAGATTTAAGTTAAACCTGAGATTTTAAACAGAGTTAACGATGCTCTCGTGACTTGAGCTGACATGAAAGTAATTTTCATTGATAAATAGTTTAAATTACTGAAAATGTTACTCTGTGAAAGGAACTGGAGAATGTATAAGATTAAACAGTCGGTTAAAACTGATTCTCATTGATTAAAAGATTTCTGGGTAGAGTATTACTTAATAAGAATTCTTAGAGATTAGTATTGTAAACTCTGTTATATAAATAAAAGTAGCATTCAGTAAGTAATAAGGAGTTTTTTTGTTTGACTGGTTTTATGACGCAAAGACTATTATTATTCCCAATTACATTGATTAAATGATACGTATACTGTATAACAGCAAAACATTGTATTACTTAAAAATCTATTTCATGGAAAGGGTGAAGAGATTACTTACGTATTCTTTGTTTTTGTAAATTTCTTTAGAAAGGCGAAACCCATGACTGGAAACATTTATGCAATTAAATCTCATGAAATTAGTTTAATTTGGACCAGAGCTGGTTCTGGTTATTGAAATTCTAGGTTAACAGGAAAATATTAAAACAGAAATTAGTTAAAATGTACATAAAATCGTTTTTATTTGAAGCAAATCTAGTACGAATTATATTTACTAAAGATAAAACCATCCACATTTTGTGAACAATAGAAGCGCGGTTAAAGTTTTTATTACATTTTCCATTTATATGTTGTAGCATTGTATGCCACAGGTAATAGGGAAAGCAATTAAAGTATTGTTGACTTTGCACAGAATATTTGTAGAAATAAAGAGAAGGGGAGTCTCTCTCTTTCTCCCTTCCCCCTCTCAGTTATCCTTTATTCATTCATATCTTTTAAAATATTTCTATAAAGGAAACTATTTTTCAAAATATGTAGAGGATACAAGTAAATGTTATAATAGAAATTACCATATCGCTTCTGAAATTAAAAGAAATTAGTGCAAACTGTTTGGGGTTATCCAGAGAATCAAGTTGAAGCAGGTTCACGTAACATTCTACTGCAGCAGCATTCTATATTTCATTTTGTTCTTTTTACTTTAAAATTTAAGTATTTATAATTATATTTCATTTTAAAAATAAAAGTTTTCCTTTTTAATGAAATCCATCGAGGAAGTATTTATTTAGAGATCAGTAGCTTTCAGCAGAATGTTAAAATTTTGTATTAATATTCACAGACTTTTTTAAAATAAAATCAGTTATTCAGAAGACTAAACTGGGTTTTTCAATCCACTCATCAGTAATTTTTTTTTAAATATATTATTATCTTCCTTCGAATAATAGATTGTTTTGATAAACATATTTTCTTACTCTTCATTTAAAATGTTTACAAAAGATTTATTTGTGATGAGTTGTACGAATATTCAATGAAGAAAGATTTGTTTCATAATACGTGTCACGTGCTGAATTATAAACGCCTGATAAATCTGACAATACCATTACTCTAAAACCTAACTCTGCCTTGAATGATTAACTTAAAATTTCTAAAATAATTGATTATTTCTACACATCTCACATTATTGCTTATTCCATCACCATTTTGTATTCTCACTTTTCGAAAATTTAAAAAAAAAACATTCTATATTTTTTTTCAATATCTTACAACATACGGAAAATGAAAAAAAAGACCAATCTAGATGAATACGTACTGATGCCAAGCTCTAAGTGACTAATTAAGTTAGAGTTTTCCTAACTTAACTAGTCACTAAGAGCTAGTTAACTAGTCACTCTAACTAAGCTCTAAGTTAGAGTTTTCCTTCTAGGTCCTAAAATAATTTCATTAGTCGGCTTAAAATTAAGCTTTTGCTGAGAAAAAAAATCTAATTATTTTCCTACTTTTCTTTAAAATTCTTTATAAATATCTCATGAATTCTATATTAAACTAGCTACAAAGCTTACACTATTCGAGTTCCAACCACTCTCCTCTCACTCAATAGTTTTCTTTCGGAGTAGCCGATAAAACACTCCCCTCTGCACTTCAACAAACTGTGGAAATACAGCCTCTCAGCAGCTCTCTCTCTCTATCTCTGGACACTTAAAGTATTTCTCCAGAAGACCTTTTTCCCATCTCCAAGACGCAAAAACCAAAGTTAAATCAGCTCCTTATTCAACGACCTATAGACGTCCAGCCACTCATACACTACAATAGAGAGACTTGCAACCGATTCTTCCACAAAACCCATTACAAATCACTCCGATGCGAATCTGAAGGCCGCTAACGAAGCCTAGACACTCGGTAAAAGCGCATTTTGCGTACTTCCCTGGCCCATTGTCTTATCATTTCATATAATACAAGCAATCTTTGTACGAGCTTAAAACGATATCAATTCTAAGGAATAAAAAGAATGTAATCAAACAATTATGCGACAGGTCGAATAAGATTTGAAATAATAAAATTCATGTAAACGATAAAATATTAAAGTACACAATACTTTAATAAGGCTAACAATGGTATTCTATTATTATATTAAAAATAAAGAAATTAATACATTGTTAAATTAAATATTTTAAGAGAAAAGTAACTATTCTGTAGTAAGATTTTTAAAAAAATTTTAACATATTCTCAACATCATGCTTTGAGAACATGTGGCAATCTTGAGTTAATTTTTCTGCGGATTTTTCAATCTGCATAACAACAGGAAATTACAAAATCTATGAAACTCAGATGATTTAATTTGAAATTATTCTGATGCATAGTTGTATCTAAAATTTTTCTGATTAAAATAAATTTTCGTTTTTAAGTGAATGTAAGAACTTTTCTTTGCTCCTAAAATACTGCATTACTGAGCGGTTTCTAAGAAATATTCAACAACAAAATTCACATTTTTAAGAAAACATACTTCCTTAATTATTCTGCAGAATTATTAAATTATGAAATAACGATGTATATATTATGCAGTGAAACTTATGATGAAATTTTAATATCAAAAAAATAAAAGCTATTAAAAAGATGGTCAAAATAAATCGTTATATTATTTATATAAATATTTATACTTCTGAAATTCTCAATTATAAGATAGATAAACCTTAAGCAATTTTTTGCCAAAAAACTGTGAAATACCTTTTTTTTAGCTATTTTTACAGATATAAAACAATATTGGCTTATACCTTCATCAAATTGTTTCGGAATCATTGAGTGAATCAGTGCTTAAAATATATATGAATCTTCCGTGTGAAAAATAATATTGGTAAGGAATTACATTTACAAAACCGCATCTGAATTTTTCAAAAAATAGTATCGAAAATACGAGACAATACTTAGAGAGTTTAAAATAATATTGATAATGTTATTGTAGAGTTATGTATCGTTTTTTGTTAGCAAATGGCGAAAATGCATTTGTCATTCATTGTTCTCTATCTGGGAAACATCCACCCGTTAAGAAATAAAGAGAATCATCCATACTCAAATATCTAATTAAATAAAAGTATTGCCCCTCAGTAAATAGAAATGATTCCTTTGAAATAACCTTAGGGTTCATAAAATATTCATCGAATTCATTGAATATTCATTGATCATTTTCTAATATCGAGGGAAGGTAAAAGATTTACCAGTAATGCATTATTCACTTGATGACTTTTGAATCCTTAAGACTAATTTAAATATTCGGTTTATCTTCCTGGCAGTTAAATTATAATGTCTACTGAGTGATTTCTTAAATGCTGTTCAAATTATTTAGGAATTTAGAGCGTTATTTTTTTTTCTCTATAGCTACAATCTCCTTTATTTAAAATCATATTTAAATGATTAAAAGATGCAATGATGGATTGAATGTAACCGATAACAGAGAAGTAAATTTCGATATGTTAACAACCCTATCCAATTTATATTATCACTGATATATCTTAAGCCAATACATATCATTACTTGTTTTGACAGAAATGACACACACGTTTTATAGGTAATTGTAAAAGAATAAGCTGTTATAAATGTCAAGTAAACAAAAGTATCATTTTTGCAAAAATTAATCCTAAGATATCTCATTTTGTATTACATAATGTTGTAATTCAGAGAGTGAGCGTTGAAATATTCCGTCATCTTTGACAAAATATTTTATCTCAAATGTTTCAGCTTTCATTTGCTCATTTTAAATTTGCCCTCTGAATAAGAAATATAATATATATTTTATCTACTTTATCTGTTATTAAAAACAATATATATTTTATCTACTTTATAAACTTTTCGAAACCATGCATATTGAATTCTGTTTCAAATTCTCAGTATCATTACTAAATTCTTCATTCACTGCCTATGGTGTAATAAAGATTAATGGATATAATACAATACACTACAGTATGAGAAGTTGATGGAATTTACTAACAGTCAGCCTTGTGGGTGAACTGAGTGTGTAAAGCGTTCTTACCCGTGAATTATTCTCCCATTCAAGAAATAGAAGCCTGGAAAAAATAGTTCATCTCTATTTTTCTATCCGCAAGAATCCACTCCTGCTTGACACTTTCTTGTCGTACAGTCTGGTGATGGAATGCAAAATTTAAAAATAAAAAAAATGCTCAAAATATTTAAAATAGATTCCAATTTAGTGCGCGAAACATGCTCTAAATCTTATAACTACTTTCAAATAAATAGACATTATAGGCTTGAACAAAGGCTTGAGTGTAATAAACATACTGTAAATAAAAATATTTGTGCAATGTGTATTTAAAAATTTAACATTGCTTGTTGTGGTATGATGTTGTTGCTCTTGACATCATAATGATTTTGAGTTTAACAAATCAACATTATGTCAACAATAATTAATGTGGAATTTACTAAATGAGAATTTCTCACAATAATTTAGCATTCAATTAACACAAATTAACAGTCAACAAAATCACACTGTCACGTCCTATAACAGTGTGAGCTTCGTTTAATTATTATTATTTAGTGGATCTTACATATTTAAACAATATTGTGTATTTTATATATTGCTCTCCCCTGTATGTACTAAGGATATATATATATATTGTTTTTATTTCACGAAAATATTTTCCAGCATTTAACGAAATTACTTTTATTTTGTCTGTAAATGATGTTTGAGGAAAAGTATAATTATTTTTTATTAAATGTATATTGGTGTGTGTTTTGGTGTTCTGTTATTAATAGTTAAGTATATACATGCATTTGCTCAAAATTATATATCAGAGATTGACAATTTTGAGTATTTTATTTTTATTATTATTTAATTAAGGAAAACTTTAAATGATATCTAATCGATTTTATTTGTGGTGGTCGAAATATTTATGCGAAAACCCATTTTACTTCAAAATGGCTTATTTAGAATAAGGTCAAAATTCTGGCTTAAGATATATAGCAGAAGAATTAGGAGAAAAATTTACTGGTAATTAACAAATGACACCAACTTAAAGTCTGTATTATAAATAGCACAAATTATGAAAAAGAATTCGTTCGATAAATTCTAAATACGAGAATTGAAGAAATAATGGAAGTTACGAGTAGCACATTGCGCGTCATCGAAAACAATGATACAAATGAAAGATACAATTCAAGCACTTTTAAATTATAAAACCTTCTCCCTAAATTTAGTTCTAAGGAAGATTATATAAGTCTGTATTTGGATTTATTTGAAAGACAGGCAGGAATGAATACGATTAATAAAGAAAATTAGGTGCTTCAATTAATTAGTGTCCTACTATCTGATATTGGAAGTATCAATGCGAGAGAGCCAGAAGAACTTGTGGCAGATTACGATTATGTAAACGCATTTTCTGCTAAAAAGATTGTAAGTTTTTGTATACAGCTACCGATTGGTGTAATGTGTCCATTACGAAAAACTGTAAGTAATCCATGAAAAGTAGTTAAGTGTGGTGAACCAATTTTGTTATATGTACTTTTCGTTAGAATTTTTTTCTGACTACATAATGCAGTAAATGAACTATCATTAATAGTAACATTTTTATATATCAAAGGAGGTAAATGATTTATAGTTGACACATCTCTATCAGTTCGATTTGGAATAGGTTTATTGATACACTTTGCTGAAATATGACCAAAATTTTTTCAAACATTACATTTATGTTTATTAGGACAGAAACGAGAAATATGACCTGACATATTACAATTAAAACAAGTTTTTTGTTTATTATATGCATCATCATTTTGGATTTCAGACCTATGAAAATTATGTTTTGAGTCCATGTCGCGTCCCTGACTGAATTGAAAATTTGTTCTTGGAATGGGTTTTTTATTTTTATCACTGACTATTTTTTCATGAATACGAAGTTTCTCTTTAAATTCTGAAATAGATTTAGAACCGTATATAATAGCTTTATTTGATGGGTAATCATGCATGCCGTTCATACAATATTCAAGTAATGAACATTCATCAATAATTTCACAGGAAGTACTTGCGAGTTCTCTAATTGCAATAAAATATTCCAAAAGGGATTCGTTTGATATAATTTACGTCTACTTAACTGTCTATTGATCTCAGCAGAATTTAATTGAAGGCGGAATTCTTCCAATAAAGCATTTTTAAACGAAAGCCATGTGGCAAGATTACTTTGCGTAAATAAACAACTCTTTGCCTCACCTTCAATCAAAGCTCTAGCGAATATTATTTTTTGCTGTTCATTCAATGATGGAAAAAAAAAGTTAGGATTCCTCACAATCTTGAATTAAACACTTTATATCATATGTATCAGAACCAATAAACTTTCGATGTGAATTTCAGAGATCTTTCAAAACGAAATAGGGGGAAGGGTCGAAAGTGTTAACAGACATGTTATGATTCAAGGCCGGAGGCATTAAAGAAGGGGAGAGGAGAGAATGAGGTAAAAAAAATTTTCTGTTTCGTCATCAGAAATTGCAGAGTCACTGTTAAGCGATTTAGAGTTTAAAGCTTGCAATTCATTTAGATTCGATAAAAATTGAAAAAGTCTATTAAGAAGTTCTTTATTACCTTCAATATCCAGACCTAACACATTTAATGCATAAACTAAATCATTTATAGAAAAAGAATCGAATATTAATTTCTTTCGATCTGCAATATTGAAATCAGTGAAAAATGAGAAAAACTTCTCAATTTTTTTCTTGTATTACGATCAAATGCATCGCTAAATAATATACTGTTTAACAACTTAATTGATTGAATATTTCATTTTTTGAGAAAGTTTGACACAACAGGAATATCATTAAGGGTGATCATCTTTATATAATTCGAGTAGCACAGTCACTGAATAAAACTTATTTTCATGTATAAATTGAAAGGTAAAGAGAGGAAGTACTTACCCCTCTTTCAGCAGTGGTATATTCAGATGAGTAACACAAAACACATAAACCGTCTGTTATTAGTCTATTAGTATTGATTTTTACGAACTCACAACGGAATGGTGGCACAATAACATATATAAAATTTCGTTAATAATAAGTTGCGTCTGCACTTCAAAATTCTCACAAGTTCTCGATTTGTTTAGCACTGTCTGTACTCAGAAGTGATCAATCTTACCATGCCACATGTACTTATTGAAGAGAGCGAGCGTCCATGCTGTTGGCGTCAGCCAATCCGTCAGCTTGTTCGCGTTCTAGTTGCAAGATCGCATTTTAAATTTTAATTCATTTTTAACTGCTAGTTCGCTTTGTAAAGAACCACGTTTATTTTAGGAGTAAATATCATTTATTAACATATGAAAAATTAAAGAAAAAGACTGACACGCATTTTTGCGTGCTTTCACCTCGAGATCTAACTCTCTCTCTCTATGTATATATATATATAAGAGAGAGAGAGAGAGAGAGAGAAATATATAGTATTTTCTAGAAGAAAGAAAAAAAGCTTTGAGAGAGTAAGCTCTTAAATATCGAATGTCTAGTCTTCGAAATCATTCAGAATAATAGTCATTCCAAATTTAGGTGTAGCGACTTCCGTTATAAATAAGCATTCTGAATTCTGTTCGACCATCTATTTTTAATCGTCAAGCTAACAAAGAAATTATCTTTCTGCTGTGCTATATTAAATCAGGAATACATTCAACATTATAATCTTCATTGGTAATAGGATTAAAATTTATGGGGGGTTGGATAATTTTCTTGGTTATAATTCCTGTTTTTATTTATTAATATCAGTTTAACTTACGTATTTTGTTCCTCAATGCCATTGTCATTTAATTTTCAGATATGGATATTGAACGTGTCATTTTCATTCAAAACTTTTGAGAAAACAAAATCACCAAATATATTTAAGCAGCTCCCCTTTGAATCTGTAACAAGGCAATGCGTGGAAATTCCCTTGAGTAATATCTAGGGTCAACAATTATTCTGACTTAAATTTCTAACATAGTTCCAACGAAATTGAAAGAGATTGTGGGAACAGGAAAAGTGTTAGTGTGAAGTGATTTGTTGATATTAGGATTCAATGTTGTCCAGTTCATTGACTTTGGAGTGATTTACTTACACGGAATTCCGGTAAGCTATATAGCAAAATTTGTTAGTACTCTCCGCTGACTTGAAACTGTAACTTAAATTTAGCTTAGTGATTTGAGTAAGATTTAAGATGACAGATTCGTTGTGTAATAGAAATACGTCACAAATCTTCATTCTATTTACAAAATTTATTTCATTTCCGTATTGTACTAAGGTGATGCAAATTTCAAATAGCTTGAGCAAAGGAAATAAAGATATATAAAGCGGAAAGAGTTTCAGGAGAACTCACGACCAGTAGGCGGGTTTGTTCTTCATGTGCGATGTATGGTGATGCTATTGACTCTTTTTTTGGCGAAAAAGTCTTACTTAGTTTTTGTCTCCTAGAACTATTTTTCCCATGGAACAATTTCCCCGCAACTTTCTGTTCTCGTTTTTTTGTTTGTTTGTTCTAAGGAGCCTGTATATCTACTTCAGGCTACTCAAAGAATGACCATTTTCTGGCTCAGGATAAAAGGCGATTACAGATATACATAGGAGAATACTATCATTATTATAAATGTTTTATTAGCCACCCAAGGAGCTATTGTTTTAGGTTGGGTGTTCTGGCTCACCAGATCACTTTTGGCTTACCGAATCACTTTTCATTTTTTTAATATGTAAATTATATTTTTTTTCTTATCGTTTGCTTTTATTTTGATTACATTTAGATTAAATATATTCAATTGAGTAATTTATCGTTTGCTTTCATTTTAATTAGATTTAGCTTAAAAATATTTAATTTAATAATTTATTGTTTCCTTTAATGTTAATATGGGAAAAGTTTTCTATTGACCATTTCTCGTTACTTCATTGTTTACTTTAAATCTTATATTTAATTGAGTAATTTAATAATAATTTTAAAAGAAAGCACACCTTAAATGCTAAATCTATTCTTTGTAAAACTTTGTATAGAACTTTTTTAAGTTTATAGCTTTTATTTTATTCATTTAATTTGTCCTTTGTTTAATATATTATCAAATATAAGTATTTTTTTTTTTTTTTAATTTTCGTAATTTCTAATAATTCAAATATATCGATTCAGATAAAATATTTTAAAAGTGATTAATTATGATGAAATAAAGTCACAAATTTTAAATATCATTGTTTATGATTTTACCTATTCATATATATTAAGAATGTGTCTAACTGTTAATTTAAGTTATAAGGTCGATTGCAACAACTCCAGTCTGATAATAAGTTTATCTTTATACTTTCCTTAGTATCCTTATAGTATTGAGTTAGTCTTATACTTTCGGAATATATGTTCCTATATCCTATAATTTTTTTAATTATGTTTTATTATCCTATTAATTCCATAATATATTCATCTACCTTATACATATAAATTTAGTTTATATTCCAATCACTTATTAATTTTGCATTATAATACATCAGTGGCGACTGTTCAAAGTGACGTGATACTAGGTGAACATGATGCAACTATTGTGACGGAAAGAAACAGTTATAAAAGTGTATAACATAGCGCAACTTTCGCACAAATTATTCCAAACTATTAATAATAACACTATATATAACTATAATATAACTATAATAACACTATTAATAATCCTGTTACTTATAATTTCGCTCGCATGTAATACGTACACATTTCAAAAGGAATGAAATCTTTCTTTTTATTTTATTAATAGTTAAGAAATTCACTCTTAATTGCATATGTGTTAAATTATATTTATTAAGAAGCACGCGGTATTTCCTTTACCTCAAAAAAATTAAGAAATACTAAGTGTTAGGATCATTTTTAGAGAATTCACTGCTCGTACGTCATCACATTTTCATATGCCTTTAATATATTATTATCCACCCAAGTGGCTATTGTTTCAGTCAGTGAAAAAATGAACTCCCAAGCAGTTTTAAAAACAATAAGAAATAATTGATTTGGGTCCTGCCAGGGGGCTCCTTGTCTCGTCGAAGTGAGAGCACACGGGATCATGGAGAAGATTTGAAAGTACATTTAGTTCTTGACCGAGTAAGGCTGGTTTTCCTTATTTGGATGTAATTTGTCCATACCGCTGAAGCGAGTCGGTAAAAGTATAAAGTATGGATTATATTATATATTTTGCAAATATTGGTGTATGTATAACTAGCGAGTAGAGATTGTGAATAAACGTGGTAGAAAGGCACCGCTCTCCCTCTCCTCCTTGTTGAATTACTGTTCCTTAACAAAAGCATAGCGTTTTCGAATTTCTCTTTTCAATTGTAATGTTATCGTTTGCTTTAATCCTAATATACAATTGAATAATTAAATAATTTTTTAAAAAAATATCCCTTTTTGTTCCTATCTGTTCTCAAAATTCTGAATAGAACATTTTTTTTTCTCAATTTCTTTTTAGCAAGATCATACCGCATTATAAATAGATTTTTGTACATTATAGCTTAGTTTTCTATAGACCATTATATGAATGAACCCTTAAAAATAATATTTCAGTGTGCACAATACAATATGTTAGTAAAAATAAAGAAAGGTACGAAAACATAGAAAAAAGAAACGAGATAGTTTTTTTACGATTTATTTTAATTACATATCTCACAAAACAAACACATAATATGCATATTTGACTATGCAAGCATAAATATAAGAAAGGCCATAACAAACAAAAAGGACAACGACAGAAACTCAAAACACGATTTTTTTTTTTAAATTTTTTTGGGCAATGTAAATTACATTGGTACAACTGTGAAAAAACAATTAAATTACTTTACAGTAAAGTATTTGAAAAACAAAAATATAATAATAATAGTTTTTGTTATCTTATAATTTTTTTTTTAATTTATAAACTTTTTTGTAGTTTTAGTTTTTTTCTACTTATTATAATTTCTTAAATTTATAAACTTTTTTTGTAGTTTTAGTTTTTTTTACTTATTATAATTTTTTAAATTTATAAACATGTTTTGGGCCATTAGTTTTTTTTTTTTTTTTGTTAATATTTTTTTAATTTACATAACACTTTTAATTAAATTATTATTTTTATTTTTTACTTATTATAATTGCTAGTTTTCTTTTATTTATTAATACTGTTATTAATATTTTTTGCCAATTCTTAATATATTGTTTTTTTTATATATTATTACAATAGTATTTTTTTTAAACTTTTTATTACTACTGATTTTTTTTTTTTTTTACTTTTTCTTGCAATTGCATTTTTTTTTTTTTACTTTTTTTATGTTCATTTTTGTTCTACTTGCCTGGATATGATGCATAATGGGACTTGCGGTATTATTGCTTTTCACAGGAGGACATTTTGAATCTCGACTTATATATATATATATAATTTTTTTTTGCATTACGTAGTGCCAGTTTTAACTTTTCTTTTTACCTTCAGCTCGTTTTTTGTAAGAATTTAGAGATATTTTTTTCTTCTTCATGTGTTAAATTTTTATCTCTTTTGTCCTTCAAAGTTTTCAGTTCTTTTTATATTCACTTTTTTATGGAAGTTTTAGAATGTTTTTCTCATCTGATGCCAAGCTTTCCTTTTTGGTATTACATCAATTTTGATATTAATTCATGCAAATGCGTTTCTTTTTTTCCTTTAATAAAAGGTGATTAGATTTTAACATTCGAAAAGCGGACACCATTGACAGGGGGAGAGGTATTGATCAAAATTTCGGTACCTAAAAAATATCTACCTTTGGTACCTAAATAAATTACTTATCTAAATCATCTGATTAGCTGATTTGTTGATATCACTTGTTTAACTTACACGCAGTACGATGTGTATCGCGTGAGAGACATTTACGAAACTCAATATGCGTAGGCGTTACTTCGCGGACGACCAACAAACTCTTTACACATTGACCCTTCTCTCTAAAATTTCCCTCCGTTTCAATTTTTGTATAAGATGTAATTCCTTTACAACAATGCAAAAAATTATGCTAGATCGCTAGCGGAACATATCGCCATAAGAATACAATCTATGGAAGAGTACAAAGTGTTCTATCTTCATTTTACAGCAACAAAATGTCTTCGTCGTTTCCAATGTCAAAAATGCCACTGTTTATTAATTCCAAACAATGCTGGTCGTATTATATCAACTGATGAAGGTGAACTTTGATAAGCAGTTCCTGAAAAGCGATTCTCAACAATTATTTTTTATTATTAAAGTTCAACATTATAAAATTTACAAAAAAAAAAAAAATATAAAGCTCATATCCAGGTGAAATAGCTACACGGAACCGAAAACCGTACATTCCCTTCCCATTCTCCCGCTGCTCCCTAGCTTGTGCATTCTTTCTAAAAATCGGGATTTTCTTAAGACCCCGCGGGATGCGGGATAAATTGTTAAAAATCGGGTCTGTCCCGCTAAAAGCAGGACGTCTGTTCACCTTACTTTAATAACAATATTTTATTTCTTTTTGTCATCTGGGTCCTCCCGCGTGGCATATCCTATTGTTTCGGATCCGGTGTTTTCGATTGATGTTTGATGTTATTTTGTTTGGTGGTGCTACAATTCGATCCAAAATTATTATGATGGGAAGCATTAAGGCTGTTTCATAGGTATTGAAGAAGACAAATCTTATCATGCACAAAATCTAGGCAAACAGAATCGTTTTTGCGATAATTTCTCTGTACATTTTTAGAATAATTTTAGAATGTTGATGATAAACCAAATTTTCTAAAAATATTTGAAAATTAAAGTCTAATGCCAAAAATCAGAGTCAAAAATTGAAAATGATTTAGTCCAAATGCGATAATGTAAAGAACGAAATTTCTAGCAATTGAATTTGGCAAATGTAATTTACATTCTAAATTTGAATCGTTGTTGAAATAGGAAAAATGATCACTTTAAACAATAGTGACAGACGTAACGAATTACTTTTGTTTGTTGACTTCTACAGTATATTGTTGTAAAGGTCTAATTGTACACACATTACCATTGTTTGAATTAGTTGCTTTGTTGGTTTAAAATATGAGTAATATCTTTCCTTTCTGAATAATCCCTTTTATAGGTTAAACCGTAACGGCGGAAAACAAAATAGTGCTAATAAAAATTGTATATGCGAGAAATCGCTAAGTATTGCATTAATAGGACCCTATTAAATTTCAGTAATGATAGCAGTTCTGTAGAGATGCACTGACATTTCATTAGAGCGGTGATTCTCAACAGAGGGAGTAGAAGATATGGAAAAGAACTCTGAGCACCAACTTCCACCGTTTGACCAATTATAAAAAATCGCTGATAAGTTTGATAAACGCAAACATAATCTATCACATCCTTCAGCAAATAGTTCTAAATGTCTTTAAAGACCCCCGACTAGGCTCGAATAATTTTTTGAAACAAACATGGTGTTCAAAGGAGTTTTATAATGTCAAATGATGGAAAGAATCACACAATAATTATATATATATATATATATATACTAGCTGATACTCACCCGCTTCGCTGGGCAGACGATAATATTATATTTCGCAACCTGTACGTAGAATATCAAGAAAATTTTCAATTTTTAAACGATAATGATAATCTAAATTCAAAATTTTAAGAAATTGATTGTCTTTAATAATGGTTATCCACCACTTTCAAAAATATGAGAAAAATAAAAAAAAATAGTAAAAAGTCACCCTATATATATATATATTATGGATAAAATTCCTTCCACCGTATACATGCTAAACCTAGTATTGTTAAAGATACAACCTTTTGTCAGAAGATCCATCATGTGTTTAGCTATCAAATGAAATACCCTAGCAATGACATCTTGTCTATCATATGATTTTTATCCTTGCCTCAAGAGATCTTTTATTTCTGACCATTTAGGATTGCAAGTGACGGCAATCCTAAAAAAAGTCGTGCAAGTCGAGACGTCTAAAACGCCTGACCTATGTCATAGCGTCTTGAGTTCTTTCATGCATGTAGCGAGGTTCTGCAGTAAACGAACACTGTCTTGCGTTTGCGCTACTCCGTAAAAAGTTGCCACTTTAGTATTTTTCAAAATCCCGTTACGTTTTGGAGCTAAACTACACTTTCACCAACCGTGCGATTCCAAACTCATTTATTTCTATCGCTAAATCTGTAAGTTTCCTATTTTCGACCTGCACGAAATTTCGCATGAAGAGCCTCTTCGCCAAAATCTTGCTAATCCTCCATCAGCGCTTCCATATAAAATTATTTGGTATTTTTCCATTCCGCAGGCGCAAATCTCACCAAGTAAACTAAATTGGTAACAATACACTGTATACATATAAAAAAATATATTCCGTTAGGCGTCGGTCATATCATTTTTGGCGATACAGTCGCCAAAATTACATAACCGACGGATATGACTAGATTAACGAATGAAAATTACCTTTTGGATAAGAGTTTCGTAAAATCCGTTTTTAGTGAGCGTCTATATCGCAAAATGAGTAACTATGCTAAATTTCAAGTCAATCGGTTGAATAGTCTTTGAGATCTCGTGATGAGTCAGTCAGTGGTATTTCGCTTTTATTTACATATATATAGTTTTGGAAATTAAGTGTTTTTAAATTTTACTTTCTATCTGGTATCATTTAATATCCAAATTTACAACGGTTTAAAATAGTCATGTTGTTACTTCATTTGAAAATAACAAAACTATTTTAATCCCTTAACTGGTTTAATTTGTCACGAATCCGATAAAAAAATTGGCAGATTTCTTTATTGTATATTTTTGTTCATTTTACATTTATAAGTAAAAAAAATGTCGCAATTAATATTTCTTAATTTAAAGCATTTAGGGGGGGGGGAAGAATCTGTTAGTAAGATAGTAATGTTTTTCTTGGAAGTTCTCTTTTTTTTTTTCCTTCGTAATCTCCTAACAGGGAAGTTGAATTAAAAATTACAATTAATTTACAATTCATTTCTATTATATATAATTACTATAATCTTTTACTTTCCCTTAGATTTACTTACTTAATTGATAGATTACGTACTTAATTGATTAAATTGATAGGAAATATAAGGACAAAACATTGAAAACGACAGATCTAAAACCAGGAGAAGAATTTATCCTTCAGAGGCTTGCCTTCTCAAGTTAAATAAGAATAATATGATCCCAAAGTCCTTAATTTTTTTCTTTCTAATGGAGTTTACCTTCTTTAGATGAAGCACTATGGGATATCCTAGCGATCCCTCTTTCTTTTTAACCAGTTTTAACATTTTTTTCTGTCTAGATTACAATAAATGTTTGATTCAACTTAACCATAAAGGTTCTTGCCTTTATGTCACTGAAATGATTTTAAATGATAGAAAAGAAATTAAATGAAATATGATTTATTCCTTTAATTTGTTGGAAAAAATTAATTTTGTGCATTTGTTGCAATATAGTTTTTTTTGTAGCATATTAGAATCAATATTATTTTCTTTACTTAAAAAACCATAGGTGAATTGGTTTACGTTCCACGTTTAAAAATAAGTTTCATTCCAGATGTATTTGAATACTTTTTATAGCACGTTTACTTTCACAATATTATTTCCATAATTCAGGGCATACCTGTTCGTTATTTCATTAAAAATATCTCTACATTTAGTTATTGTTTTAGATCAGGAGCTCTTTTCGGTGTTTCCTTCCGCGACGAAAGGAAATGTATCCGCGTTCTTAAGTGCAATCTTCTGAGACCAATTTGCATGCGTTATGCCTTACTGGAGCGCAATAAAATAATCTAGAAGAAAGCAAACTCTCGAAGAATCTTTTATGCATAGATACATTTATTTCTTCCAGCAGAAATTCTTACAGCAATCTAAAATGCAAACTGTGAAAATAAAAAAAAAATGGAAAAGTCCCTCTGAGGAGAGAAACCTTTAAAAGTATACGGCTGTTTATTATTACTTTTTTTTTTTTGCTTTGTATGTATATGTAGTAAATAATTTATTAGTTTTTTCCCTTATTGGTAATATAAGAAAGTATTTCATTTATTTGGTTTTCTTTATCAAGGCATTTCTTTTATAAAAGTCACATGGATATCAAAATAGTTGATAATCTCGTTCATTTCCTCAGAGAAAATTGAAACTTATTTTTTATAGCACTTTTCATTTTTTTATTACATGGTTGTTCAGAGCTAACATTTTGAAGTCTTAAGATATTTTTATAACCTAAAATATTTTCTAGGATTTATTATTTTAGTTTCGTTTTACATCATCTTTGAAATGAAAATTTTTGGATTTTCTTAATAAGCAAAGTGTAATCATTTTTTAATTTTCTACTTCTGCACGTAAGATAAACCGAAGAAAACTTATTTTGCGCTTTGATAACCTTAAATAATTCAGTATCAGGTATTCTTTATTTACAAATTAAAGTTTCAAATTTGTAGTAGCATGCATAATTGTTGTAAATAAGGACAATTACTTTTGTGTGTGTGAAAAGGCACAGTAACCAAATTCTCCAGTTAGTATCGGTCAAAATCTTTATTCCCTGGATAAGATTTTCTTCATCTTAAGAAATAAAATTCTTTGATATTATTTATCATAAAAACATAATTCCTGTTTATATGTTATAAGATTATAAATTTGATTATATTAATAATATGATCATATTTATTAAAGAACACATTGATGTGATTAAGATTACATTAATTACATGTTTATAAATTTTCATTTTTTTTGTTTGGCTGCTACTTTTAGTTTCTAACTTACCTAAGTAATTATTACTTTTTAGTTTCCTTGTTTAAAAAAAAAATGTAGGTTACAATCTTTACTCATGAGGAAAATCTTATCTTAATCTTAAGATAAAGCTAAAATGCACATTCACTTAAATTTCAATTTTTTTTTGTGACAAATCTTGTGTTATTGGAGAATGTATTGTATTATTAGATGTATAGGTTTAAATTGGATAATGAAGCCCGATGTTTTAATACTGAAAATCGTAATTCATTTTTATAAGTGAATTTATACGTAAAATTTTTATTTTCATGAAAAGGCATATTCTTCTAAAACCTTCTATGTTTTATTCCCAAGAAAGTAACAATGTATATATCAGAGATCACTACTATGCTTGAACCCAATTACCTTGAAATTTTATTAGTATTTTACTCATGATGCATTAGTGTAAGCAGTCATTATAAGAAATGGCGAAGACCCATTTAATTCACTTTTGACTAATTGACCATGGAATTGCCACTTATGTGATAATTTTTAATTTTAATTCTCTTTAAGAATTTGCAGCGAAAGACAACGATTCATGACCATTATAGCAAGCTTTCCACGAGTTTCCCGAAAGGCGCAATCACTCCTATAAATGGTAGTACGCCCAATTTGAGAACGGGGGCTGGTCTTAATTTAAACGACATTTAAATGACTCCATTAGTTTATTTGCCGGTGGTTTTCGTTCAGTGGCGGGTTCGATCCTTGGCCACTAAAGACCCGCCGTGTAGCCGGGACTGATGCACGTCAAATATGAACTCCTCCCTTTTGGCTGATGTGGAAGTTAGGAGAGGGGGGTGTAAGCTTTGGTGTCGTCTTCATCTCTTGACCGAGGTTCAAAATTACGAGATCCGTTGCTAATATCTTTCATGTTGCTTCTAGTGCGATGGTAATAAAAACTAAACGAAACCATTAGTTTATTATGCTTTAAAAAATTAATAAAAATCAACTTGAGACGAAAATCAAAGCTCTTACAAAAGCGATTACTACTGTTTATAAATCCTCTTCTAACACGATTCTAAATTGTAATATCATGAATCTATTATAATTAACTGAATCTATTATATTAACCTACTACGTCCAACACTGAAAGACTCATAAAATTAAATAATAATTTAAGAAAGCAATTTCAACACTCTCTAGACCTTTCTATAAAAACTTAACTCAGTAGAATCCAAAATATAATTTAAAAAATTATCTGTTTTAATCAAAATTCAAGGAACCAAAGACTTTCGACATTAAATATCTTTGGTCCACTGCAAAAAGTTTTTAAAATAAGAGGTGTAATATTCCCTCTATTAATACCCAATATGCAATAGCTGTTACTGATGGCTAAAAAACTGAAATTCTTTTTGCAAAACAATTACAACAAAAATTGAACAAAATTCTAATTTTAGTCAAAAGTTTGATGTTTAGTAACAATCAAAATACAGATTTTCTCACTTCAAATATGGATTCGTGACCAATTGATACAACTCGCCTCTAGAACTTCATCAAAAAACTTAAAAATAAAAGAAGCTCACGTATAGATATTATCACCAGAAAAAGGCTCAAGAATATTCTCCTAAAGTGAATTTTCTTACTCCCCACTCTCTCTCTATAATTAAAAAGAACTCTTACTTTTAAATACTTTTCCATGGGCTGAAAAACAACTATTAATTTATCGATTCTCAAACCGGGAGGAAACGATCATCAATCAAACAGTTAAAGGCCTATCTCCATACTTTCCACAGTCAGAAAATTAACTGAATCTATTATATCAACGTGATTGCATTCTTTCACTGAAAATAACAACCTACTTAACCCAGATCAATTTGGATTTACTAAAACACTTTCTTCCTTACACCCACTACTTAAACTCTCCCTTCAGGTTTTCAAAATAAACTTTCTACGGGACCGCTTCTTTTAATATATCAAAAGCATTTGTTAGAGTCTGGTTAGACGGTCTCACGTATAAACTTATCTCCTACCACTCTCGCTTTCACCCGCCCCTCATCTTTGTCATACACTCCTACTCAAAATAACAGATTTTTTCGTGTGAAAGCTCTTGATACTCTCCAAGATGCATTAATGCTGCCGAAGTTCAGGGAAGCCTTATTGTGCATTTTCTTTTTAATTTGTAAGTAAATGATATTCCTATTACTCCCTCAACAGTCTAAATATCTATGCAGATGATACAGTCTTTCTAGCTAAGTTTAGAAAGCCCGAAACAGTAACTTTCACATATTTGAATCCTCGAATACTTTTATAATAAATGAAAAATTCAAATAAATGTAGATATATCAGCAGCCGTACCCTACGCCAAAAAAATAGAGAATTTTCTTTCCTACTATTTTATAATACTCAAATCATATAAGAGTTAGGGTAGATAAGCGGATAACATTCATAGCACACATTTTACACACGAGTGAAAAGTTTTGATGATTATTGCATAAAGTTTATCCCTTAATAAACAACCTCGTCAATGAACTTAAATAATAAAGGGCTTACCTATACTATCATAACAAGTCCCATTATCTTCTACGCATGTCCAGTGAGGAGCTGTTCTGCTAAAAGTAACATTAAAATCCTAGAAAATGCACAAACTTCAACGACATACTCCTACTACCATAAATATACTCCCATAAATAGTTAACAGAGGTAACCCATAGCAGTCCGAGGGACCAACGCGCAATATCTAATAATCATTCGCTATCTTAACACCAAAATTTTCAATCCGAATCTTCATACCAAGGAACACACCAACTTCTCCGCTTCCATCCTCAACAACCAATGAGAAATCAGCATTCCATGAGCTCCACCAATCGTAATTCTACTCTTTTTCAAGTTTAAATCCAATTCGATCCAAAACAAATTCACAGATTATTAGAGATTCGGGCTAGAAGAGAACTCCGAGCTCTAAGAGCCTCTTGAATTCAATGCCAACGCTGAGAGCTGGGGTCAAAAAAAAATAAGTTAATAAATAGGAATCCCTACACACATTTCATGTTTAATGTTATTGAGTCATTTATCCATTGTCATATTATTGTTATGCAGATTTACCTGACATTTGAGCTTAAGTTCTCAGTTAAGAAATGAAGAAGCACGATTAAAATAATAGTCTTCTATCCTATAGTATTTGTAATCTCTGCAGGAAACTCCAGTTCCAGTTATTTTCCCACGCCACAAAGTGTACGTGAGGTTAATTCTGTTCTTCTATATTTCAGGGTAAAAATAACCGAATTCAAAATCTAATAAATTAATATTTGGTCAACATGTCTCTTTATTTGTTCAAAGGCTCAGCCTCAATTTTTGATCGTTATTAATTTCTCTTAACTTTTCAAACCATTATAAGAGAGCAAATTCTTAAAATCTTTATATTTAATTCTTAACATTATTATTCAGAGAAAAGTTAGCATTTTATAAGTTAATTAAGAGATTTCTATATTTCAATTTAGTTTTTTCCAACTTTTTAGTCTATTCTCTTATAGAGTATCCACTGGTTATAAAGAGATTACATAACTTATATGTTTCGTATGGTATATGGGGAGATATTTCTCTCTCTTCAGTTAACTTCAAAATATTTATGACAGAGCTGAAAGAGACTAAGAAGATGTTATTGAAATTCTTAGAAGTACTCCGTTTTCAATATAAATGAATCATTTAAATTTGCCTATTCTAAGATTTAAATAGAACACGCATATAGTTTGGCTTAAACTCTCTTGTACATGAATAGTTTAACAAAATTTACACACAGAACAATAATCACACAAAAATTGGTTTTCGTAAAAGTAGACAGTATTTTAATTATATATTTGAGACACATGATATATCTTTTCTCTCAAAGAGTGAGTTACATTTTTTCCCTCGCTTAAAAAATAATAGCAGTATTTACTTCTCTCTTATACGTGTGCTTTACATCTCTTTGTTGGGCACTCAGGCGCTAACATATCTCTCTGTTTCGGGAGGTTTGCAGGCTTAACAATACGAAAACTCTTCATTAGCGATGTTTAAAATTACTTTGGTAGATAAAAATATTTTATTTATGCTAAATTTTCTTAATTTTAATATTTCCAGATTGTTTTATAGGCTGATTTTTAGTTGCAGATATTTAGTAGACGATCCAAATGTTTGTATTTATAATGATATGAGATCCAAAGCAATTCGCCAAAGGATTGATGCCTGATAATGGGTTAGACCGTATATTGCATTTCATAGGAATTTAATTTCTATGCAATCTAAAAAGAAAATGCGACAGAGATATGTTTTAATACAAATATTATCTTTATCATATGACAGTGATTGTTAAAACTTATGAGATATTTCATCCAGAACTCTTGTTGAACATCATGTACGACATTTTTTTATATATTATCGAGTACTAGAAATAAATGTTCTTAACTTAAATTTTGTAATTGATAAATCATTTGTGTAAATAATATCAGAAATGCTTCGAAAAGGATAAAAATAGAGAAACAAATCACAAATTTTAAAAATAAATTAGGGTTTTACATCATTATTGTTCAAATTAGGAAGAGAAATTAATTTGTAACAGTAATTCTGCAAAAATAATTCAATAATCTATGTGCAAATTATGTATTTCTTACATAATTTAGAATTATATTTTAAACTTTTTATGGAATTTCTATTATTTTTGGAAAAGTAAGTGTGGGTATATATTATATTTTTTAAATAATTAGCTTATATTAACTTATCTTGTTGCGAATGAATAAAAATTTTTAAATGCAACAATTTCATTGCATTTACTCTGATACAAATACCATATTTTAAATAAAAACAGCAAATACTCTTCTATACAATTATCTTTGGCTCATTTCTGAAACTGGAATATCAATGGCTATTAAGAAATTAATTGGGCTTTAACATTTGTTGTTATGTCACCAAAAAGAGACTTTGAAATTGCAAGCCAATAAGTGGACACTTTTTTGTCACATGTGTAAAGAAGTTCTGCTATTTTGATCTTTTTACGTGACAAAGAATTTCCTTTATCTTTGGTCGTTAGAAGCTTTCTTTCCTCTGAAACAATTGCCTGATATTTTGTTTCCTTTTTTTCCCTATTTAGAAAAGTAAGTCAATTTATTAGAAGAAAACGACCTTCGAAAAAACACCTCAAATCAGATGAAAAAAGGGATCGGACTCAATTATGGGAAAGCGTGATTTTTTTTATCAAAATGAAAAATGACGTTTTAGTAAATGTAAATGATCTGAGCGAGAGAAGGAAAAAGTAATTTTTATCTTCTACTTTATATGGATTTATGTTCTTTCGGTTAAATTTTTCTTCAGATCATTTTTTTTTTTTTTTTTTTTTTCATTTTTAAACATAATATTTACGCTCGAAAACGAGATAGTTCCACGATTTGCATGAACTTTATTGCAATTTTTATTTCACTTTTTTATAAATACGAACCGTAGCTATTATTTATTCACTTACAATCACATATGAATATATATATAAAATGTTTTATTTCTTTCTCATGAAAGCAACTAAATAATTTTTCAAACGTAATAAAACTATCCATACTATAAATAATTATCGATAAAATATTCTCGTTATATTGAGTTATTCTGGTACGAATATTGATAAAATATTTTTCACTCTCAACTATATTAAAAACTTATTATATGCTCACATTTGTATTCAACTGTTTAATACTTTACTTACAATTAAAATACACCTAAGACTATTTTCTTATGAAATTTAAATATACAGTGAAAATATAATCTATAAAAGGTTTTTTGCCTAATCTACAGATGTAATTTAATTTTACAAGGAATTAAAAACATTGTTCAAGTTATTAAACTCAAATCAACTGATTTAATATGGTATAAAGAAAAAATTATTTTGCACTCAAAATTTCCATTAACATTTAAGAAATTTTCAGCATAAAATAAACCATATAACCTAAAGGGTATAATCCGAATTCAATTTTTTCCTTACATATAAAAAATGTTGGAATTATTGCTTGTAAGAATATCAAGTTACCATATGAACTTATCCAAATCTTGTGAATATCAAAGATGTATATAGTTGCAATCTATAAATTGTGTCTATGTAGAAAAGTTTCTTGATATATAATTCTTAGAGACTGATTCAAAGTGTACAAATAGGGTAAAGATATTTATCTTTTTTCAAGGGGTCAAAATACTAATTAAGAACCGTTAAATGGCCTATGAGTAAGATATTTCTCACACTAGATGAGGTTAATATTCCGCATTGGAAATGTATAAGGCTTGCCTCAATATCAAGGATTGAAGTACTATGGTTTACCCGTAAATGGCAAATTTTAATCTCAAATTTGCAGAAAATGTTTAGGCCACTTAAAAGCTACTGTTTTAGTCAACGGCACTTCAAAAAAATGTTTTCTGAATACTTTTTATTGGTCAAAATAAACAACTGAATGAATGAATGAGTGTGTAAGTGAATAAATATGATAACGTGTGAATTACTGAGTGAATGAATGAAGGAGTAAGTGATTAATTCAATTATGTTAGGAGTAAGTCAGGGAGTGAATGAACGAATTAATGAGTGAGTGAGTGAAGGAATTAGTAAAGGAGTGAGAGAGTGATTGGATAAATGAGAAAGTGAACGAATGAATGGAATTAATAAAGAATCAAATTTCCATTCCATTATCATATTATTGTTTGCTTTAATTCTAATATTCAAATGAATAATTTAATAATTATTTTTGAAAAGTTAGCATCTTTGATGGCTAAATAGATTCTTTGAAAAATTTTGCTTGGAACGATCTCTCATTTATATGTTTGCTTGTTTATTTATATGTTTGGCCATAAACACCATTAAATCAGCAAAAGGATTTGGAAGTTAAAAATGTAGCCTTTCGATTAAATATTTAGCTATACATCATGATCAAACAAAGACAAACGTAAAAAATGTTTTAAACAACAAACTTAATTAATAATAGCTCCATTCCTAAATGTAAAGCTAATTAATTAGCATTGAGGATAACATTTATCTAACTGATTAAAAATTCCTTATATGCAAACTTTATATGCAAAATTAATAGAAATTCAAATTTCAGCAAAAGAAAATTTTTTTATTTTTATTTTAAAGTATTTCAAAACTGAATTCATTTTATGAACAAATAAGTAACTATAGATATCTTTAAATATATTAGAAACTGCAAATATTATTTCGTTCTCGTTTATACGTCACTAGGTTTTCAAAAACATTTTGTGAGATAATATAGCATTTTTTATATACATTTGAGATCAGTTTCATTTGAAGTTTTCTGTATTTCGTCAATGCATAAAATTTAAAGAACTTAATAATTGACATCTAACATATGTGGTTTCGTAATTCCAAGCTTTTACTTGTAGAATATTTTTACTCGGATGATGCTCAAAAGAAATCTCTTAATAGAAAAAAAAAAGCATATTAAATCCTAGTAAACAGTCCTAATTCGAAATCAAATCAATATATATCGATAAACGTAAATATATTTCCTTCATTCTTGGGGTACTTTTTTCAAATTACATATAATAAATACACTGAAGCTTCAATTTAAATTTTTCTGTTCTGTTTTTAGAGAAACATGTAGAAATTTTTATTTATAATTTGTACAATTTATGATCGATTATAATTCCTTAAAAACCTTACATATTAACAGTACTTAATAACATCAGCGAAAACCTTTTTTAGGACTTAAAAAAGTTTTTAAAATTTTAATATTTACTATAATAATTAAAAGGAAATATGATGATTTTAATCAATCCTTAAATGAAGTAGAACGATCTACGGGAGGGGTTATTGTTATGAAAACTAACCACACACACATGTATATAAAACTATCAGGAAATATGCTGAATTGAAAATAATTCTTTATTCAAACAACATATAAGATTGAAAAATAAGCTTTTCGGTGTAAAATATGCAATTTGAGTTTAAAAAGATATAAGATTTGGTAATATTTTCGTAACATATTTTTCTACAACATATTTTAACGGAATATTAAATGCAAAACCTTTAATGCATATGAAGAAATATAATAAGAGATTTATAAGCTTAAGTTTTAACTAAAAAATATTTTTAAGCGCCGACTAAATTAAAATAAGTATGAGAAAGTTATCCATTGAAATCTTTTCAAAAATAATATAATGTTCAGAACATTTTACGCCATTTATTAATAATACTCACACACATACACACACACATATTTATATATGTATAATGTTGAGGTAAAAGTGATTAATCCAGTGGTTATGTAAAATTACTAGTAATTATTCATTATCACCAACAAACTTGGTAAGTGTGCTAAATTATTGAATATTTATCAAATTTACTGGTAAATTTACAAAATCCCCCAACTCGTTATGGGGAATGTAATGAATTCAGATTATTTTGTAGAGTAACGATATCTTAATTTGAAGCCTAACAACAAGTTCTTTCTTCGGTACCTTTGTCTTCTTTTAACAACTTTTACACAAGTTTAAGTAAATCATCACTGCATAGGTAGAAACAGTTTTGTACTTTTTGTGAAGTTCTTTTAATATTCTGTTTCTACCACCATTGCCAATTAATAAATGAACTTCATGAATTATGGTAAAGTTCTTAAGATACATAACTAAAGTACTCATAAAATCTTCCATTAGAGCTATCTTTATTATGGGAAAGATAAGTTTTTCAAAATTGTCTACTTTCATTACGTCGTATCTTTATAATCTTTGATAATCTTCCAGATATTTCCCTACTACTTTTGTTTTTACTATTATTCAACTTTATTAACAAGTTGTCATACCTTTCTTTTGTCAGAAAAACGCTGTTCACTTTCTTAGTTTCCAAGACATTTAATAACGTAGAATTGAATGCTCATGCGTATAATCCATTATTCAATATTTTATTTAAAAAAGAAGCATCTATCCAGCACGAAATTAGAAATACTACTGAAATCACGTGCATCTGACATCATGTATTTTGAAAAAATTGCGGACTGTTATTACATTCCCCATTATGAGTTGGGAATTTTATAAACTAACCAGTATATTTGATAAATAATCAAGAATTTATCACATTTGCCAAGTTTAGTGGTGATTATGAATAATCACTAATAATTATACATAACTGCCAGTTTATTACAGTTGCCGTAATATATATATATGTATATATATATATGTGTGTGTGTGTGTATGTGTGTATATATATATATGTATATATAGGTGTGTGTATATATGTATATATATATATGT
>BMAW01107944.1:3120-60858 GCA_019974015.1 Nephila pilipes | reverse complement strand
CTGTGGCATTCGATGTAAAAAAAGGAGAGCATTTATCAACATTTGCTTCAAAAGATTTTAAATATTACTGAGTCTCTTTTATCATATGCAACATGTTATTACATGTAGTTTTAAAAAATATTAATTTTATAAAAGAATACTATCTATATATATATATATATATATGTTAGTTTATTTCTTTATAAAAGTATTTTTTATCCTCTTCATACATCGCTAACCCAGTAAAATATTCGGAAGTATTTTTCGTGTTTTCTTTCCACGACAATTCAACAGGAATTAGATCTGAGTACTTAACCGCAAGCTTCGGAGAGCAATTTGCATATGGTTTGTTTAACTCGTGTGCGCAGAACAAATCGTAAGTAGAAAGAAAAAAATTGCTGAAGTATTTTTCTTTTCTCGGGGATTTTTCTCTCTCATTTTTTAAGTTGCCGTAGAATATTTAGCAAAAAATGAATATAAACACTTTAAGAAGGAAAAGGTAAAATATCTTTAAAACTATTTTAAGTTCCTATTGGGAGGGGTTCATATTTAAATATTTAAAGTAGAAGGAATTCCCATGTAATTTTTTTGTCTTTCTTCGTCATATCTGTTTTCTAAAAGACTTATGAGAATCAAAGTAAAGACTAATATTACTTCTTTGATACCTATCAAGCAATAAGTCTTTTATACTTTCCAATCTGTGGTGGGTTTTTTTTTTTTTTTTTTTTTGGCTCATCTGGACATAGGAGGGAAATTTTAAGAAATTTTCTCAATGGATTAATTATTTATATTTTAACTTTTTTCCACAAATTTTGATTATCAGATTCGATTATAACAAAGAAGAAAAATAATCTTTACTTAATTTAGCATTTAATTCCACAATCATTTTATGTTCTGCTACGCATTTACCAAATATAATTATGCTATTCTTTAAGCTTTATGTGATAAATTAGGTGATTTAAATGACATTTTTAATATTAATTTTCGGCTGTTTGTGAGGATATGCTGCATTTTTATCTCTTTTATCGGTAATAGTTTTTCCAGTTACACAACGTTCTTTTTTCAAGTTATTATTGTAAATATGTAAGAGATAAGTAGAGATTTTCATTTTTGCTTTGCTACATACATATATATGTGTGTGTGTGTGTGTGTGTGTGTGTGTGTGCGTGCGTGCACGCGTGCGTGCGTGCGTGCATGCGTGTTTGTGTATGACTATGACATAATTTTTTGTCACAGACGGAAGAAAAAAATGAAGTTGTGATTTATACTACTTTCTAAAGAGCAATAGATTCAACTTACACACAAGCCTTATAGATTGAACTTACACACAATTTAGAATAAGAAAATAAATAAAATTACCAATATCGATTGTAACTGGCGTAACATTTTTTGTTAAATTATTTTGTTTAGCTGAAGCGAAGACAAATTTTGTTAATCTGCGGAAACAAATAGTTTATGTCGTAAATGCATGACAAGGCATTGTTTTGATGCAATCGAGGAGTCACGCCTATCATGCATACATAATTATTTAAGATGATACACGCAAGGAAAATACATTTATTATATCACATTAAACGCATATATTATCACTCATTTCATACTCCTATCTTTTCTACTAACTTTACTCTTATTTTGCTTCTTAAGCATTGGTCAAGTGAGTTTCTTTTGTTTGTCATTTAAACTCTTGTGATGTCATATACATAGTTTCAGATAATTTACTCAAATAACTTTTTGATATTTAATATAAAAATAAACTTTCTAGTTTTCACCTCAGCGAATCTTACTTATTATGAATTATATTCGGGAAAGATTTAGTTAATAATTTATTGCTGATATTAATAATAAGTTTCTTGAAACTTTAAATTAAAATAAATAATTTCATTTAATTTTCACTCAAAATCCATTTCGTGTGCAATTTACTTTTGGAAATATTAATTTTAAAATACTGCTAATCTTATGAAAATATCTTATGAAGGATGAAATACATTAATCATTATACATATAAAATATGAATGAAACAAATAAAAAAAGAATGTTTATAGCTGTCAATAATAAAGGATACGCAAGTTGAGGATCTTTAATTATTGTTGTCTTAAATATGTTGCTTCATAAAAACAGTTCTTAAATTGAAACAGAGATTGTTTTTCAAACATTTGGTTGATTTAATTTTAATAGATGAAAAGAATTAAA
This sequence comes from Nephila pilipes, assembly GCA_019974015.1. NCBI lineage: Eukaryota > Metazoa > Arthropoda > Arachnida > Araneae > Nephilidae > Nephila > Nephila pilipes. Next base: position 58,689 of record BMAW01107944.1, on the reverse strand, counting down.
GTTTGCATTTAAACGTTTAGTTGTGTTGAAAATGGACTGTGAAATGAAAATTTTGAAAAAAAAAATAATAAAATCTCAAAACAATAAAAGAGTAACTTGATAAAAGAGAAAAAAAAATGATCGAGGAAATTATGTATTTATTTATCAATCAGATTTTAAATTCAAATCAATATATCGGATGTTAAATAAGATGTTAACTTATTCGTCTGGTGTCAAAAAAGTTTTAAGTATTTGCTTTTTGCATTGCGATAAGGATTGTGTTTTAGTCGAAGTCGAAAACAATATTCATCTTTGGAAAATAAACTCTTGGATTTTTAAGCTATTTGATCAGCTTATTATTTCTGAAATTCGGAAAAACTTTAATCATTATCTCGATAATTTCTGTTAGCCAGATAAGTTAGTTCTGAACTGCAAATTATAATTGTAATTAGCATACGTTTAACAATGGCTAATTATCTAATTTGCTCAATCATTTCAGTTAAACTTGCAAATGTATAGGATAGCCAATAGTACCAGATTCAAGTTAAGAATATTACAGTAAACCACGTTATCTACCTTCCGAAAGCAAATCATGGGGTATTGATGGTTTTATCGATACACCCTTTCCCATAAGCTAGTGACCCTTTGAAGGAACAAGAGTTAGCAACTCCTGGAAAGGCTAATTGGATGCTGAAGAACTTACTTTCAAGCTTTGAAGCATTGACGCAAGCTGGAAAAATATGTTGACCATTGGAAACTTCCTGAAACCTGTTAATTGGTAACGCCCCTATCCATGGTTAGAACTTCTGAGGTAGGAAATTGGTCGGTAAAATTTTCTCTTTTTTGTAGTTTATAGTCGCTTTGAGATGTCGCTTTAGCCACATCTGGCTCTTAGCCAGTGGCCTTTACATTCCTACACTCACTCAGTTTGAGAAGTCGCTTGAAGGTAAAGAAAGTACGGATACTAAAAGTGAAGTAAATGTGGGTTAAAATACCGATTGTGACAGAGTTACTGTTTAGGTTCCCAGTTTTTGGCCTCGTAATTTAAAGCTATTTTTTTATGCAGCTTGAAACTAGTTTTAGGTTAGCTGGCATTAAAGTCTAGCAAACTAAATTTGATCATTTGGTTGCATCATTGGACCCTGAAACTCTTTCGCATGCTACAGATATAGTGTGTGAACCGCCCCCGTGTCCTTATACAGCACTAAAAAACCGCTTACTAGAGCAGTTTGAAGTATCGCAAAACCGGGAATTTTAAACTGTAATTGAGGATTTGGAATCAGGTGATAGATTCCCTTCTTTATTGCTTAGATAAATGCGAGAATAGAGTGAAAACCATGTAGATGAAACTTTTCTTAAGAACATCTGGATGATGCGTTTACCATCGCAAGTTCTAGCCGTTTTAGTTGTTAGTTTAGAGATCCTTAACAAGTTATCGGAAATGGCTGACAAAATCATTGAGTTTTCGCAGTATACACTCCGTTTCTGTTGGTAGTTTGAGTTTTTGTCACGTTAGTCGTCGAGATGAGCAATTGTTTAAGATGCAACAACAGTTAGATGAATTCTCGAGATTGGTTAGTTCAAGTTCGAGACATGCATCGCCTAAACTACAACGTAGACGAAGTCCATCAGTATCTAGAACTAGTGCTAAGACACGGGAAGGTAGGTAGTGCTGGTACCATTTTAGGTATCAGGAAAAGGCGAAACGTTGCATACCTCCTTGTGCATTTGAACAAGAAAGACTTGAATCACTCACAGGGGTAGCGACGACTTCTGTTTTGAGAGGTGGAAGTCACAGGTTTTTTGTGAATGATGTAAACAATCATATCGGTTTTCTAGTTGATACAGGTTGTGATGTTTCCTGTTATCCTAAATCATATGTAACTAAAGATAATGGGGAAAATGATTTCTTTTTATACACAACTATTGATTCTAAAATTGCAACTTTCGGTTCTAAATTATTGACACTTGATTTAGGTTTAAAACGTAATTTACAATGGTCTTTCATTGTCGCTGAGGTTACAAAGCTTATTATCGGTGCGGACTTTGAAGAGCATTTTGGTTAACTGGTTGATTTGAGAAAACGCCGTTTGTTTTATCCTTTAACTGATTTAAAAGCTAGGGGCAAAACTACTTTAATTAATGTCCCAGTAGTAAAAACTGTTGTCGGATATTCCGATTACTTGGATCTTTTACGTAAGTTTAAAGAGAATACACAGTTAAATGTTTCTCCTAAGAATACAATTAAGCACGATACTGTACATTTCATCCCTACTGTTGGACTCCCCGTTAGTGCAAAAGCTCGTCGGTTAAATCCAGCTCAACTCAAAATCGCAAAAGAAGATTTCTAGTATATGATTATCTAAAAGTAATTAGTCAAGTCCCTGGCATATGGTTCCCGAAGGATCATCAGATTGGAGACTTAAGGGAGATTACAGGGCTTTGAATTGTAACAAAATACCCGAAAAATACTATATTCCTCACATTCACGAATCTATGTATATATTAAAAGGAAAGAAGGTATTTTCAAAAATAGATTTGGTACGTGCTTATCACCAAATACCAGTGAACCCTCTAGATATATCCAAAATCGCCATTATTACACCTTTCGGACTTTTCTAATTTCCATTTTTAAAAATTGGTCTTTGTTCTGCCACGCAGACTTTCCAAAGGTTCATTAATGAGGTTTGGAGAGGACTCGATTATTGTTTCTCTTACTTGGATGACATCCTAATTGCCAGTGAAAACCAAATCGATGCATTTGGAAGAAGTTTTCACACGATTTAAAAATTATGGTAGTGGGTTGAATGAGTCCACAATAGATTTTCTGGGGCATACAATTAATGATAAAGGATGTACTCCTCAAAGTGAAAAGGTTCAAGCAATTGTAAATTACTCAAAACCCTTTACTATTTCTGAATAGCGTCTCTTTTTAGGTATGGTAAATTATTGCCATAGGTTCATTCCAAATATTGCATCTATTTTGTCATCGTTGAATCGGCTGTTAATCGGTGCAAAAAAACGTGACAAAAGGGAGGTAAAATGGAATCCGGAAAGGGAGAAAAGATTTGAAGAGATTAAAAAAGCTATGGTGATTGAAACGCTTTCCTTCATTATTATTCACTATCCTTTTGTACTATTCTGTGGATGCAAAGTTAGTGTTGGATACAGATTGCAGTGATTTTGCTATGGGAAGAGCCCCCAAGAAATTTCTTCTGATGGTCTTAGACCTCTTGGATTCTTGTCGAGGAAGTTATTATCTGCACAATGTAAATATTCTACTTACGACCGAGAATTATTGGGAACGTATAGTACCATACAGAACTTCCGACATTTGTTGGAAGTTCTTATTTTTATTTTGTATGAAGACCATAAACCTTTAATGTTCGAGTTTCATAGAAACATGAAAAGGCTCCTCCCGAACGATTGAGACAACTGGATTTTATTTCACAATTTACCACTGACATTCGGTACTTACCAGATAAGTGTAATGTCGTAGCGGACACTTTGTCTAGGATTAGTGAAATACAGTTTTCCTCATTGTCGAATTTGGAGTTATGGTCGAAGTTTCAAGAAAGGGACAAGGAGTTACAATCAATTTTGGAACGTAGCGCTGAATTCAGTGGCAAGTTAATAAAAATAGAAATGCTTGATGGAGCTAAATCGCTATACGCGGATAGCTCTACAGGCGTAAACAGGTTCTATATTCCTCATCAGTTAAGACGTGAAGTTTTTAATGTGGTGCATAGTTTGTCGCACCCAGGGATGCGCAGTACTAAACACCTCATAACATCTAAATATGTTTGGCCAGGTATGAATAGGGATATAGGCATGTGGTGCAAAACTTGCATCGATTGTCAGCAGTCTAAGGTACACTTACACACCAAGACCCCTTTAGCGCAATTCCTTGTACCTGACGAGAGGTTTGCACACGTCCATCTAGACATAATTAAATTGCCTCTTGTGCGCAGTTACAAATACTGCCTTACAATGATAGATTTACTAGGTGGCCCGAAGCATCTCCTATGACTGATATGGAAGCGGAGACTATGGCTACAGCGTTTGTGAATACTTTGGTTTCTCGATTCGGCACGCCTAAGAGGTTAACTTGTGATAGGGGCGTGCAATTTGAATCGGGTCTTTTTGAGTGTTTGTCAAAACTTCTGGTTATTCATTTAACTCGTACTGCTTCTTATAACCCACAGTGCAACGGAATGATCGAACACCTCCATCGACCATTGAAACAAGCTTTGACTTGCCATCAAGGAGAATGGTTGGATGCACTGCCTCTTGTCCTATTGGATCTCCGGGCAGTCTTGAGGGAAGATCTTAACGTCTCGACTGCTGAATTAATCTATGGATCAAGTCTTCGTCTTCCTGGTTAACTGTTCGAGGAGAAAAACATTGATAGATGTCCTGACTACGTAGCAAGGTTATAACGGCTGATCAGAACTATCAGTCCTGCCCTTCCTCTACATCACGGCCCTCAACGAATCTACGTCCCTAAAGAATTGCAAACATGTAGTGATATCTTCTTCCACCGGCTCCATTCAGAAACCATTACAGATGCCATATGAAGGTCCATTATTCTTCACCTCCCAAGGGATTTCATTGTCCTTATTAAGAGAAAAAAGCGCCTCATTGCTATGGATCGTTTGAAACCAGTATTCATTTTGAACGCATCGAATGAACCGTTGGAACAGGAGCAACAGGCTTATCGTACAAGATCCAGCAGGAGAGTAAAGTTTCGTCTCCCTTCGTGAGACTGGAGAGGGAGATATGCGGCGGCTTTCCACGTCATTTTTGACTGCGGAGCTTTGAGTAGATTTAAAGAAAAGGAGGGAACGATCTGTTTTCCTCTCACTTGCTTCGCAGATTCCGAACGTGGGAAAGTTAAGTTTCAAAGTTGTGAAAGTTACGTTTTAACGTTGTGAATGTTGAGTTTGAAATAAATAAATAATTATTTGCCTCTCGCACACATTCTGAAAGGAAATTATGGGGTATTGATGGTTTTATCAACACACTCTTCCCCATAAATGAACATTAAAGACATGTCCATTAACAAATATCTCCAATTATTCAAAATATTAGCGAAAGGAATTCATGAATGAATGAAATTAGAATGGCTCAAATAATTTCATTAATTTAAGAAGCTTTTCTGTACTCGATTTATTGACATTCCCACAAGACTGATGCTTCAATTTAAATGACATACTGGAATATAGCATAAACTTAGAAAATTTTATTAATTGTAAATTGTCAATAAAAAATGATTAATAATCAGGTCTACTTTTTACTCTTTACTCAATACACATTTTTAAGAAATGCATACTTAATCAAAATTTTAATGAGCATCCATATTAATAAAGAAAGGAAGAGTGTGCGTGTGTATGAATTTGTGATGCACACGAAATATGGTATGTTGAAAATATGGGTGACCATGATGTTCAACTCAAAACTTTTTTTTTTTTTTTTTGAAATTCGTTTACAATTGAAGCAATTTTTAATTAAATTTGAAGCAATTTTTGCTTATTTTCCATGTACTTCGAGTACTAGCTCTCTATTGAAATGTTACAAGAATACCATTATATCATCTGAGAGAATTAAGTTAAGAATTGTACGAAATTAATTGTAAGAATTAATTAATTTTGTACCGAATGTGTAAGCGAATTAGCTAATCTTCCGTCGAGAAATTTTTCAATCAAAAGACAGGGTATTCACACTATACATATATAATGTATACTTGACATTGTTTTTGAGAAAAACGGAAGAAAATATTAATTAGTGGAATTTATACAACAAATCAATGAGTAAGTTTTTGGCTTTTTTCCTCTTCTTTTAGAAAGATCACAACTCTGCTTAGTATCGTCATTGACGCATATTACGTCACGTAACATTTCCATATTATTTGCTTTTTGCAATTTTTCCATCATGGAATTTTTTTGGAGGAATTTATATTTAATAATTTCTGTTTACTTCTCGCAGCAAAACATTAATCTTTTCTTACAAAATGTATATAGATAGTTTAGTGATTCTTATTTTTAGTGATTTATTTTTATTTATCTATTTCTTTATTATATTAAAAAGGCAATTTGTTTTTGAGTTTGAAAGCGCCAGATGTATATGTTTATTACTTATTGGTTATTTATTTATAAAAGATGATGTCGTAATGACAATTTCCTAAGCATTGCAATTAAACAAAAGACGTAGCAAAAAATACATGCTATTGTAATAAAAAATACGTAATTAAAAAATACATGTAAAAATGAATTCAATAAAAACATTGAAAACTGCTGTAAAAAGAAAAGTAAAAAAATCACTGACCTTATGATCGCGAAGCTATTTTTAGATAAGAAGCGCTACAACTGATTTTGCGTTTGTGCAGCCTGATATTGTAATGGATGTTTAATTGTCGTCCACTTTCACGTTCAACTTATTGTTTTCAAACCATAATTAATTTTTCTAACAATATTTTTATGCTGATATTTCCTTCTTTTGGTAACAATATTCGAGCACAAGTGACAATGAAATTCATATTTCACCTAACCAGTGCGATTTTGTGATGGACGCTTGACTACCGACCACGTTTCGTCAAAAAATGCCGGTCAAGTGTCCAGTTGGTGTCAAGTGTCCATCCGGTGAAGGGTCCATTTCAGCTTGAAAAGGCCGACACCAGAAACGGAATCGTTTCTGTAGTAGGTTTACAAGATAAGCAACTTTTGATTTTACGACTTTGTAGGGTAGGTTAACAAGTTAGCCTTTCATCACCAACACAAAATTTTTCATCGCTGAGAAGTTTGCTAAATTCCGATCCACCCAAGTGATTATTATCGTTTGTCTACCTTTTTTCTTATTTTATGCTTTAACTCACATACCACTTTTTCAGCGCATTTAAATTTCATTCATTATTCACTTAATTTTTAATTATGCCTATCTTCTAGACACCAGTGTAGTTACTAAGAACTTAAATATCTCTATCTTTGCTTCTTTGTGTAAAAGTTTAAATACAATTCAAGTTTGTAAAAATTCGTATTTACTCGTTTATGAATATTAATTATTATGTATATAATGATCTAGTACCTATCTTAGTTTCCGTTTAAAACATTCAAATAAATTATTTTAAGTGTCTGCATTGATGCTGCTATCAAATTATATTTGAATGACAATTTAATGTTTTATAGTCCCTGTATTTTTATTACTAAAATATGCTAAGAATATGAATAAAATCAGCACGCATTTCATTTTCTTATTCCACTATTCAAAAGAATTCCTTTCACATTATTTTGAAACTTATGATAAGAACAGAACTAGTTATGAAAGGATAGTTTCACATTCTGATTACCCAAAAATTAAAAATCTGATTTCCAACAGTCTAAACGGTCACCATAGTGAAACATAATACTAGAACTAAGAATTAAATTTGAAAAAGAGTAATGACACAAATTTATAATTATATTAAATAACGCTTTTAATAATATATGGAATTTCTAAATGCCGTTTGGGTCATAAACGAATTTGTAATTTGATACTTTCACCCAAATGTCAAATGTCCTTCTTAAATATATTCCTGGCAAATGTACGTTGACGTTAATACTAGTATACATTTAAGAAAAATAATGTTTCAGTTTAAACCACGAAAAATATATGTCTTTTACTTAGAAAATAATTGAGAAATGATATATAAACCAGAAATACTCCCGCATCATTAATAAGGTTGCGAGGCATCAAAACTCTATAATTGTTCATTCAAGAAAGCATCAGTTAAGACAAATCAAAACTGGTTTTATTGAGTATTATAGAAGAATCGGGAAAGCAACTGTTATTATGATCACAAAGATTACTAACTCTTATATCCACAAACAAATATTACATAATTGAAATTTCTACTTATTTCAAAATAGCAATATTGGATCTCGAGGCAGTAAACTTTTACTTGCATACTTTTTACATAATTATTAGTTGAGTAAATAATTATGAAATAGTATCCGCTACTTTGATGCTTTCAAGGAATGTAAATTTACTAACCAAATATTAAGTGAAAGAACGTTTCAGACTCTTAGAAGGAAATTTATCTAATTTATTTCGCCCCCCCCCATTAGAAAGAAATATATATTTTAATTACACCCTAACTTTTTTTTATACATTTTGAACCTACATTTAAGTTAGCGTACTTGGGTTTAATTTTTCACTTAGATGTTCAGAATGCCTTTGAGAAAGAAAAAAAAAAAAACGACAGCCATTTAAACACTTTTAAGAAGGGTCACGACGTAAGTTTGCTAGAAAGCGGATTGTATTTCTTTCGAATTGCGCGTTATATCGGTCGAACAGATGTTAAAAATTTTACGTTGTTGTGGAATTAGATACAAGGGTGTTATCGCTGACAACAAATAGACTCAGGGAGAGTTACATAGACTACAATTAAGGAAGATTGGCAAAATTTTCTGGGAAGTGCGAAGCAAGCCAAATACCGCAATTCCACTCTAATTATTCTGCAGAAGATAGCTGCATGCTTCTGAATTGCTTGCACGGAGATTATTACTGAAACTGCTAATAACACCACAGCAACGTTGTCTGAGACCGCAATGGTACCACGAAAGAGCGCAAAGAGCATTGCGAAATGGTAGCGGGTCATATTTAGTGCGAAGTATCGCTTTGTTTTGGTAAGAAGGATACTTGACTCATGTTTGGAGGGAGCTGGTCAGTGCCACTATGTGCGAATTTTTGTCACGCGTCACACAACCAGACAACAGGATATAGTTGTAAGGGGGGGAATTTTGTATTATTCTCGATCACTATTGGTCTTCCTCAGAGCCACTTTGACGGCTCAAATGTGCACAAGGGACGTTTATTCTTTTTGAGAACACTCATCCCAGTCCTCTGTACAGTAAGACAACGCATGTTCATACCACTGTAATCTCTACAGCTTGCCTCGCAACCATAGGCACCATGCCACGGCCAGCAGCTTCCCCAGACCTATCACCCACAGAAAATTTATAGGGTGCTATAGGTAGTTCTGCCAAGACTCCATTGCTGTTACAAAATATGACGGATCATCATGTCAAAGTTTAATCTGCAAGGGATGAGTTGTTTCAAGATACCGTTAATTGCGTCTACGACTCTAAACTATGACATATAGCAGAATGTAATACAAATGTTGATAGCCCAATATCATATTCAGAGTTAAAATGATTTTGATCAATACATTTTATTATATTCAGGCTCAGTTTTTAATCATTTCTTGTTGGAGAGTACTAACTAACTTTCAAATATCATTTCAATCTGACAAGTCCTTCTAGATGCAATTTATTTTTAACATGAGAGTAATTTATGATTCGATATTTATTTTCCTCAACATCAATCCCATATTCACCATTTTTTCCCTATGCAATTTTCTGTTAATCATAGATATAGGCAGTTATTTATATTACAACTTTCGTTCAATCATAGAACTTAAAATACATACATGGATTAAGATTGTGGTCCAATTAGAGATACAATATTAGGTAAGAAAACTTGAACAAACAGTCATTAGTACCATTTACTCAAATATAAGAATAATTACTTGTGACTTTGTGAAATTTGACAGAACGAATATGATTGAATTATCATAATGCTGCTATTGGCTGTTAATACCAAGCACAAACTAGAAAACATTGTCCATTTCTCTTTCAGAATTTCACTTTTTCAAGAGCAATTTCACCTGCAGAATAAAGTGACCTCTTTTACTTAGAAACTTCTCCATAACTTTTTTTAACTAAAATAAGACCCCTAATTCAGCCCATTTGAAGAACATCGATTCCAAAAAAATAGACCGTAGAAAAAGATAGTGGATCAAATAAAAGCAAAAATGTATGTAAATTTCGATTTCAAAATGTAATTTTTAGTTTGCAACGCTCCTAATTTTTTCTTTTCACATCGTTATTGAATAAAGTATGTTAAAATAAAAGATAAAAATTTACGCAGTTCATTAGTTTTATATAATATATATTTTGCGTTGCTTTTAATCGTTTAATATTATAATAACACAATTTTTATTATTTTATTATGCTAACATTTGAAAGTAAAGCATTCAATCATACATAGAGTTCCCCAGACCTGTCATTTATTTCAATGTAATATTTTCAATGTTACCAAGCCGTTACGTATATCACAATGCTTAATTATACACGTAACGGCTTAAAAACTATTTTTAGTCAATTTCTTTTTCTTTTTTTTTTTTGAAAAAAATATCTTAAAACACATTAGATTATTTTGATCTTGATTTTCATACCCCGATTTTCAAGGACACATATCCTGTATTAAACTGTAGTTATAAATAGAAACAAATTTGTTAAAAATTTAATTTTCATAAAAAAAATATGAATAACTTAAAAACCTTTAAATTTCATATTTTTTTCCCATTATATTAAATTCAATTACAACTTATATGAATTTAAAATACTCTTGAAAATAATGAATTTGAATCATTTGTGGATTAGTTAGTTATTTAAAGCAATTTTTTGGTTTTAAATCGAAAATTAATTTTAAAGCAAAAGATTATAATTTTTATATTATCTAAACTTTCAATTCTTCAAGTTAGGATTTTGATTTTTTTTTTATTGTTCTTAAAACAGTGAAATTTGTGATAACGTTTTTATTTAGGATTTGTGATGCAAAAATAAAATAATTTAAGGCAAATTACATTACATTTTGTTTTTGTTGATTATTCAGTTCATACTACAAGTCGATGTTTGATACATGAATCATTTGTGTATTTTTAATTACCCGATTTTGGAGATAAATGAAATTTAAAACAAAATTTTTCAATGTATCTTGCTACTTTTCAAATAAAACATTTATTTATCTTACAGTTTTTTTACATAGATAAAATTGCTTTTTTTTCTACAGGTATTTCAGCATCAAATAATGTATAAATATTTCGATCAATTTCAGTAAAGTTTCATATGCAATAAATAGTGCAAATTAAGTTACTTATACTTACAATATCCACAACTATTGAGTTTAAAAAATCAAAATACATATTCATTTCTTAAATTTATAATATATATATATATTTGTGTTCTATCATTTAAAGCAGATTTGATGCTATATCTTAATGAACTAAGCCCTAAATTTCTGGAAAAGCGTTGATTTTTTTCATTGAGATCTTACTTTTACAGAGCATTCATTACATTTAATTATTTTTAAATAGCATTTTTTTCCTAATATTAAATCCCGGAAATTTATAAGGGAAAATTTAAGCCCTTTAATTAAGAATTTTAATATTAAAGCCCGGGTCGGGAGAACCCGGGCTGCCTCTTGTACCATAACTAGATTCAATTATTAAACACTAAGACACAATAACCAATCAAAGAGACACTAGAACAATATTTAAGGAACTTATTAACTTCTATTTACTATAACAACAACTAAATATGTTCTCCTGGGGAAGATTTCTACTAACTAAATTCAACCCACCAATAGTAATCTAACAAACTCTTACCACTAATCCTTCCTCGACTGCAACTCAAACTCCGCAATTAACGTAGCTATCTGGAACACTAAATCTCTGTAAATACTACGCCTTTAATCCTAACGTCTATTTCAACCTCTCTTTTCAACTCCTCCTGCAACCTCTCTTTCCACTTCTCCTTCAGCCTCTCTATATCTTCTCCCTCAGCTTCTCTTTCGCGGCATTCAGTCGGAGTTTATATATTTCCTAACTCTCACACTTCACTTCATTTCTACCTGCTTTTTATCTGTATATTCACGTTTCATTTTTGGTTGGGCAAAGGTTGTTTAGCAAAAGCAATCAATCTCAATTAAAAGTCCCCAATTTTAGTGAAGAGAAACCGCGAATAGCCCAATGTCACAAGATGTTCAATTGCAAAATAATTTCTTTTGAATCTTCTTATTTCAAACTATTATAAGTTTTTCTCGAATTGGTGATAATGAATGTTCTAGACAATTAATCGTGATGATGGTTATCGTAATAATAAATAATGATAATGAATGACTCGAATAATAATTGATAACAATGAATGATCAGATTAATAAATTAAAGTAAATAATGTTCAAAATAATAATTAATTGTTATGACTCTTTCACAAAATTGTTTGTAAATTGGTTTCCCTATGCGGCAATTGTGTTTTAGGGTTATGAAAATAAAAATATTTATAAGATACCATTATTTAAAATATCAATTAATGAATAATTACATACCTACTAAACTCCTATCGTACTTTTCATCAGAAATAATTATAACGAAACAAAACTCAAGAAAAATTACTTTTTGTAAACAAGATATGTATATTTCTGTATCTAAGGAAGTTACAATTTCCAAAAAGCTTTTATTTTACCAAATTAGCACTAAAAATTTTGTCTTAGATTTTTCTTAACCATGGTTTTTTTGGGACATTCTTTAAGATGCTTTAAAACAATTTCAGATTTAATAATTGAAGAAAGGTTTGACCAGTAATATATTATTTCATAAATATTAATTACCAAAAATTATTCACCAAATTTGCTTACATGTTCTTCAAGTACACATTTAGGGGTATTATACTGTTTTCAACCTAGCGGACTGTATTGAGAATTTCATATTGCAAATATTTATGTGAAAAGTTTACCTTTTAAGATAAAAAATTACATAAATGCTTTGATTTTGATGTGTCTTTTCTCTCTCTGAAGTGAATTATTGGAAATTTCACAAATATTTTACCTAAATAACAAATATGATATCTATAGGATAATGATTTGTATGCTAAAAAGATATTTAGTCATTATTGAAATTTCAATAATCATTTATTAACACACATATTATTTGCTAAGTCCATGATTCTATAAAAAAACTCTTCCAAAGTTGAAGCTGTTAATGTTTGCCCGGATGTTTCTTCTATGTAGAACATTTCGTTTCTCTATTCAATATCAATCATTTACTTTAGAAGCTATTTGTGTATTTGAAATTATTCCCTCAAACCCTTTTCAAACGTTCATATCTTATATATGACAAACAAAACAGGGTCAGATTGTCTTTTCAGTTTTATTTTCCAAGCAAGAATAACTAAGTGTACATGCTTAAATGCAATTTTTTTAGATTAATTTCCATATGTTAAGCACTAATTTAACTAAGAAAATAATCCCTAAAGACTGTGAAGGAGTTTTAAAAATATTAATTTTTTTTACTCGTATAGGATACACAAATGTGATATTAAAAAATATGGTGGAAAAAAAAGGAAGGCAACAATTCTTAAACATTTCAATTTAAAAATCTATGAATACTAACGCATGTAATAAAAAAGATCTCCAGTTTTTCTGTCCTAAATGAAGGCTAGGTAAGAAAAAATACATATTTCGCATACGTTTCATTTTTTCCTGATTTTTTTTTTTTTTTTTTTTTTGTAAAAGGAAAACAATGATGATTAATGCATATTTTTTCACTCTCTTTCTGGAAGGAAAAGAAAGTAAAGTGGATATATTATTGTTTGCTTTTTCTCATTTTAATAGTTTCTCTTTACAAACAACTTAAAACTGAATAAAATTGAAGGTATTTTTATGAAGTACAAATTTCACAGATGCGCATTTTAAATTATCAGCAAAAGGTAGCATAACAATAACCAACAAGCACTTAATTACAATTTTTTTTAATCAATTCATATTTTTCTGAGATTTAATATTTGTTTTATCTATTATTTAATACTTCCTCTATCTATCTAATATTTACTTTTTTTATTCTTAGTGCGAATATTTCGAAACGTAGCAGCTATTGGTGGCAAAATATTCTTAACCTTTAACTACACGCGGTGACGTATAATATGCGCCATCTACAGTAAACAGAATCAAATTGACATTGAAATAATACCTCTCCTCAAAGCTACGGGCACATCTGACTTATTATTGGAGTGTTCTTAACGTATTCCGTCAGGCTTAGTATTTTAGAGGCATTTATAAGTTGATTACAACTGAAAAACTTTGGTGCGTCATCGAATGGTGAACATCACTATTCAATGCACATAGTACTTTTAATAATAAAAAAAAAATTCTGAAGTATGATATTTTATTTTCATTAATTATTTTTATTAGTATTTATTATAAATATCATATTATTAATTCCTATGTCTAACATTATAACACTAAATGTTTATAAGCTATCAGTGCATCCACTGCAGTCTGAAGATGTATAGAGAATGATGCTACAAAATTATAAGTAAATAAAATGTTAAGTAAATAGTACATTTACTATTTCATAAAAAGTATTATAAGCACTAATAGGCAGCGTCAAACACATATACCATTTTTTTGTATCAGAGTTTAAAAGTACTCGTTTTAATTTAAAATAAATAGTAATAAATTTTCTGTCAATGTTTATCTTTTGAATAAGTCATACAAGTGATCTTTAAAAAAGGACAATTTAAATAGAAAGTGATACAGGACAAAACTATACTTCAAAACTCGAATTGTTTTTCTACAAATATAATTTACTTTCATTTGAGCAAATTTTACACAAAGAAATAAAAATAATCTAGTAAGATCATTTTGTGTAACTGAAAAAAAAACAGTATAAGTTATTAGAAAGCAATTAAAAATGTTCTCTCTTTCCATCAGTTCTTAGATAAATAAATGCTTTAAAAACTTAAGAACATCGAATGACGAAGTTTAACTATTCTTTGTTTTTCTAAGTCAAAGGAGATTCTAAAGATAAATTGATGTAAAAATAAGAAATATTTTATTATAAATGGGGATTATATACATTCGGAGACTTAAGAATTTGGTGTGGAAAACAATGTTTTCTTAAGAGATGACAGTTTAATTATCAATAAGAATATTTTATTGGAAATCTTATGAATACAAAAGAAAATTTCAAAAAGGTTAATGTGTTTGAAAATCTAATAACAAAATAATGAATTAATTCATCATAACTTCATTTGACCCAATTTTATTCCAACAACGACTTCTTCGAACAACACAAATTAATATTAATAGCATTTATTTAAGAAATTATGTACATAGGAATCAATTAATGTGATGAATTAATTTTATTTATATATTTAAATGAATTTCATCTCGGTTGCTTCTTAATGACCATTACAACTTTACGATACTTCCTTTTTACGATTAAATTAATAATTAAAGTTGAAATATAATTAATCTTTAATTACATACTAAAATTCTATTGCTATTATACATAAAAATTTTAACTAAACGAAAGCATACAAAATTATTATTTTTAAATATCAATCTAGTTATAGCTTGGAAAAAGAGAGAAATTCCAGAAAATTTCAAATTACCAGTTACATTTTTGAAATTCTGCTTAAAACTTCATTACTGGATTCCTCATCATCTGCTTTCAGACTAGAATCAATGTTGCCAAATGTTATTGGTTTGTTTTCTCGGAGGCTTCATTAGAATACTCGAAACAATTTCAGATTTAAGTTGCCATAAACGAGCTTAACTCACATACAATGAAACGCCAAAAGTCGTGGAATAGTTTCTAATTTCATGTAGAATCCCTTTTTACGTCAAAATGCAGCAACTCGACTTGACACTTATTGTTGACGATGTACACTGAACACGGCGGATATCCTCTGAAAAATTATCTAGCCATTCGTTACTGCTACTAAGTTGTCTGTTCAGGATTTTGTCCTCGAATAGATGTTCAGATAATATCTCATTTATGCTTGCGGAAATTCATCTGTGGTGATCTAAGTGGCCAAATAATTTGCTAGGATTATTCAAAGTGCTACTCAAATCAATCGCGAACAACTTTGGATCTGTGACACAGGGCATCATCACTGAGATTTCATCGTTGTTTGGGTACATCAAATTCATGAATAGTTGCAAATGGCCTCCAAGCAACGAAAAATAGTCATTTCCAGTCACTGATTGGATTAACTTGACCAGGTACCCCAGTCCATGCTTTGTCAAAATGTTCTACTCCGATGCGTAACTTTCACCAGAATGAATAGCGTCTTGTTGAAAACTGCACCACACTCGAACTCTAACATCAGATCCACAACTAATCTGACAAATCAAAATTTTCTCAGTCATCTAGGGTCCATACGACATGTTCACGACCCCAGCAGAGGGATTGAAACCGATGACATGTTGTTAGTAAGGGCACTCAAGTTGAACTGCTACAGTCATATTGCATCATCACCTAATTTCGCTTAATATCCTCAGAGACACATCTATACTATGTCCCACATTGATTGTTTCTATTGTTTGACTCAGTGTCCGGTAACACTGAATACTCTATACAGACGTATCTTGTCTACGTTATTGAACAGAAGTGATAAGCCGTTGCGTTACCTCTGGTGGGAGGTAATGCCTGAACTCATATATTTTTAGCAAAAATTAGACAATGTTGATAAGGGAATGTAGAATTCCTTAATAATATCTGGAGTGAAATGGCTCAACTAGGAATACGCTTTTAAAATCTGTTAATTCTCATCGCGTGGCCATAATTGCATCAGAAAATATTTTGTATCAATCCCTTTACAAATGAACGCCTATCGGCCATTAATGTATTTCTTACTTTGATACTGACGTTTAAATATTTGCCAATTGTTATCCCAAAATTTTTGGAGCTTCAGTCTATACAAATTACCTAGTATATCATTTATTTATAAAAGAGCTAAAAGCTTTTGGGTTTTTCTCTCATAATTAAAAATTAGCTTCTAATACATTTGAGTAGCTAAAGGTGACACACACACATTAATCCTCTGCGTTCATCGTACGATACAGAATACATAGAAGTTCTATTTTCTTAAGCTCCACCTTATATATCGAATAATTCAAACTGAAAAATTCAGTAAGAATTGATTAACTGTAGATGAAAGTTAAATAGGTTATGTTCATTCAAATGTAATAGTTTAATCAATAATTTTTAATTTGATATTTCAGTTAAAGTGAAGATGGCTGAGTTATTTTTAATTTCCAAAATAACAGGCTATTAACAATAAACATATTTCACGCGTATATTGCATTTTTATTTTTAATATTTACTATTATTCGCTATCTCAAACTCTATTTAATTACAATTTATTTGTTCTCATTTTTTAAATTTATATTCCAATGTGACCTTATATTTTACTTTCTTATAATTTTTATTGCTTATAAATCATGATAAGAAAGTACATATTGATAGCAAATACACAGTGGTTTAAAAATTACCTACTATTGACACTAGATGGTGTTCCTAGGATACGTGGGTTTTACCAATAAGCGCTGTTATCTGTTAAATTCGGCCAAAACCAATTCGGCACCGATTCATAGATTTGTTTTTATTTCGCAACAAATGGCAACGATGATTTGTCGTTGTCATTTTGTATCAAGTTGTCAATGTCAACGACCCATTGATTCTCTTCTTTTATACACCGGAAACAAAGTAATGATCATAATAATGGTTTACTGCCAGTGACTCGACTCCAATGAAGTTGAAGGTTCAATCGGCTAGAAAAGTTAAAGCGGTAATTTTCTTAGAAGTTAAGCCGTCGTTATCTATGGACTTATAAAGAAAAGGTAAAACGATCAACTGAAAATACTACAGTAAGTCACCTCATTTTCTGTTTCTAACACGAGTA
Organism: Nephila pilipes; assembly: GCA_019974015.1. NCBI lineage: Eukaryota > Metazoa > Arthropoda > Arachnida > Araneae > Nephilidae > Nephila > Nephila pilipes. The sequence continues at coordinate 41,149 of BMAW01107944.1, read as the reverse complement.
CTTTTTAAACAATTCTTGTTAAAAGTATTATAGAATCATTTTTTGTGCAAATTTATTTTTTTTCTATTACTATTTTAAGAAATATTTTACAAATTTAAACCTTGTCCATTCCCATCATATTACCTTTTAGCAATATATATATATATATATATGATGGAAGTAGCAGGAAAGAGATATTCTAAAATATTTTTTGGGTGATTTTTTTTTTTTTCAATGAATATCAGTCGTTTATTATTTCCCAAACAAAAAACATCTTTATTTGTAGTTATTACCTCAAACCACATTCAGGCATCATTTTTATATAGTTCAGATTCGATTTCTTTTCTAATTAATTAACAACAGATGTGTATTCTTAAGTTCCTTTTTTCTTTATCAAATGCCACATTCTTAGAACTGCTCTGAAGTGATAAAATGCTTTTTTTTTCAAGAAAAAAAAGATAAATCTAGAGAATTTTTTTTTTTTTTTCTGGTATTTTTTTTTTTTTTTTTTTTTTTTTTTTCAGCACTTCAGTGCAATTGAAAATGCAAGTTTTAAGAAAGTATAAAAAATACCGAACAAAATACATAAATGTTTTTCCATATAAAACAAAATAAGAAATCAGACTTTCACTGTTTGTTTTACATCGATACGAAATAATACATTTTATATATTCTCCATTTTTTTCATTGTTTCCTTTTCATAAAAGACACATGGGGATTAAAATATGTATTTACATAGCTATTTTCTTAATGGGAAAAAGGTAAAAAGATTCTATCATTGCTTACAAGTATTTTTTTCTCATTCCGTTAGTTTTTCAAAACCAAAGCCTGAAAAGATGTTTGAAAAAAAAAAGGCTTAAAAGCGTTTGATAATGTATAACATTAATTGGAATGAATTCTTCTGTCATCTGTGTCAGGAATAGCTTGGTATTTTTCAAAAATAGTACACAATAAATTAAAAATACTTTTTTAAAAAACAGTCATGTGAAGAAAGTTTCATTCATATATTTGCAAACTTTAGTTCTTTTTTTCATGTATTCTTCTTAGTTCACTGTTTGATTAAATATTGAGAATATTTAAAAAGAATAACTGCTTAGCATTGGATATAGATGTTAAAATATTTACTTCAGGGAATTTTGTGATTATTTTTAAATTTGATTATTTATATGATACTACTACGGATATAATAAGAAAGACGTCTCTAGTTGACCCTTGAAACATTTTTTATTATGTATCGTGCTTGTGATATTTCAAAGGGAAGCATTACTTATTAGATTATACTGTATTTTTTATTATAATTTGTTTTATTTAATTTTACATTTCTTCTACCAATCTCTTTACTTTGCAGTTTCCTTTGTATTTAATTGTTCCGAGTTACGTATAATTACACTAGTTCTCAAACTATCGTACATAACTATCGTCCAGTTACAAAAATGATTGGTAATTTTTTTTTTACAAAATATTCTTCAAAAATCAAAAATATCTACAATTTTGCAATACATTTTTCTCTAGAAATTTTTAAGAACTTTTATTCATGAGGAATGTTTATATCCAGTGTGTTTGTAATTTAGGAATATAACAGAAATGTGGGACCTATTTACCGCCAGAAATTACGACATCACCTGAGGATAATTAATAAAAATTAAGGACGATTAATTTTACAAATCTATATCAATAAAGGGGAAAAAGATTTTAACCCTTTCTCATCTAGCGATTACACAGCACTCAACTCCATCTCAAACAAATCGCGTCTCTTTTGTTCCAGGGCTGTTGAACGTCGCTTCCTTCTGCACCACCCGACTTACGCCCACTGATTAAGGGAAAGGGCAGCAATTATCTCTGCAATTAGCTCCAAGTAAGAAATGAGAAAGAGAGTCACTGCTCCTACAGAAATATATACTTTTTTATGCCCAAATAATGAAATAATACAGGGATTTAATTTGTGATGTAGAAGAAAATTAGAAAGCCAAAGAAAATGTTAAATATAAAATGGTATATTTTACAACACGTAAAGATTTAGAATAGTGAAATCAAAAGGCAATATGTATTGAGAATTAAACATTCTATCACATTTAATCCAAGGTTTGTAATAAAATTTTTACTTCTATAGCTATAGTTTTTTTTTTTATTTCTTATAATATTTTCAAAGTTATTTTTGTACCTGAAAGTTACAATTGCGTTTTATGTAATGCAGTAATTTCTTTTTGTTCCCAGATGTCGTTCGTTTGCTGAAAACAGAATTTGACAACCCATTTGAAGATGTAATAAGAAGGTATGTAAGACGATGAGAGTGGACAGCCCTGACCATACACCTGGTGATTTATATTTTTTTTTAAAGATGAACGATTTAAAGGGTATCATTGTCGTTCTCACGAAGAGATGAAAGCTGCCACTAAAGGTTCGTTGAGAAAAATCACCGGAATTCTTCTCCAGCAGATTTACAAGTGCATTAAAATAAATAACGGCTACATCAAAAGTTGCAAGATATATTACACATAAGACAAGTGTATTTTTCAGGCACAACAAGATTTTTGAAAACAGGGTTTCAAATTAAAACCATTATGACTACGGAGGCATTACTTTTCAATCAACCCTCATAATTGTGAGAAGTGGTTAAAGCGAAAATGAATGCACCCCTACAATTTTCCGAGCACTATTATATCTAGAAACGTACCTATTGGAGAATATGTAAGACTTCCAAATCCTAACCAAGATGTTTGAGATATGTGACAACTGTTAAGAACTAACATGTGGAAAAGTTTCAGAGAGACGAAATAATTATATAGTTAAGAAATCTATGTTCTTTTTAATGTTACTTTTTATCAACACATTTTTATGAAATTATGAACAGTATCCATTCTTTATATTTTATTTTATAAATATTTGTACAGATAAATTCCATATCTGTAGAAAATCTAAATTGTTACATTATTATTGAGTTGTTGCATTATTGAGTTGTGCAAATTTATATATTTATCTATTTTTCTTTCTTTTTTTTTTAAATTCTTAGCTCTATATTTCTCCTTCTATGTTCTCTTGTTTTATTTATATTACATTTTGCTTTATAGTACCTATTTGTTTGATAAGTTTATGATTTAATTAATATTTCCCTTTCTTTAGATTTTTAATTGGTTTCATATTATTTTAGACGTTCAATAATAAGTAATTTGCTTATTTGCAGTTAAATTTTAAAAATATCATGTTTACCTTTTTGGGTTTATTGGATGATTTTCTGAATTTGCTGATTTTTGGTTTGTTACTATTTTTTTATAAAGTAATTCAGTAAAATGGGATAATTTGATCATTAATTACCTATATAACTACACATTATTCATTATCGAAGAATGCAACAGCATTAATTAAATAGTTATCATTATTATAATTGTATACTTTTTTTTCACTTGACGTACTCTTAAAAGATATTTTTTTGATTCTTTAATAAATTGTTTTTATTTTCTGGTTTTAAATTTTAAATTGTTTTGTTACTAAACAAATTTTTTTACCTGATTTCCATGAATATTGATTTGTTTTTAGCAGTTTCTTTGAATATTTAGTTTTTTTAAATCTATTAACAGAATTTATTCAGTTTTGGATACTCTTACATTATTGTACGCTGTTATGTATTCTGATTTGAGTTATATATATATATATATGTGTGTGTGTGTGTATTTACAATTTTAATCATATTTAAATATTCTTTAATAAAATTTGTGGGACAATTTGCATTTATACAGCTTTTGAAAAACTTCTTATAATTATAATTCTTAGTATAGAGTAAATTACTAAATAACTATTTCTAAAGATATAATTAATTATAATATTTCTAAAAACAGAAATATGTAAACTGCTAATCCTGAAATGTACCTTATTAATATAAATTTAATTTTTTTTTTTGTCAAAAATAAAACTATTAATTTACTATCTATGATTTTTAGTTATAAGTCTAAATATCCTTTTTCATATTTAGTATTACAAGTTTGAATCAGATTTAATTAAATTAGATAAAAAGATAAGTAAGGTATAATTCTCTTCAAAACCCTTTTTTGATTCAATACCAAAATACCATCTAAACATTTACGTAATGAAATTACCTGTATCAATATATTTGTGTTCATAAAAATATTAGTAAATACTTGTATAACTGTATCACGGAAGTCCTCCTTGTGTAATGACCATGTTGTCCTTAAATATTTTAGCGTTATATTTAATATAATTTTCTCTAATTACAATATTAACGAAAGATTTAAGTTCATCATAAGAAATAAATACATTATTATTATAATTCGTGTAAATAATTAATAGAGTTTTTACTAGATCATTTAAGTATATCGAATTAAAGAGATATTAAAAATCATAACTACATATAAATGTTTATCTTTTATAATCTTAATAATATCTAAAGTATTTTAATGATAGCAGTTTTATTAAACATATTAATAATCAATTGTAAGATATTTCGTAATAATATACCTGCTTTTGTAATGTTAGTATTCTATCGATTTGTGATAGTTCTAAATTTAAAGGGTCTGTATTAAAATTTGGAGTAATATAGATATAAGGAATTTTAATTTTATTTATTTATAACCACATTTTTATATGCAGCATTTTATTTATTATTGATTTTTCGTTTATTTTTTTATTTTCAAAATAATAATTATTCACTTCCTGATGTTTATTAATAATTAAATAATAGTAGTATTGGCAAATAGTTGAATGAGTACTTGTAACTTTGTCAATATATGAAAGAGTAAAGTCTTTTCGTAAACCTGTAATTGTTTTTTAATACATATATATAAATATTAATTCCGCCTTTAGTCCTAAAATTTATATCATAAAAGTGTTTTTAAAAATAGTACATTTTCTACAATAGCCATATATGTATATATATATATATATATATATATATATATATAAATGTGCCACGTTGTTTGTCTGCGATGAACTCCTAAGCTAATGAACCGATTTTAATAAAATTTTGCACTCTGTGTGCAGTTTGGTCCAACTTGAGAGATAGGGCATATTTTATCTTAATATATAGTTAATTTGTGTTCTTTTAGAATTTGCCGATTAGCAACACCCAATTTCTTCAAAACGTTTGGCAACAATATTGTATTTACAAAGCTTAAACTGTGTTTACAATTGTACTCATTTCAAATGTTGGGATTATTTTGATAGAAATTAATTTCAGTTAGATATTTTTGATTTTAGTAGTTAGTATTAGTATTTTGTTAAAATTCATGGCTAATAGGAAAAATCGAAGTTCTGTTTGGAAATATAAGTTTAAGGGAAACCGTTACATCAAGAATGTGAATGAGAAGAACACTAGCCGATGTGTTACAGCAACATTAAGTGAATCGAAAATTCAGTTACTTTCAAAATCAATTGATAATTTAGGAAATAAAGATCATAACATAGTAATTAATTTTAAAGTTTTAAATGGGTTAAAGTTGGGAATAGGGTGTCCCCTAGGTGACTGGCGACGAAACTTTGCGGCTTCCTAGATAGGTTGACAAACGTGCGTGAATTAAGCATTGAGTATTCTTGGGATTACCGTAACAAATCACCACTTTTAAATCATTATCGCCCCAAAGATTCACCAATCGCTTAGGGGATACCTTATTCCCGACTTTAACCTTTAAATGATTTTATTTCCTCATTTAATTGTACTGGGTGTTTTCAAAATGGTATAAAGTTTTTCGGGGAATCAGTATTTGGCTTAGCATCTAATTTGTTACTAAAAAGTCCAAACTGTGAATATTCCATCTCCTTTTTACATCTCCAAGAGTGAACAAAATGCACAGCATCATTCTTGCATTTGTTTTTGGTTTGAGGATTATTGGAAATGGACATTCTGCTGCAAAAAAAGCTGTCTTCAACTATGAATTTGAGCATTCCATCCAAGACAGCTTACAGATGTCTTGGAAAAAAAGTTGGAGAATGTTTCCAGTAATGCGGCACATAAAATTACAAATGAGACTACCACTGAGATTCACGAGAAAAATAATTTTGATGAAATAGTTCAGTGCAGCGTTTCTATTGATGGCATATGGTAGCGAACAGGACATTTGTCTATGAATGGAAGTGTTTGTGCCATATCCATACATACTGGTAAAGTGCTAAACATTGAAATTATGTCAAAAATGTGCATAATTTGTCAAAAACATTCCTGAAGGTAGAATTACTAATAAGTGTGTGAAACGTGGGATCATCCGGTGCCTTAGACCCATCTGTATCTATCACATGTTTGAAAGATCAACTCACATGAGAAAATTAAAATATGGGCATTTTTATGGGGTTGGTCATTCAAACGGTGTTGATTCGATTAGAAATATTTATGGTGAAAATAGTGTTACTAAGTTTGAATGTATAGGACACAATCAAAAGGGTGTGGGTTCAATACTTCGAAATACTGGTAATATAATAACACTGTGGTAAAGGTGCCAAAACATAAAGAACATCATTAAACCTCATTATATGAAACTATGCTACAAGCATTTGCTGAATAAATGTTTACAAGGGAAAACACAAAATACAAATGAAAGTTGTAATGGCGTTTTGTGGAAATTTATACCGAAGGTATTTTCGTTGAGAGAGTTGCAAACTCTACAATTAGGCGACAACTTGACCATAATACAATTTAATAAAGGGTTTCAAGGTTTCTTTGATGTCTTAAATGCAGCTGATTTGCAAGTAGGAACAAATGCATTGAAAGGGTTTGCTTTGATCATCATCAAAATCAAAGGGTTTGCTTTGATTTTGATGAAGAGCGATAACTGCATCAAGATGACATTCATCATGTAGCGTGAAAACTGCCCGGAAAAAAAGTAGATCTAAAAAGAAAAGAAAATTTGCCAAAGATTAGGTTAATGAGTGTATAACATACAAATTTGGAGAATTTTGGCCTACTAAATAGGTAATTTAATGTAAAGATACAATGATTTATACTTTAAATACGTTTTTCTGAAAACTGCTTTTTACACATGTGTGCACGATGACAAGGACAACTGAAAAAATTATGAATATATTTGTTTGAAATTTCCTGAATCATATAGTTAGCTATATTGTTTTCTAGGAAATGTACTACAGTCATTCCTCCCTCTACTTTCGCCAATGAGATTAGCGCATGTTTAAAACAATCGTTCTTATGGCTAAGTGTCGAAACACTACGACTAGTCATTAATATGGGTGTACAAATGCAAAATGATCCATCAGCACAAATGTTTTTTGAACAATTGCTAGATACTGGAAACGGTAGAATAGAACTCCAACCAAATACGCAATGCATTAAATTGCCAGACAATTTCTGCACTGTTAATCAGGCAAAAAAAGAATTAATTGGGAGTATTTTCCCGGACATCAGAATTATCCCTTGGATCATAGCTGGCTCAGAAATCGGGCTATTTTGCCAGTCAAAAATACTGATGCTGACAAAATTAACTTCCAGATACAACAGCTGTTGCCAAGTAATATGGTGTCTTTTAAGTCAATCGACACTGTTGTTAATGAAAACGAAAAAGTAAATTTTCCAACTGAATTTTAAAATTCCCTGGATATGCCCGGAATGCCACCACATCATCTTCGGTTGAAGACTGGTTCTCCTATTATTCTCCTACGTAATTTGAATCCACCATGATTATGCAATGGTACACGTTTGGCCATCAAAAAGATCACCGTAAATATTCTTGAAGCAACCATTTTAACTGCAAAGTTTACAGGAGAACTGGCCCTGTTGACAAGCATTCAAATGATATCATCAGAATCTGCAATACCTTTTAAAAGACTTCAGTTTCCAATTCAATTAGCTATCTCCATGACGATAAATAAGTTTCGAGGCCAAACAATGTCAATTTATGGCTTAGACTTAAAAAAATACATGTTTTTCCCATGGGCAATTATATGTTGCATGCTCACGTGTGGGAAAACCATCGAATCTATTTGTGTTATCTAGGGACATGTTAACCAAGAATATTGTGCACCGATAAGCTTTAAATTAATTATACATTGAATGTTTTTATAATTCAAAATGATGAATATAATTATTAAAAACAATAAATAATCTATGCTACTTACCTCATTTAAAATTTGTTATATGTTATCAACTAATAACATTGTAAGTCACTCATTTATAAAAAAAAAACTATACTTGAATATGAGATGAATAAAATATAAAATTCAAAATTTTGTATTGATTTGTACTTAATATTAAATCCACGAAAATTTTCAGCAATCGCTTCTATAAATTTTGACATAAGGTTCAAATCTCAATCCCGTGGGTTTTTACGTAGGCTACAACGTTTTCGTCTTTATTTCTATATAATAATTTGACTGTATTGAATAGTTTATTACAATATAATTCAACGTATTACTTAGCCACAGGAACGCGTGGCCGGGTCTGCTAGTATATATATATATATATATATATTAGGGTTACAGTCGAAACTTCATATCGTATCTTTTTTTTTAAAAAAATATTTAAAAAAATGTCTATTATTATTCACTTCTTAAATTAAGGATACGATGGTTGTGCAATACATCCTTAGACAGGATCCACCGTACATCCTGGATTCGGCTCCCAGTGACTTTTTTTTAATCCCAAACTTAAAAAAATGACTTTGTGTATATTGGTTCATGTCGAAAGAAAATATCATCGCCCATACAGATGCTTATTTTGAGGACCTTTCGAAGAAACGATTAGAAAAGTTAATGGAGATAAAAGGATATTATGATGGGGAAAAAAACACCTAAATTTTTTTGTTAATCTATATTTTTCTGATGACTTATTGAACGAATATTGTTCGAGTAACTGTAAAAAAAAGACAAAAGACACGCATTCTCTTTTTTTTTTTTGTTTCTTTATTTTGTCCTCCTCTTTTCTTAGTTTAATTTTAGAGTGAATAGGAATAATTCAACTTTTCATCAATTTGTTTGATCCCGGAAGGTTTTTTAACTTTTATAATCATATATAATGATATTTAACTTCGCTTTCTACTCCAATGTAAAAAATTCCCCAGCTATGAATTGAGAAGGTCTCATAATTTTTTTTATGTATTTTTATCTTTGAAACTATTCGATCAAAAATAGAACAAAACTTTTCTAAATCATATTCTCTTAAAAGTTGCTTAATTACTGAATACAATCACTTAATTGTTACTTTATAGGTATCTTCCTGAAAAAAACAATTATAAAAGGAAATCGGACGTGTACGAAACCAGTTGCGCATAAATATTTTGAAATCATAAATATATATTTTATTGGATAAACCTCTTTCACCACCTAACACTTTTTTCAAGCGTCCAAACAAACGGATATTGAAAGATACGATATCCAGACTATAATAGTATGTTGTCCACTGAAGTTCCTTTTGTGTGAGTGTTTGTGTTACAGCAGTTGTATGGGGTAAAACTTGGTACTTTCCTTCTTTCCTTGTAAGGGCTGCTAATTGTAGGCTTACATATGAAGCAGGATCAATTATCCATACTAAACAGTGTGTGTTCTCGATTTCGAGATCCAATATCTAGGGGGATATTTCAATGAAATGAAGAAAAATCTTTCTTTGTAAAGCCCTTTGTTCCAACTGTGCAGCTACTACTTTGCTTTATACCTATGATGTGTAGAATTATGTTTGATGAAATTATTCTGCTATGGTTTCATATTTCGTGGCGTCATCCATATGCTCTTGTTTTAATTGACGCTATGCTTAGTGACTAATCCTGTGGAGCGAAATCGGGTATTCTTTGTGGAGTGACAAATTAAGGATGACAAGCAACTTGCAACTAGCTCTTCCAGACCTAACAGTAGTGGATCTTCGTTTCAATTCTCCATTGTAGCTGTAAGGTTTCATCCGAATGGAAAAAATATGAGCACAAAAGTATACTCCAGTCATTTTGACGTCATCAACGCACAAATCCAAATTATAAAATGAAGTTACTAAGTCTAAAGGAACATCAGCCAATGAGAGAAAATTCAACAGCAGAAAGTAGAACTTGAAGAAAAAAGAAAAATTAAAATTGTCGGATCTAAAGGGAAGAAAGGTAATAGGATTTCATAGGATTTGTGTGCGTATTCTAAAGTGGATACAGAAAACTGGTTGCCTTCAACCCAAACACGATGAAGATGATAGAGATTTATGCATTTATTCACGACTAATTTATGGCTGACATTCTAACTACAGATAGATCGTTACTTATCATGGTTTGTAATAATTGCATACATGATGCCTGTAGTGGATTTGAACCTAATAGCGAATTCAAATTTTTTGTGAAATTTGCAAGGATCTGACTTCCTAAATCCAAATGAATCAGCATGATTTCTTTATATAAATTCTCAATTTTTCTACAAATTTCAAGATTAATTGAAAAATTAAAAGTAATTAAAAATAAAGCATTGTTTGGGTACGTTTTGCTTTTTTTTCTAGACATCCGGTATTAAAACTCTTCTTCAAAAGACATGCTTTGGGATGTTTCGCTTAACACAAATTAGTCGTCAGAGAACGATAAATATTATCAAACCTATAAGAGTTCTTAGTAACCTTTCTACCTACAGTTACTGTTAATTCTCCCACGTATATATATATATATATATGAACTCCTTTCGACTATATTAGAGAAAATTCTTGAATAACCCCCCTAAAAGATATAAATTAGATTTCCTGGAATAAGTAGAATGAATAGAACTAAACGAAATAGTTTCAAATCATGTTATTAAAACTAGAGGAAAACAGAGAATTTACTATTTAGAATGTTTTGCGCTAAAAAGATGGAATAAAATAGCAAGAACTTTCTTTATGTATGAAAATTTTAACACTGTTTGTTATTCAATGAATATTAGAAATTTCTCTCGTGTTTTAATAATAATTTAATGAAAACTCATTTTTTATTAATAATAATTTTTAATAGGAAAAGTATACATAACTCATATATATTTCAATTTCTAAAATCTTGCATTACGATAGCTATTATTTAGCATAATAATTTATTTTAAGTTGAAAAACAGAAATTTTGTGCATAAATATTGAAGCAAAACGATATTTCATAAACGAAATTTTTTTAATTGAATGAAATTACAATTATCCAAAGTGAAAATTAATTTATTTTTCAGAAATCCATTTTAGAATGACTTAATAACAGTCCTTAAAGATTAAAGATTCAATACTCGCAATGGTATGCAGTTAATTATTTAATTGTTTGTAATATGCCAAATAATTTGGACTTAAAAAATTACTTAAAATTATATAAGACTAATGAATTATTTAATTTTTCGTAGGAATTAATAGTTAGGAAATAATTTTCCAGTTATTCTGAATTAATAAACATTTATTGCTTTTCTTTTTGCTATGTTTTGCTCTAATTAGTCATATTTTGTTTATGAGTTTAGAAAATTAACTGATAAAAATTAGTTGATAATTATTAAAATTACACTTTCAAAAGGCTGTAATAAAGATCCACTGGTTAGAATGTTCTGATGTTTCATCTGAGTATACGTGAAATAATGGGAATTTGTTTTGCGAAAGAAAAAATAAATGTTTTAAAGTAGACCGATAAAGGGTGCTGTATTAGTCATAGGAGGCTAATTAAAAGACGGGACACGTTTTTGTGACACTCTTTATTCAAAGCTCATGCACCACAACAAAGTGGTGCCACAGCGGGTAGGAAAAATTGTTTTTTTTTTTTTTTTTTTTTTTTTTTTTTTTGTTTTTAGTTTAAAATCCATAGAAAAATAAGAAGAAAAAATTAACAATGAAACCATCAAGAAAAGGAAACCATGAATAAATTGCTATAACTTGCTTTAGAAATACTCAATATGCTGTCCACTGTTTTGTGCAACAAGTTTAAAGTGCAAAGCAGCATGTTTTGCAACAGATCGTAGTGTAAGTTGTGAATTTGTTGCGTAATGCGAGTTTTCAATTAAATTAAGTTCACAATCGGAGCCCCGTTCACAATATATTTTAAACAACTTCACAGCCAGAGGTTCAAATTAGATCATCGTGGCTGCCAAGCTGATGGGAAATGTTGTAGCCACATCCTCCAACTGACGTAAAAGCAATGGATTTCTTCCCTCTGCCATACTTTATTAAATGAGCCCGTCTCAACGAATTTATTATTCATTTTATTCAGACCAAATGCAGTCATCAGACCAGATTCCAATGTCCGAATTTAATGTGTCCGGAGCTACTTCAATGTTTTTGCGAACAGGAACCGCTTTTGAAGCAAAGCTTCACAAGCAGAGCTCAATCCTTCAACGATAGAGTCATGACTACCGTCTCAGACTCAAAATATCAGGAACTGCATGTTCTCCACCTTTCCATCACTCATGTAATTTGCAGTGCGTATTTCAAGTCTTTTAATTAACATCTTAAGATTTACATGTCTTTTATAGCAATAGTTTTTCAGCATTTTATAACTAGTACAGCGCCATCTATAGATCTCCTTATGAACTTTTTTTTCATTCGCAAAACAAGTTCCCTATGATTCAAGCGCACTCAGATGAAATTTCAGGTCATTTTGACTTGTGGTTCAATTTTACAGTCTTTTGAAATGCAACTTTAAATATGATTAATCTGCCTATGATTCGAAAAATTATAACACTAAAATTTATATCATCACAGGAGGAGAAATGCGTAATTTAAACTTTTGGACATTGAAATTGTATTTATTGAACTTTTTAATTTTCTTTCTCATAAAAATAAGAGCGAACGCCATTTCAGTTTATTTTAAGCAGCTTGATTCTTCAATTGAACTCTGAATCTTTACTAATCAACAATTGTATCTGAATTAATGAAAAAGGGATTTGAATATTTAAGTCTTATTTCCTAGATTTCCTTTATATCGGTATTTTCTATAACAATAATTTATTTTTTGTTTCAATTGATTCTAAATAATTTATAAGCTATGTATTTTAAATGCTCCCAGTTAATTCTTTTCTGTATTCTTTTACTCCGATTTTATCAAACTTAAAATACTTTCTTGTGTAAAAATGTAACTATGTTTCAAAACGAAGTTTTCGTCTCTCTGTGCTGTAATAATCAGTTTCAAAACACCTGATCGGATTGCAAAATTTACAGGAATCAATATGAAAAACTTGGATAGTAATTATTTTGATACCATCACCTCAATTACCGTATATCTTCAACTCCTGAGAACCAGAAATTCTCAAATAATTCACTTCTCATTTCACAAGTCACCAACACTTTTGTTTTCTAACACAAAAATATGATACTTAAAACTCTATTCAATAAACTTATTTGCTACTATATTAAATCACAGGCTCATATCTTAAATATTTAGTACCTAATGTATTCATGTGACTTTTACCGCTTTAAAATTAACTTTTATGAAGAATGTTTATCATAACATTAAGTTACTCTCAATTCTCATTAGAATTCAATATTCCACCCTTGCCATCCTTTTGAATAATACAAAACTGTCTCCAGAATTAAATGAGTTAATGTATGAAATTGAATAGTATATTCTATCGCTTTCAAGAAATCATTTGAAAACATAATTATTGAATTTCTCCAGATGTGGTACCTTCAAATTCTGAGCATTTTATATAATCCATTAGAAACGTTGCTGATAATCAGATTATGTCCCGGATTTAAAACATTTAGATAAAATGTAATAGTAAATGACAAAAACTGAAATTTATGTAGGATTTTAATGATAGATAATATTGTTAACATAACATCTTTATTATGCACCAAAAATTTCTTTGAAAATTACGAGAATCATAAGAAATACTTAAGCTTATGAAAATATATGAAAGAGAGAAAGTAATTTTTCGTGTATGCCATTAGAAATCATTCCAGGAGAAAATATTATCAAAGCTGTTGAATGTTCATTAATATTTTCCAAACTTATTAAGAATATTAAAAATATTATATTCTAATATTATAATATTATATATGTGTATAATATTAATATTATTAATATTATATATATGTGTGTGTGTGTGTGCGTGCGTGTGTGTATAGTTAGATTATTTAAATTATTCTATAAATATTGGAATTCAATGTATCCACTTATATTACTGCATTCCGAAGAAGAGATTCATATTCACGTTTTCTTCGTAAAGTGTATTTTACACAAAGGGTGTCCATTGAATAATTCGTTAATTTTCTAATTTTTTTAAACTCATTGTCCGTATGATACTTTTTAAAATTAATCATTTATTCTACATGAACTTACACTTTTCACTTCCTTTACTTATGTGATCTGTAAGAAATGCAGAATTCATTTACCAACCACTACGAAATCTATCGTCTAAGGCCTTTATGATGCAAAGGAAAGGGGATAAAATAGAAACTTCCGAATAACTCTTGACAATATGCGTCATTCAGCGAATCCTTTGTCACGTGTGTAATTAGATGGCAATAGTATTGGCTTCTTTTTTTTTTGGCGCAGATTAGAAGAATGCTCCTTATCTTTTGACGCCAGGAACTTTTCTTCCTCTAGAACAACTTACCAACAACTTTTTGTTTTTGCCTCACTGGAGATCACTACATCTACGTCAACCTATTTGAGGGATAGTCTATTTACGGGGAAGGTGTTATTCAAATCAGATAAAAAAAAAGTTAAATTTGCTTATATCGCAATGGAATGATGTTTGATTTATTACTGCAGCAGCATATGATACCTTTTTTCATTTCTAAGCAATGAAAGCAATGATGAGAAATATACCCCATTTTTTAATCGAATATTTTGCTTGAATATGTCGAAAAAATAATTTTATAAGTCGTAAATTATATATTTCAAGTCCATTACCAAATCGATAAATATAACTTTAAATAAAATCGATACTAATAACTATGGACATAAATATGTATTCCGGAATTTATTGAATGGTTGATATGATAATACAAAATACATTTTGGAAGCTTAAAATACATTTAATTATTTTAAATTAAGAGAACATTTTATTATTTAGATTAACTAAAATAAAATGCTCAAATATACAAATTAAAGTATTAAATTTCCCTTTAATACTACTTTTCTCATTTAGAAATGTTGTTACATTTTGACTTATTTTTATTGCAAAGATCAGCTTCATCTTTAACTAGAAAATTACAAAAAAATTTAAAAGAGTTGATTATTTTGGAAAAAATAATTTCTGAATACTTACAAAATAATACCAACTAAAGAGTTCTCTCGGTAACCCGACAGATTTTGAACCAGAGCAAAGACGATTTAGTGGTAATATCTATAAGATTCGTAATAAACCATTTTAATAGGAAGTTCTATGTGTTATTGTATAAATATCCATTACAGTACACGTAAATAAAGTATACAATACACGGAAGTACTAAAGCTAGGAAAAGATATAATATTTTGTATTGATAGCATACATTATCCTAATGATAAGTGCGTCATAAAATAACACCAACTCCCGTGAGGCTTATCTGTCCATGGCAGAATATATATACAAATACATACATATATATATATATGTGTGTGTGTGTGTTCGTGTTCGTACGAGATTACATTAACAACAATATTAAACAATTAAAATAAAGAATGCAATTTGTTATTGTGATAGCTTATATTAGTATAACAAAAGTATATATTACTACATATAGTATGTTACTAGATATTCATGCTCTAGAAAGTTTGATTCACCTTTTTTTTTTTAAATTTTTGCAAAAAGATTCGTATATGTATTTGAATTACATGCACAGTTGATATAATTAAGACATTAAATAATAAGACAAATATTAAGACATTGCTTAATGTTTTTCGTAACAAATTATTATTTATAATACTCGACAAATATATTTTATTTTAATCATATCTTAGAAATATTATTTTATTTTGACATTATTGACCTTCAAAACAAATATTGTTAAATGAAATATCAAAAATGTAATTATTCTCAGTTAATAATTCTTCTAAAATAAGCGTAATTTAAATACATTAGATTTATTCATATCGTCATATTTTTTTCGATGCCAAATCTGTTGGTGTAAAAGAATTGTTTGTCATCACAAAAATTATATCTTAGTTTTATATACTCATATTCAGTTACATGCAGAAATCCTTTACAGGTAGATTAAAGAGACATGTAAGAAAATTTGATTTAAAATAAAATTGCTCGTTTTTGTTTCAAATGTTCTTCCAATCGAAACAAAATTCCAAACAAAATTTAATTTTTAGAAAAAATTTGTTTCGATTTGATTTGAATATATGGAAATTTAATAACAATATAAGTATTTCTTATACTTCTTCAGAATTTTCGAAAATCTCTGGCAAACTTAACTGTTAAGCTCATAATTGTGTGGAAATTCATTTTTAGATAAAGATGATTATTCATTATTTATTTGTATTAGATTTTACTATATCTAAATACTAAAATTATTCAAATATATTTGAGAATTTCCTTACATTTCCATTTCTATACAAATTGCAATACATTTGAAATGGATATTAATTACGTTTGGAATTATATTTTTAAACTTTTTTTTTTGGTTAATTTTGATACATATTCATATTACTTTAAACTTGAATAAAATTGATAATTTTCAACAAAAATATTAATATACAGGGTATTGTACTAATTAAAAACTTATTTCTTAGATTTAAATCAACTATAGGATAAATAAAAATAAATTGCTTGTGCGTGGCAAAATCTTACATTTTCTTAAATGTAATTGATATTCATTTCTCATCAAATTTATTTAATACGTAGTAATCAAATTTTTTGAATATCTGTTAAATCTTTTGTAGATAAAGGAAAATGCCGTATAACAAGACACTTCTATATCACGATTCGAGAATTGGAGAAAATACTCGTCTTCCATGAGGTTTTACTCTAAGAAAGTTTGAGAATTATATTAATCCCCATTCAATGCTTAAAGCCTTTAACAAAATTATTCGGAATTAGGGAAATATTTGTTTAACATGGAGAGGAATAAGAATTTTAAAGAGAACGAGATATCTTATTGGACATGTCACATTAGTGAGTGAGTGCCGCATCAGATTTGCTTACAGAATTTCGAAATTTATTTGAAGAGGAAAAGTAATTTTAATGCATAAACAGGGTGTTTCAAAAACTCATGCACAAAAATTTAAGATGGGGGATAGAAAACATCTAAACGAGCAATTTTTACCGTACAATGCATACGCGGAGAGAAAAGGATGAAAACACTTGGGACACACTACCTGTACAATCTTCTACCTTTCAGAGCATTCTGGTTTGCAAGACCAAACATAAAGTGCATGTCCGCCTTTTCTTGATTACTTAACATCACTATGCCTCCTGAAATCCACGGTCGATATAACGATGTTTAAGAAAATTCGCACCGTATGATTTCCATCACAGTTCCGTCTAACAGTCCACCGCTTGCTCTCCATCTACACATTGTTCGGTGAAAATTGCTTGTTTTGCTGTTTTCTGCTACCACTTAAATGTTTGCTCTTGAGTTTTAAAATGTCCTGTATACATATTACAAACATCATATAAGTTAATTATATCAACTCTAGAGAAGAAAAATGAGCGCATTTTATACCAAATTTAAACTATCCGCCCTCTTTTTTTTCAATTAAAAGCAATAAAGGCCCTATTTTAGTAATACGATCTGTATTCTGATACACTTGCTAATAGAAAGAAAGTCGCATTTAAGAATATAAGTAAGTATGAATTGGAAATAAATAATTAATATATAGCTGCATTTACATTTCCAAATCATATACGAATCTTTAGAAATATATTGTATTGCATTAAGTCCACGGGATTTATCTTCAAATATTTTCTGAATACTTATAAATGTAACATCTCTCTCAATGAACATATTTATACACTGCTGGCCACACAAAATGCAACACCCTGAATGAAGCATGCAAACGATGTGAAATTTACATCATGCGTTTGCGACGATGAGCTATGCAAATCATTAGCTTTGCAGCGCAGACGCACATCACAGGCGACCGTAGCGCCACTCACAAGCGCTATATAAGGGGAGAACAGATTGGCGATTTGAAGTACGTCAATTGTTTTTTCTTGCGTTTTTTTGCATAAGCTGTTTACCTATGCCTCGTGGAAGACTTAGAGAGTTTTTTGACCAAGTTTCTGAATTCGACCGAGGAAGAATAGTAGACTATACGGATTGCGGATTATCCTTCAGAGAAATCGGTCAACGTGTTGGACGAAACTAAGCAACTGTAATGCGGATCTGTGATAGCTGGATGCAGGAGGGAACGACGGACGGACGGGGCCGATCGCACCCACCTCGTTGCACCACTGCCCATAATGACAGGCAGATTATGCGCATGGCAGTGATGGATCACCCAGCCACACCACGAACCATAACACAACAGATTCAGTCTGCTATGCACCATTCGGTGTCCGCTCGTACCATTCGACGCCGTTCGCAGTAGAGTGGAATGTCCTCAAGGCGTCCATTGCTTCGTTTACCCTTGACTCGAAACCACAAGCGTTTGCGCCGCCAATGGTGAGATGAACGGAGGACATGGACAACGGAATGGAACGTCATTGTGTTTACTGACGAATCCCGCTTCTGCCTGCAACACCATGATGGTCGGATTCGAGTTTTTAGACACCGTGGTAAGAGGTTGCTGAACTGTTGCATTATACATTGCCACACTGGTCCTGCACCCGATATCAGGGTTTGTGGTGGTATTGGATTTCACTCCCGCACCCCTCTAGTACGTATTACTGATACACTGAACAGCCAGCACTACATCTATGAAGTGTTGGAGCCCGTAGTCCTCCCATACCTTCAGCGCTTGCCATCAGCCATATTCCAATATGATAATGCGCTACCACACACGGTACGCAATGTTCAAGAGTTCTTCTTTACCCATCAGATTGAATTGCTTCCTTGGACTGCTTGTTCTCCCGATTTATCCCCAATCGAAAACGTGTGGTCCATGCTTGCACAACGACTGGCTCCGGATACACCCCTCGCTGCTACAGCAGACCAACTTTGGCAATATGTGGAAGCCGCATGGACTTCTGTACCCCAAGGATACATCCAAAGTCTCTTTGATTCTTTGCCGAGGCGTGTGGCAGTGGTTATAGCTAACAATGGTGGTTACAATAACTACCGATTTTGTCATCATCCACACTTCACCAGAGGTTATAATTTTAATCGTTTGATCTTTGTGCAACATGTTATCTGCCAAATAAATTTCGCTGTGATATCTCTGGTCCTTCTGGGTGTTGCATTTTATGTGGCCAGCAGTGTAGTTTCAAAATTTAAAGTTAATAAACTGAATTTTTTTTAATTTTATGATTCAAATTTCCTATAACATTTACGCAAATATTGAACAATACTTAAAACTTATGAACATTTATTAGAAAACAATTAAGTTTTCTATATAGTAAATAATCTTATTTCCTAATTTGGGAAATCTGAGTTACTGTGAATAAAGTATATGTTTGAGGAAAACGTATCAGAAACCTAAAAATCCTATTATGAAAAGAACGCATATGAAGAAAGTTTTCTATAAAGCGTAACACGTTTGTTTACAATTTCAAAAATTAATTTTCGAGAGTTTGATCAATTTATTATAAATGAGGAATCTAAAATCAGTAGAAATCCTCCTATTATTTAATTGCAATTTTTTTCAAGAAAATGCAAAACCGGAGGTATCCTAATACCTCAGTTATTTTAATGCATATTAAAATACAAAATATTTACCAAAAATTGCTTAATAAAGGAATTTAATTTAATTACAGAATAAATAATTATTTTTTTGTTCTAATAATTGATTCTTAATTGTCTTTCCATTCACGAGCTCTTTGTTTCGTTTAACATGGCATCACATACCATGCAATTTTTTAAATGTAACAATCTTGTTAAGTGGGATTTAAAAATGCATGTATAAAATGGAAAAAAATCAGACAATTTCAAATAAACAAACGTCCAGAGAGAAAATATTTTAAAGGATCTATATCGATATCTGAGTATCGCGCTATTGACATTATCCCGTTCTCTCCCAGCGTATCGCCTGTGCTTGGCTCTCCTGTGCCCAGCGTATCACGGGCGATACGCTCCGCGAGTGTCTTCTACTGCCCAGCGTATCAATAGAGATACCCTCGATAAGAACGTTTTATTTGATTTTTTTAATGATACTATATGGCGTTACAATACCGCGAAATCTATATAGATAGGTTATTTGGAGTGTTGATCTTGGGCTTGGATTTTACTTCTGGCTACCAGGAGGGAGTAATTGTTAAAAGCATGTGTTGCGACGCGGCTCTTTAAATGTAATGACATGATTTAAAGGAAGCACTTGCTTTCGGTCTGCTTATTTCTTTCTTTCTTGTTTGCTTCTTAGAAGTTCGTATGAGAATTTATGGCCCTTTATGGGGGTTAGGGCTTTAGGTAGCAGCAAGTGAACTACCGTTAGTTCTCAGCTGTTCGTTTCATTCGGTCAGTTTTTATTTGTGGGGACAGTCATGACGAAAAGAAAGTATTTATCTGATACTGAGATTTGCGAAATAACGAAGGAATCTTACAGTAATATCAGCGAAAGTAATCCAAATCTGTACATAGACATTAAAGTAAAAAAAAGGGGGACTAAGATGTGCTCTTTGCTCAAAATGTTGCGTGAAGCGTCAAAATATGTGTGTAAGACATGTGACGTTGTACTATGCATTGATTTTTTTTTTATAAATATACTATGCAACAAAATAATATTTATCTCTTATATCTATATATTCCATATAATAGTACATCATTACACCATGAAATTTATGTAACATAAGTAAATATATTTTGTATTTTCTTAAAAGTATGATTTTTATGTAATTTTATGTATAAAATATTCAATTTTTGATTAAATCTTTTTTTTTCTTTTGTATATATTAAGTTTAATGCATTTTAAATAATATGTGTAAATACCAAAATATTTTAATGAATAACCGATTTTAGAGGAATTTTTTCACGAATTAGGCTGAATATCTAAAATCAACTGGGCACAACGTGACACTCCTCAGTAAGAAGCCGCGGGCCCAGTGAAGCCCTTCTTTTTTCTCTCTCCGGTAGCGAAAGGGTTATTCACGAAATTTAATGCTTACCGCGGCTAACAAATATTTATATGTTTGACAAAATATACACACAACAAAATATAGACAAAATATAGACACAACATAGAGCATCGTATCACTAAATTCAGGTCAAATCATTGGAAAAGATGCCTCAAAAGTTCTTTGAAAATATTTATATTCTGCATTCAAAGTATTTAGTATCTACACCATTGAAAAGTTTTTCAAAAGATGCAGTTGGCTGAATAGATATAAATGTTATAGTGCAATCGCTTTGTCTATTAATACCTGTTAAATGACAGTTGCCAAGCAGCAGATGGGTCCTCTAGCAACACTGAAAAACAATCAGGGAAACGTCAGTAGAAGTCAAGTACCCGGACGAAAACACATTGCATGACACTCCATCCCATTATTTTCCTTGTTTAATGTGAAATAATTTGCGTTAAGCAATAAAATGTGGTTACACTAATGGATACATTTATTAAGCCGAAAACAATTTGAGGTATTCACTTCATTAATTAACTCTAACACTATATGAAAGTCTAAGTAAATATACAAAAGGTTTAAGACTCCAACTAAAGATGTACATGAAAAAATCACTATAGTTTTATAGCTATTAATATAGAATATGCAAGGTCAGTCTGTCTCCCTCGAAGCTATCTTAACTCAATTAATCTTTGTTTATATTTCAATAATAAAGTATTAAACTACCAAACCAATCGTTCCAATTCATACTGTTCTTGTTCAAAACAAATTGAACTACTGTAATGAGGATTAGCTTCAATCCATAAGATTAATTATCTATGATCCAATCCAATCTACAACCCCCTATCTATGATTTTTGTTATCCTCTATCTTCCTTCTCATTCCTTTCGATTCTATTTCGCTTATATATCACTATCCTTAATTCAATTCATTACATTTCTTATTT
The DNA here is from genome assembly GCA_019974015.1 of Nephila pilipes. Taxonomy (NCBI): domain Eukaryota; kingdom Metazoa; phylum Arthropoda; class Arachnida; order Araneae; family Nephilidae; genus Nephila; species Nephila pilipes. The sequence continues at coordinate 19,239 of BMAW01107944.1, read as the reverse complement.
TTATCTAATTAACTGGATCACTCGGCTGGTAAGGATTGTAATTGTATTTAGTTCAAATTCTCTGAGGCTAGTAAAGTAAAACCCGCGAATAACCCAACGTCACAACTATAACTGGTATTAAAACTGGAAGCCCAGTAGCTTCCACAATAGTATATAAAATTTAAATAGTGTATATTATCAAGGAAGCTTTAAAACGTGACTCAAAGAAAGTTAATTACTTTAAAGATTTGCGATTTGTTAAATTGTAGTAATTATATGTTTCTTCTTCAAAAGCATTATTTTACAATATTTAATCGTTTTAAGAATCCCTATTTCCCCACGTCCAAGATTGTGTGCTTCAATATTCCTTTTCCATAAGGTTTTCATATTGTAACCTATAGTTTTCGTAATTTTGCTGTAACTTAATTCAATAATTCCTTGAAAAATGTATTAAAAAAATCGTTGCACATAAACTTTCATAATTGTGAAGTGCTTTGTAAAATAAAGAATACTTTGACAACAAGTTCATAGAAATTTTAAGTATTAAGTGGAAGTAAATACGATAATGATCACCTTAGAAAAAAAAAGAAAATAGTAAGCAATATTATAAAAATACATATCAACTAACGAAGTTCATTGTGTTTTAAACTCATAATTAATTTGTGCGTAAAATGAAATGATATGTATAAATTACAAATAATAATTTTCATTTTTCAAAAAAAGCAAAGTGAATGGTAACATACAAAAATTGAACAATGGGTCTTAAGGTTGAGAACATTATTCAATTAATTGGTCATTTCAGCGAGTTGGTCAAAGTACTAATAATTTAGACAGATTTCCTTAAGTCAGTTAGTAAAACGGTTTATCTTTATTTTCTTATTTATTACTTTTTAAAATTCAAAATTGACGTGTAAAATGTTAAATAAGTTAAAAATAATCATTTTCATCTTACGAAAGCAAAATCAACGGTAATATTCACCTGTTGAATAATGGGTCTTAAATATAAGTAAATTAATTAATTGATTATACTTCTGCGAGTTGGTCAAAATACTTATCATCTAGACCAAGGACCGCCAAACTCTTTTGATCATAGACCCCCAAGAATTTTAAAATTCTCTTATCGACCCCCTCTATAAAATGATAACAAAAGAAAAAAAACACACCGGTTTCTTAAATTAAATCAAATAAGAAACAGCTTTTTTTTTCTCTTTCAATTTTGATAAAATCAAATTTTTATACAAATCAATGAGAAGGATGTGCTTGATGACTCTTGGCTAGATTAGCAATATTTGGTTCAAAATTTGTTAATTTTAGTCTTATTTCGCCTCGGAGCTCCATATTCTATTTATGTCTCTTCTTTGTTAAAATAAAATTAACATGACTGAAGCCAGATTGAACCACACATGAGCTTGGGAATCAATTACAAAGGGAAATGTCGTATTATAAGTTTTGGATATTTTTGCGATAATATTTATATTCGTACAAAATTTACTCACAGTTAAATTATTAAAAAGCATCTTTGCTTCAAGGTGAACTAATAATTCAACGATCGTTGCAAATGACCGTTGTTATTTTAAACTTAAGCAGAAAGTGGCGTGATAGTTCATTCTGAAATTTCTATATTTTTAATACCTTCAAAGCGTAATTTAAGAACATCGAATAATTTTTGGAGTTGATTTGTATGCATTTCCAATTCTACGTCAGTTATATCCAGTTGTCTTAAAATTCAAAAGTATTGAATTTCTTCATGTAACAATGAAGACTTAAACAAGACTTAATTTAAGACTTAGACTTAATTTATCTTCAAAGCTTAAAATAATAGTTCATGCATTGAATTAATGTAATATCGTTTCCTTTTTGACGTGTTATAATATTATTGAACTTTACAAATACATCAGTCAAATAAGAAATATTGTTTTTCTACCTTTGCATTTCCTCACTTAAGGCTGGATTAATTTCAGTAAGAAATTCTGTCACTGTTTAACAATTCAACAAGCTTTTGTAAACATGCACCTCTTGACAACTACCGCATTTCGGTGTGCAATAGCAATTTGTTTGATAGTTCATCATTTTCCTCGCAAAACCTATCAAACAGTCGCGATTTAAGAGGTTGTGCTCTAATTTGGATCCTCTTGTAACAAAACGGAGCAAGAATCATTTCTCATAAGTCTTAGAATGAGAACCCATCACGAAACACGCATACTATAAACGGTAATAATAGATAAAAATTATTTTAAAAAATATGCAGGTATGAGAAATTAAATTAGCTAAAATCTATTATAAAAACTTTACTTACTATATTATAACTACAAATGGCATTCTAAACGAAAATTGTACAAACAGCGTTGCTGTCCATAAATTTGCGATTGAATAGCATTTGTATTCATTCATCCAGCTCATAAATCGGATCGACCCCTAATTATACTATGTCGAACCCCGTGGGTCGATATAGACTACTTTGCCGACCCCTGATCAAGACAGATTTTACTAGGCCAATTAACAAAACGATAATTCTACTGTAAATTACTGTGATAGTTATCGCACGTTTAACCATTCAGAATTACTCATATGTTTCAGCAAAATCTGTGAGTTAAATTGTATTACCAATAGCTATAGAGTCAGTATTGCTGTGATCATATCATCTAAGAGAGCAGTACAGTAAAATTAATTGATAAACATTTCAAATTACTCAAAATGCTATTCGAAGGGAATTCACGTTTGAATGAAACTACAACAGTTGAAATTAATTCATTTATTTAAGAATATTTGCTACACATAACTTAATGTCATTCCCTAATGACTTATGGTTCATTTTGCACAATATTATGAAGTGCAGCATTGTTACCCTCATTAATTAATTGTGGGTCTTGAAATAACGTTGCGGAATCATTAATACAGTTCTTTGTTCAGTGTGGTTAAGAATACTTCATTTAATCTCTCAATTTACAACTTTTATTTGATACTTATGGATATAATGTGTTTAATTCCATAAGCTTGTAACTAAATTCCTGTAAGATTTGAAATATTTTCGTTTCGTATGAAACTAAATAATTTTTCTTTTCTGTGAGCTCAAACCACAGTTAAGAGATTCATAGAATAAAGGAATAATATTTTTATGTTCAGAATGTGGAAATGTTTTTCATGAAATAACTCATAATTACTTCACAAAAATCCTACTTCATTTAATTTTTGTTTCATAGTAGCGCCTCTCAGTTAAGAATAATTACCCTTTTAAACGCAATTGAATAAATTATATTTTAAGAAATGTGTGTTATTTATTTCAATTTTAGATTGTGTCTTATGAATGTAAGCTAAAATGTTTAATATTAGTTTCTACATTTAATAATCACAAATAATACTAAAAAACATTTCTTGTTAAAAAATTCTCTAATAATATATAGTTTGATTGGTCTCACATTTTCAATGAGTTTGTTAAGGAGATTGCTTTGAAATGTTTGTAAATATAGATTAAAATTTTTTTTTTGGTTAAATTTAGTTTTTTTTTCTATTTCTCTATTAAAAGGTATCCTTCAAATTATTTCAAACTTATAATATAGAAGTTTTTAATGCATATATTTGTTTACTAATACACAACAAAATACATTTACATAATCTCATTAAATAATTACTGACCATCTACAGAGTATAGCAATGGGAAAGTATATTGTCGTCCATTGAAAATGCTTCCCTAAGAAGGAAAGAAAGAACATGACACTATTTATTGTGTACAAGGACAATTCAATATTTAAACAAACATCTTTATGACAAAAAAAAACTCATTCAAATAATGTGCAATTTTTATTTACTTTTCAATGTGATCCCCATCAACTTCTCTGCATTTGTCTCATCTTTTTGAGAATTTTCATATCTCCTCAACGAAGAATTCTTTACCTTGACCTCTGAGCCAGTTTTCCCACACACAACTGTTTTCTTTACTCCTTCGATATCGTTGAACTCTGGCACGCAAACATCTTTCATCGGTCAAACTGTTAACACACTGAAGGGACAATGTCATGGTTATAAGGTGAATGATGTATTTTGAAAATAGTTTCCAACATCAATTGTGCTGTATGAGGTAGAACATAGTTTTCTAGAAAAAGCACGTCTCTTCTTTCTGCAAACCTGAACATGCCCTTTTTAAAGCGGACTTGATTTATATCTCAATTATTTATAAATAGTACAGGCTATTGATAACGCGCTGCTGCTCGAAATAATTACAAAAAATCAAACCATGGGCATTTGGCTCGTCGGTGAAGCTTATGCGACAAGTTTTAAACTCTTCCACCCCCGCGTAAGCTCGAGCTTTTCTTAAAACTAATACCATTCTTGATACCATATTTCTAACGGTGTTACACTTTCTGAAAGTAAAATTTGGATCACAAAACGATGTTTTTCAAAAGCACTTTCTTTGGGCGGACACACCATTGTAACTAATACTTCAGAGTTTATGTTCCCGAAGATAGAAATGGAAACACTGATTTACACTTTTCGCATGGTTGCCAACAAACACTTGAGAAAGTTTCAATTATTTGTATTAAGCATTTCCTTCACTAAAACTGTTGGTATATTTAAATATTGAATGATCGTCGTATGCACAATATAATTGGATGAAATTATCATTAAATTTACAGATGTTTTAGGGTACACAAAGTGCAGAATTTAAAACTTAAAGCTGCCGTCTTTGAGAGAAATAAAAGCTCTTATCAGACTGGGTATGAAGTCGAACTGTGATTGGATGACATATATTGTGATTGGATTCATTCCATGTGGCCTTACCACTTTGCCAAAATTCATCAGTCATAATGATTGGCGGATGAAAGTGTGACAACCTTCCTCTCAAACATAACCAAATGTTCTTAATGGTTTATAAATCAGGAGAACTTGCTGGACAAGGCAAAAGTCTCAGAATTAGAGCACATTCACGGATCTTAACACATCGGAAGTGATACGGCGTCTGTCCACGGTACGGGCTATGCGGACTAAAATGTTTATCTAACAGCACTCTATACCATTACTTCAGATGTTAGCCCCGATTGCAGATAAAAATTCTAGCTGGAAACATTCGTTCTCTCGGTACATTCTCATAAGGATATATCTATCATGATATTGCACTCTGAACCAGAATTCCTCAGAAAAGACGATGTGATGTCATTCCTATTTCCATTGCAAATTTTTTTTACACCCCATTTATTCAGGCTTAAAATAACAAGAATAGTAAGTTTCTTTATAAGAATATATTAAGAAAAATATTAGTTTTTCACATTTTTTTCTCTCTCTCTCTGTAATGTTAAATAAGTTAAATTTTGCAGCAAACAAATGACTATATTTCTATTTAAAAGAAGTACATGGAATCTTAGAGAAAAAAATAATTACGATAAATTTAAATATTTCTATGATTATATATAATTTAGCCAAAAGCGCCATAGATGTTTCACTTTTGATACCTCTACGATCAGTAGAGGTCTACAGTTTAATCATAGTATGAAATCTTATTTGTACCTTTTGATTTTGGTATCACATGATTGCTTGGACTGCTAAGATTTTATAATGCTGCTATGTAGAGTTTTGTTTTCGTAACGTCATTTTATAAGATTTTATTCGCTTTCATCTATTAGACTTCTTCTTGAGAAATCCTTTTCGCTTTTATCGATTACACTTCTTCTTCTTGGGACATTTGTTTTTTTAAATTGCATGCAAATGCATACAACTTGAAAAATAACTGCATTTTCTAAATATCGTTTGTTACCTTCCTTGCTAAGGGGTCAAAAGAAGAGATGGAATATTAGATTTATATTAATGAATTACCAGAAAGATAACTAAAGTTTAAGTTACATTTGACAGATATTGTGATCCTACTGTAAAGTCACTGACATTGAATGTATTAAGCAAAGTTTAGATTAAGAACTAGTTTGCTTTTTGTATCTTATAATCCCCCTTATTTATAATTATAATCTGTTCACTGTTATCAGATATTGATTTTTGTTATCCATTTCAAGTAATTATATTTAATACATAAAATAACGATGGGGCTCTTAGTATTATTTCTTATGAGCCAGAATATGGGACATTTTAGATAAAATGATTTAAGTAAATCCATGGAGAATCTGCAATGAGAGATAAATGTTAACTTAACTGTTCTCTAATAAAAACCAAATTTTTAAAATAAACTCTTAGAATTTTTCACAAATCCTAAATTTTAAATTAACTCATTAATTGATTTATATATCCTCTAAATAACTTTCGATAATTATTTACCATGAGTGTCATAAACATAAAATGCAGACCATGAATTCAATTTATTTTTTCATAAGATAAATGTAACCCTAATTCAATAACATTTAATCATGAAAAGTGTTACGGATCTTAGAACAGATCATCATGAGAATCATATGAACTTAACCATTTTACCTGAAAATATATTCAAAACTGCTTTCGATTCTACTAAAAGTACCATTTTTCCTGACTATGTTGTGTAATTGAATATCCTTTACATAATGAATACATTTGTGTAAAATTATGTAAATGTAAGCCTGTAATTCAGTATGAGTCTAAATATTTTAAATAAAATGTGCAAAATATTACAAAATGAGAATAAAATATCACAATATGGAAATATTTTCTCAATTCCTAGTAAAATTTGCGATACTTATAAAATATGCATCAAATTTGGAGGAATACATTTAAAATGCCAATTCAAACTAATATAAAATCCTTTGAATTTTTTATTTTAAGAACTCAGTTTTATTCAAAATTCTATAAGTATGTTAAGTAACTTTCATCTTGATTTTCAATTATCTATGTAAAAATAATTATTATAGAATTAGGAGCACGTAAAAAAGGTCTTTTATAATCAATAATATCCCATTATTATTTAAAGATTTAAAATTCAATGTCTTTTATTAAGAAGTTTTATAAATAATTTTAAAGCAGTTATTAGATGCAAGAAAATATACTTGTAGTTATACGTCGAAAGACATTAACTATTAAATTAAAATGTGAATACCTAGTAATATAATTATTTAGTTAAAATTTTAATTCATAATAACATTTATTTCAGCAAAACTGAATACTTAGTAACGTTACTATTTAATTAAAGGGTGTATATCAAAGAAGAAACTGTACAGCATCCCCCATGAAAATCATTTAAAATTTTCCATTTTAATGTGTATTTTTAAATGCTTGAAAAATTTGAAATTTTTCTTCATCTACAGGTTATAAAAGGAACCATTTTAAGGCATGTAAAAACGTTTACTTACATTCAACTTTTCATATCTTTTAATAAATATATTTAATACCTTACATGTTAATCGTTAAATTAAAATCTTTATCTATGAAATTACTCGATCAACATAAAATTGCAAAGAAAAGGTGGCGTTATTAAAACTAAGATTCATAATAACTCAATAATGGTCCTTTCAAAGAATATTTGAACAATTTACTCGATCTAGAATAATTAATAATAGAATGATTTAATAATAAGGAGGGTTCACCAAACGGCATCCTTAAGATTTTTTTCCAACGACCATTTTGATCTCATAGATATGTTAATCGTACGGAGTTTGTACTCCTCCTCAGAAACCTGCAAACTATAGATTATAAATGAGAATTCTACTTATCTTAATTTCGGGCGAAACTGCTAAGTGATTCCAATGTACTTCTAGGGTCGCGATCTAAGTCGGGTATATAATTTCTGTTAGATTATCAACTCACCCTTGCTTCCAACCATATATTTTACACATAAACCTCGCTGATATTCTTCTTTATCCTAATATATCTCTTTAATACCTCCAATCTGCCCCCAATAGCTTCTAAGTGCGACGTTCATAAACAATTACAATCACATTTCCTGTATAGTAATGTAGATTTTACATAACTCACAGTTTCTTCACAACATGAGTTTCTTAATTGGAATAACTTTATTATGTAGATTCGAATATGTAAGTTAAAGGGAAATGTGAATGAGAACTCGCAGTAAAATTTTCACGAAATGCGGTAAATCATCATGCCGCAATTTAAGCAAAACTGATTATTCATCTTACAATTTTATTCTAATTACTAATTCGGAATTTCTTCAAGTATTACAGCACGAAGTATGCTGTAAATATTGCCTTCTGTTTCAATATCATTTCTTAAGCCATACATATTTTCCATCAACAAATGCATCTTTCGTGTCGCAATACCTATCATAAATATATCTCTCACTTTATTTATGTTTCATGTATGTGTGTAGGCTGCATGTATGTCATTTGAAATAGATCATAAGCTGTAATTACGATCAAAATATTCTGTAAAAGTATTGTTTGTTCGATATGACCTTTTTTTTGTTTTCACACTATTCTGAGACTATGAGAAAAATCTACTAGTAAAACACGTGAATTAGCTTCTCCAAATCATTGAATAAAATTGGATTTCATATGTAAACTAATAATCTTTAGCCAAAAATGAACTCATTTTAAATAACATTTTTATAACGTTTTTCTGTATTTCACTTGGTGTGTGCATGTGTCATCAAGTTTTCGATCGTGAATTTAACCAACTTCCTATTAAGCTAGAGCTCTGAAACTTTGGGAATCGTTCTTACTTGCCTAAGAATGAAATATTTAGACATTTTCTACAAGTTTTAACTAATATTTTTTTAAATAATGCAGTTTACCCCCAAACACTTGGAGCGGTTTCAAAAATTGCCAAACTTGGCAATTTTTTTTTTTTTTTTTGGCTGAACGTTAAGTTCACGAAGCGGACCAGGGTAGCCACGTTTGGAAAAATACCGCCAAATAATTCCTGTCTCCAAGAGTGGTTTGATTAAACTGCAATCCAACCATTTAATTTACCAGATGAATTAATTTTAGTTAGTTTTAACGTTTTTATGTATTTACTTGGTGTGTGTGTAACAGAGTGTCGTCAAATTTTCGATAGTTAATTTAACCGACTTCCCATTAAGCTAGAGCTCTGAAATTTTGGGAATCGTTCTTACTCGTCTAACAATGCAATATTTAGACATTTGCGATTATTTTTAACTAATATTTCAATATTTGGTTTAATTATCTCTGCCACCATATAAAAACGTTGGCTTTTGTCTCGAATTATTATTATGAGCATATATTTTACTTAACATGTTTATTTCTTGGTTAATTTCTCCCTCTACATTTCATAATAGCAAACAGTTATGTTTTAAAACTGCAATAAGTTTTACATAGTAACTGTCTATTTCTAAAAAAATAAAGTTGAGAAATTATTGAGAAACAAAGTATCTTATTTTTAAAAAAATATTTTCTAAGACAAACATTTTACAAAAACATGGTCAAAACTTCATTTTCTCATATTACCTTATACACAATAAATATAGTAAAGTGAAAAACCTTTACCTCTAATTATAACTAGCCGAGAATATTTAGGTTGAGTTGATTTGGTAATACTCCCACATAGAATCTTTGCCATAATCTACTTCAAATAAAAGTATTTTGCAAGTATTTTATAAAAAACTCAAGTAAGCATGGGTGTCGAATCTTTTTCATTAAATGTATTTTAGTCACTTTAAGTTAGTGCTAAAGGCACAATATACAATGTGTTAGTTTCTCAGTACCATACTTTTATTTTGGTAATCAAGTATCTCTAAAAGTAAAACGAAACAATCATATGACCAGTTCGCTTCTGGAGGCTAGGTTAATGTTAATCTAGGTCTTTTATGTAAGACATACAGGTTCCTCAGAGATGAGTTCCCTGATTTTATCTCCTTTGATCACCTTTTTCCTTTTATCAATTCTTACTTTTTTACTTCATGGAAATTTTCTTCATATCAAATAAAAGTAAACACTTTTTTGAAAGTATCAACAGTTTCGCTTGAAATGAGACAAATATCTTCATAAAAACCCACACTCCAGAATTACGCTTCAAGGCAGAGTGTTAATATTTGTACACAATTTGAGATACATTATTAATTTTTTGTTTTAATATCAGATCTCAATTCATGAAAATTAACCATTTGTACTTGTTCTGTTCTCTCACTCTTTTAAGTACTATCTCTATATCAGGTGTTTAAAAAGTCATTGTGAAATTAAAACAGGACAAAAATGTCTAAGGTTGAAGAGACCTACATTTGCAGAATTTTGATTCTAATTGACATTTGTATAATATGAAAAATAATTTATAACTTTCCACAATAGAGAAATTCATGGAAAGGCCAAATCGTGTGATTGTATAGTCACACTAGAAGCAAATATGTATTAATGGACCTCATAGTTTGAGACTCGTCAAGTACGGAAGTAAGATCACATTTCCCTTCCAAAATTTCCCTTCCTACGCCAATGGGAATAAGTTCTCGATAGCTTTAATGCGTGTCTCCGATAAACAGCGGGTCTTTAGTTGACCTCGGGGCTTGAACCACGTCGGTAACAAACTTTAATTGCCTAGGCTAACGTCAGCCACAATGCAGTATTTACTAAACAACAAAAATTGAAATACAAAAGCTTTTGAATATGCATGCATTTTGCATACAAAATATTACTGGTGGAAACGTTAGTCAAAATGTGACATCTACCCCTACATACAGATTCATTTTCGAGGCACATCAGGGGATCCTACAAAGGAACTCAACAAATCATAACTGAAGGATACTATGCAGAAGAAAGTAGCAGGTATTCAAGATGATATGGTATTTCATATTGTCACGTTCAAGTGTAGTACCACAATTGCGTTCAGTATTGGTTGTGGTGGAGAACATGAACATTTAGTGACTGTCTGAAGCATTAAATAAAATGTATTACTCTAGTACCTCTCTTCTTTTACTATTAAACCTCTCTTCTTTACTATTATATAGCCTCTCTCTTCTTTCTCTCTCTAATCCTCAGAAATAATAATATCGTCCTCTAGGTTGTTATTTTAGATTAATTTTTCTTATACAAATACCATTTTGTAGATTAATTGTATAAACTATATGTATCCAGACATCCGAACTTTTGAAATTCCCCAGCATATCGAATTAACATAACAAATTCTGCAAAATTAGCATAACAAATTCAGAATCAGTTTAAATTTTCAAATTAGTAGCAAGTAGTTTTGTTTTCTAAAAGCGTAAAATTTCATGGTAAACTTTGTATGTGTTCCTCTACACCTATGTACAAATAGTCACTGTGAATGGAGGCTGTGAAGAAATATTTTATTATTAACATTATTTTGTCCTAATAGTCTAGTTCATTACAATCAAAATACAAGCCTTTATAAAATTATGTAATCTAGAAAACAAAATGTAAATTTAAAATTGAACGAACATTACATATAAAATATTTTAAAATATTTTGGAATAAAGGTTAGATATATTATATTTTACTTTTTCCGAACATGTTTTCCTATAAAATACAGATTAGGGGCAAACTATGTGTTTATTCAGTCACTTCTTTGGAGGAGAGAAAATAAAATGATTTTGTCGTATTTACAAAAGTTGTTCGATATCATTGCCTTAAAGAATTCCTTTAAAAAATATATACAACGATATGCATTTAACTTTATCTTTAATAAGAATACTTTAAGAATTTTTTAATAAACAGTTCACTTTGAATTCAAAATTCATCTTTTTTTTTTTTTTCTTTTAAGTAGCAATCAAGACAGTGTAAAGCTACTTTTTAGATCTTTTCAAATATTCCCTAGGTGTTTTCTCTATAAATTCTTTTTAAATCATATGAAGAGTGTCATAGAATTGTTTAACTTTTGTTACATGTATTAAAATATATATTTCTGACGTAAAATATTCTGATAATCTTTATTTCTAGATTACTAATAAAAAAATGCACGATATTACCGGGTAGTAGTTATAAATTTCTAACCCTCTACAATATCTGTAACTTTTCAAATAGAAATACTGATTTCTGTTATATATTATAATACACATCTTTTATTATTAAAATTCAGGTTCAGTTTTATAGTTATCATATTATTGTTTAATTTCCATTTGAGTTTTTTAATTTGGTTCGATATATTATTCAATTAATTCTCAAACAATAGCACATATGTTATTGTTACACATAAGCCGCAACTTATCATATAACAAACGATTCCTTACGGATAATTTCCTATGCACTCACATGATTTTTGTTTTCAAACAAACGTACAAAATCTTAAGTTTAAAAGTTAAATTAGCCTAGTAGTAAAATTTTAATATTTCTTTTTATACAACATTCTCATATTTTTAGTTCCCAATAAGAACTTCATATATCCTAAAGGGAAATTTTCGAATACTATGGAAATCCATTGACTATGGAATCCATTACTATGGAAATCCACTGACCATGGCATCTGAGATGCTAAAAAGAAGGGTTAAAATAGAAACTTCCAGATAACTCGTGACAATGCGCGTCATTCGGACAGTCCTTTGTCACGTATGTAATTAGATAGCATTATTGGCTGATTTTTCTTTATTTTTTTCTGGCGAAGATTAGAAAAGTGCTTCTTATCTTTTGTCGCCAGAAACTTTCTTTCTCTAGAACAACCTGCAGACGACTTTAGTATTTGCTTCAGTGAGGACGGTTGCTTCTTCGTCAAACCACTTGAGAGATGACCTATTCAAGAGGCAGGGCTGTTGTTTTACAAATCAGATAGAAAAGTATAGTTTGCTTATATTTGGTTAGAATATTGTGGTTTGTTTCATGACTGATAATACATATGGGTCTGGTAATATCTCTAAACAATCGAAATAAGTGGTGGAATTTAGCTTTACAGTATAAACGAAAGTTCTGTCTAATCTTTTTAAAATTATAACAGAGTGTATCTTTTGTATTATAGATAAAAGTGAGTATTATACATTTGAGTATTATAACTGTTACATGATTTTATCGTTTTCATCACAGTGCAGTCAAAAGTAATATCAATTGATTTCAGAATTAAACATTTCAGGTCTGTATTAAAGGAGTAAAATGAGCCTTTTGGATTAAAAAGTGAAATTGAGATAGTAATAATTATATTTAACACGTGTATTTACTTACAATTTAACTATATTTCAAAAAAATCATTTATTACTGAATTAAATAAAAATTAATTATTTTAATTAAATCATAAAGTTAAAGAAATATGTTATATTTTCATATGACTTTTCCAGTTTTAAAAAGTTCTTTTTTTTTATCCTAGTTTCTTTTCTATAAATATGCTTTAGCTTCATTGGAAAACAACGGAGTTGTTTTTTTTCCCTTCAAATAATAATTGTTTTCTAAAACGCTTTTGAATTATAAAAATCTTGAAAATGTTTCCAAATTCGTATAATTTCTTGAGATAAAAAAATGTGCTGGATATGTTTCTCTGACAAATAAATAACCTTATACGGTATTGAAATGTAATTAAAATTATTAAACTTACATTAATTACTCTCATGGATGTTTAAACCCATGAATTTGATAATAAATAATGAAATTTTGCTCCCTAATTTGTGTTAAGATTACCAAACATAAGAAAATTACAATCGCATTTAAATTAATTTACTTAATACAAAATATATTGTCTCACGCAAAATTTGAAAATATCATTCAATCTAACCATTTATTCAATTGAATAAATTATTGGAAAGCATTTTGAGAAATAAACCTATTCGTACCATATATTTTTTTTGTAACTATATAAGTACATATTAATTATGTGTTAAGAATTTTGATTTAGTACAGAATTGGTCAACAAATTCTACACGTCAAAATTACCCTGGTCTTCAAACACTAAGATAGAAATTTAATTTTGATGAACAATAATAAAAGAAATAAAAAAATATAGGATTTGTACAAACTATCATAAGTAACAAATAATATAATATCATAAATACCAAAACCTCATGAAACAATCAAAATACCATCATCTTTTTTAAAGAATAGAATCATTATGTTGCAGTTAGAGGAAAATACGAATATCCCACGCTTTTGCAATGTGTGTACAGATTCCTTATATTTGTTGAAATTCAATTATTGGTAGATAGTCTTGGATTATTTAGGAGGTGTTTCTTACCTTATCGATTCTGATGGAAGGGCAATCGGGTGGGTGAAAAGCTTTTCACAAGCTGATGCTTCTAGGCGTCTTACCCTTTTGACAATTAGGAAACAACAGTTTTCGCTCTCTCATTACGCACAGTGTTGCAATCGAAAAGTCAGTGAAGGTGTCAGCTGTTCCCCTCTCCCCCCAAGTGCTTTTAAAAATGTCACCCTTTTTTGATGGTGATACAAATTGTTTGCTCGCATTTACAAAATTTTTTGCGCTATATTAATGTAATATTTAGAGTAATTGTTACATGCACTTTAAACAATTCAGTAAATGATAAATATTAGTTTGCAAAATATTAAATTAAAATATCTAAGTAAATACATTCAATTTTCAGCTTTATAAAACATTTAATTATATAATTGAAAAATTATTTTTGTGTGTGATATATTTTAAAACATGGGATTATTCATCATATATGTATGTATGTCATCATAAAACTTGTTTATCATCATATTTACCTTGCTTTAGTTTTTGAGCCTTTTCAATAACAAAATAAATATCCATGAAAAAAAACTACATCAACAACAACTAGATCGGTAACATTTTTCACCATTATGAGAAAAATTTCATGGAACTGGTGCGACCATTTTTTCTTTACAAAACTAGCTAAATTACATCAGTAGGTATCGTTTGTAACACAAACAACGCTAGATAATATACTTGGACAAACTCAGCTTGCCAGTGCGTATTTGGGGAAAGTTTCAGTTTGCAAGTAGAGCTTGGCTACAACCATTTGGGTCGAAATAATTCAGACGACATGCACTCGTCTGCGCTTATTATCGTGTGCTATTCAAATGCAAGCTAGGCTCGTTCATAACCAACAAATGATTAATGTACCTCATATTGTTCAAAGACTCTAGAATTAATATTAATATGAAAATTAGATATAAAAAAATCTGTTTCAGGCCGCTCATGCATTACACTTCTTACCATGAAGACTTTCAAACGGCTTAAGCCCAAAGATGGAGGATTACTACTGCACCTCAACACATTCAGATTATTAGATCGTGACAGGGACAAACAATATCTCGTACTGCGGCGCGTGCACGTTTTCTCTCTCAAAGGCCTTACACAAGACAAATGATTGTAACTTCCGAATAAAGACACAATAATGCCTGTTTAAGTAATCCACGAGAGCTCAGTACCTATACCAGATAAGAATGGGCTTTTGCACTCTTCTTCAAACGAATATCAGCTTATTTATTGAGAGATTTAGATCGTGTACTGGTCTGGAAAATACTTGGCATCGGATACTACTAATTTAGCATTATTGAGAGACACAAAGGAAATGGAGTCAGGATTTGAGTTTAAATCTCTTAAATCTGGATCACATTTGGGTTCACTGACCTGAAAATGCTAGATGGAGGAGCTCTAACTGTTGTTAAATATCGAGGAGACGAGATCCTTTCCTCGATATGTTATACCGTATGCTGATGTATTCGGTAATGAATTCAATGGAAATAATGAAAATGCTTGGCGTTTATCAAGTTTGGTAAAAGCAAAGTTTGGTGGAGTAAATAAAATTACTAACTCTATGTACACCGACCCGTTAAGGAATATTTGAGACTATATCTGTTGACAGGTATCTGAAAGTAAAGCTAGTAGCCAGAAAACTTTGATAAATTTTATTATTTCTAATATCATATCTCACAATGAAGAAAATATTTATTTTCAAGAACTTTAATCATAATATTTAAAAATACGTGATTTTCACAAGCTACATCTCAAATTACTTAAAGATATAGCATTACCCAAAAAATCATTTTTCTGTGTAAAGGAAATAAAGCACAAATGAAAATTTAATTAATGCGAAAATGGAGTCCGTAAGGATTGTTTTCGCAACTTTTAGCGTCGCTGTGCAAAACAGATAGTAGTTTTACTAGTTCAAATATATCTTAGTTATGATGTAAATTAATTATTTAATATTATTAATTAACTTCTATAAAGAACTTTTCATTGCGAAATCCAATTACACACACACACACACAAACATATATATATATATATACATATACATATATATATAAATATATATACAATATACATATACACTCAAGAGCCAAAACATTATGACCACCTGTCAATAACGAGTTGGCCCGCCTTTGGCGGGCAACACAGTTTCAACCCGCCTTG
>BMAW01107941.1:0-13505 GCA_019974015.1 Nephila pilipes | reverse complement strand
AAAAAAAAAGATTACGTTTTGAGGGAAACTATAACAGTGGTCATTTTGATGTTTATATTGAAATAGTTGGATTAACAAATAGAAGTAAAGTTAATCCTGGTTATGATAATGTGAAAGAAAATGAAGAAAATGTGTCATCTTTAGTGTTTCAGCCTCAAGAAAATGTGTCTGTGTTACTTTCAAAGACTCATTCAATATCTAACATTGATTTATTAATGATGAATCGATTATTAATGATGTAATGTCTCTTCAACTAAATAAAGGTAAAAAACAAAAGAAGAGAAAGTTTCACAAATTCCATTAGATATAAACAAGTAAGACAAACTGCTGAAAATATACTCAAAGTTATCCTGAAGTACAAAGAGCAGCTGCTTCAAAGTATACTAAAAGCCATCCTGAAGTACATAGAACAGCTGAAAGAAAATACTTTTCTAATAACCCCCATTTGAATCAGGTAGCAGTAATTAAATAAAATGAAAAAGAGATCAAAAGTTAAATTAGCGCCATGGGCTTCCAAAAATTTGTCTGGTTTTAAATATAAAACAGATATTGATTATTCATATGATAAAATCGTCAGTATCGGAAAACGTTTGCCCCGTTTGTGGTACCATGCTTTAAAATGGATAGAAGAACCTCCAGGAATGTGCTGCAGTGAAGGTCAAGTCCAGCATCCTGCTATTAGATCCTACCTGAACCTTTGAATTTTCTTCTTAAACATAAGGATCTGCTTTCAGAACATTTTCTTTCAACAATTCGTAAATATAATGGATGTTTTCCGATGACGTCACTAGGAATAAAAGAATTGAAGAAGGGAAATTTTATGCCAACATTTAAAGTCCAGGGGTGGGTATACCACAGGATAGGTAGCCTTTTGGCTGACCCTCCTCAACAATCTTCTTTTCTTCAGTTATACTTTCTCGGTGACGACGAACATGAACGAAACATTCGTTGTGGTATTTTCTCAGGTGTTAAGCCAGAATTAGTCAGCCAATTACAAAAGGCGCTACATGAACATAACAGGTATATTCGCGATTTCAAAGCTGCTGTTGATTCGGTTCCTAAAGATCGAAAGGAGAACAAGGTTATAATTAATGCCGATAAAAACCATCTGGGCAACACAAAAGTCGTTTCAATGCTCCTTAAAATAAAGAAGTAGCTGTCCTTATTGTGGGTCAGGATTTCGAAAAAAGAGATATCATTCTATATAGTAGAGACAGTAAATTGGTACGAATTAGTGAAACGCATCGAGCTTATGATGCTCTTCAGTACCCTTTGATGGTTTTTCGTGGGGAAGATGGTTATAGTGTAAATATTTCGAAACTTGATAGCAATACTAGGGCTCCTATCAATAAGACCGTCTCTGCTTTTGAGTTCTACAGCTATAGGTTGACGGAGCGTGTTGGTGAAATCAATTATCTATTGCTCTTTCGTCAACTTTTTAATCAGTGTTTGGTCGATATGTATGCAAAAATAGAAACGGAAAGGCTTGCTTGGATTATTAAGAATCAGAAAAAAATTAGGAGTGAGGAATATGTCCACTTAAAAGAGGCTATGTTAGAAAAAGATACACGGTCTTCAGAAATAGGTAAAAGAAATAGGTAAAGAAATAGGTAGGTATAGGTAAAAAATAAAAAAGAAATAGTAATAGTTGTGTTGCCGTCTTCGTTTACTGGAGGACCTCGCTACTTGCATGAACGAACTCAAGACGTTATGAAATGCGTAAGACATTTTGGAAGTTCCGACTTACTTATTACATTCACTTATAATCCTAAATGGTCGGAAATGAAATATCTCTTAACCCGTTCACTACCAGTGCCTTACATTTGATACGCTCGCGGTGGCTCTCCTGTGCCCAGCGTATCACAATAGCTCCGGAATGTCTTCTGTTGACCAGCGTATCAATAGTGATACGCTTAAAGAGAACGTTTTATTTGATTTTTTTAAATATTACTAAATGGTGTTACATTACCGCGAAATCTATATAGATAGGTTATTTGGAATGTTGACCTTGGTTAATGGGCTTGGGTTTCACTTCTGGGTATCAGGAGGAGGAGGGGGTTATTGTTAAAAGCACATATTGCGGCGCAGTTTTTTAAATGTAATGACATGATTTAAAGCGTGCACTTGCTTTCAGTTTACTTTTTTCTTTCTTCTTGCTTCTTAGAAGTTCGAAGGATAATTTATGGCCCTTTATGGGGGTTAGCGCTTTTGGTATCAGATGTTCTCAGCTGTTCGTTTCATTGGGTCGGTTTTTATTTGTAGCGACAGTCATGACGATAAGAAAGTATTTATCTGATACTGATATTTGCTAAATAATGAATGAATCTGACAGTAATGTTAGCGAAAATAATCCAAATCTGTACATAGATATTAAAGTAAGAAAAAGGACTAAGATGTGCCCTTTGCTCAAAATCTTGCGTGAAGCGTCAGAATATGTGTGTAAGACATATGACGTTGGACTATGCATTGATTTTTTTTTATAAATATACCATACAGCAAAATAAGATTTATCTTTTATATTTATATATTCCATGTAATGGCACATCATTACACCATAAAATTTATGTAACAAATGTAAGTATATTTTGTATTTTCTTAAAAGATATAATTTTTTATGTAATAATTTTATGTGTAAAACATATAATTTTAGATATTTTTTCTTCTTTAGCATACATTAAGTTTAATGCTTTTTAAATAATATATGTAAATCCCAAAATATTCTAATGAATAGCCGATTTTAGAAGAATTTTTTTTTACGAATTAAGCTTAATATCTAAAATCATCTGGGCACAGTGTGACACTTTGCGGTAAGAAGCCACGGCCCCAGAGAAGCACTTCTTTTTTCTCCCTCTGGTAGCGAAAGAGTTAAAGCAAGGGCAAAACTCTTATGATAGACATGATGTCATTGCGAGGGTATTTCATCTGAAAGCTAAACACATGATGAATCTTCTGACAAAAAGTTGTATCTTTGGCAACACTAGGTGTAACATGTATACGGTGGAATGGTAGAAGCGTGGACTTTCACGTGTCATATTCTTCTCTGGTTGGAAGAAAAAAATAAGACCTGACTCTATTGATAAAGTTGTAAGGGCGGAATTACCTGACCCCGATCAGGATCCAATTCTGCATGAAATTATTAAATCAACGATGAATCATGGTCCGTGTGGAGTCTTTAACTACAGTTTACCGTGTGTGATAGCTGGTGTTTGCACCAAAAGATACCGAAGGCCTTTTTTAAAAGAAACTCAAACGGGAGAAGATGGATATCCTCAGTATCGAAGGCAGTTTCCAGAAGATGGTGGAATGGCTATCAAGATTAACGGAAATGATATTAACAATCAATGGTTGGTACCACATAACCCTGTTTTGTCACGAACTTTTAACGCTCATATAAATGTTGAATATTGCAATTCGGTTAAATCTATTAAATACATCTGCAAGTAAGTAAATAAAGGTTCTGATCAAGCAGCGTTTACCGTAAAAAGTTTGGATGAGATTTCTAGAAATGAGACAGGACGATACATAAGCAATCCTGAAGCATCCTGGCGTATCTTTTGCTTTCACATTCATGAGAGATATCTTCCTGTAGTTCATCTTTCTGTTCATCTTGAAAACGGTCAAAGAGTTTATTTCACAGAAGAGAATTTTTCGAACAAAATCATAAATCCTACAAATATAACCTTTATGGGGTTTTTTTGACCTTTGTTAAGTAGATGATTTTGCACGAACTCTTTTATATTTTGAAGTTTCAAGTTATTACGTTTGGAGGGAAAATGAATTCTTTAGGAGAAAAAAGGGAAAGGTCGTGACAGGTTTTCCTGAAATCAAAAAAGATAATGTGCTGGATAGAGTGTATACTGTCCATCCCGGAAATACAGAATGCTACTATTTACGACTTCTCTTACATGAGATTTGAAGTCCGACGTCATTTAAAGCCTTAAAAACTGTAGGAGGAGTAGTGCATCCAACTTTTCAGGTAGCTTGCAGAGCACTTGGATTATTGGAAGATGTTACTCACTGTAATAGGATACGTACTTTAGAGGAAGCTTCGATTTTCGATTCTCCATATAAAATTAGAGAGTTATTTGCGATTATGATAGTTTTTTGTCAAGCAGGAGATCCGATAAAGTTATGAGAAAAATACCGGGAAAGTTTGTCAGAAGATATTCGATGGCGAATGGAGAGAGAGAATAGAAATATTGAGCCGTTTGTTGATATTGTTTACAACCAATGTCTTATCCTTCTAGAAGACATTGTTACATCAATGTCAGGTAAGTCATTGTTACACTTTGGACTCCCAGAGTCCATAAGAGAGCAAAGCATCGTTATTAACAACCGTAAGTATATGAGTGAATTGCCTTACGATGTATCTCAGTTGATCCAGGTAGTCTCTGTAGGTGTTTCGAAATTTTATCATGATCAAAAGAAAGTTTATGATGATGAGTTGAACAGTATTGATTTAATTCGGGGAAGTTATTCTTTCTCGGTGCTCCTGGTGGAATGGGAAAACATTTTTGATCAATCTTCTGCTTGCTAAAGTTAGGAGTGGAAAAATATCGCTATATCTGTAGCTTAGTTAGGGATATAGGAAACGTTGTTTGATGGAAGCAAGACGGCACACTCAGCTTTCAAACTACCTCTTGATATGATTCTTTCTGAGAATACCATTTGTAACATATCCAAACAAAGTGACATAGCGCACATACTCAGAGAAACAAAAATTATAGTATGGGACGAGTGTACTATGGCCCACAAGAAAGGAGTTGAAGCTCTCAGCCGGACACTACGAGACATTAAAGGAAGTAATCGACTTATGAGTCGGTGGACTGTTAATTTAGATGGAGACTTTAGACAAATTTTACCTGTCGTACCACGAGGGACACGCGCAGATGAATTTAAGGCCTGTTTGAAATCTTCAATTTTATGGCCTGATATAAAAGTCTTATACTTGAAAGTTAATACAAGGGTCTCTCTTCAAAATGAGCGCGAAAGAAATTTCCGAACTATTGATTGACATAGATAACGGAAATATTACAGATCAAGAAGGAAAATTAACCATTCCGAATAACCTATGTGATACTATAGGAGATTTAGGATTACTTTGACTGATAGAATATACACAAATATTGAATATGCCACGCTAGGTAGCTTATTGTTGTTAAAAGAAAGAGCAATTCTGAATCAGACAAATGAATCAGCAGATAAAATTAAATATTTATACTAGAGAAACTAAAAACTGAACAGATAAAGCATGAGTCTATAGATACAGTCATAGAGGTAAAAGATATTGTTCATTATCCTGTGGAGTTTTGCACACACTCAATTCACCAGGCATACTGCCTCATATTCTTTATCTACAGATTGGTATGCCAATAATGTTATTGCGTAATTTAAATTCTCCTAAATTATGTAACGGCACCAGACTCAAAGTGAAATCTCTAAGGAAAAACATTATAGAAGCGACTATTTTTACAGAAAAGCATGAGGGTGAAAATGTATTCAATCCAAGAATACCATTAATTCCATCAGATTATCATTTTGAATTTAAGCGTTTGCAGTTTCCAGTTAGAGTTTGCTTTGCAAGAACTATCAATAAAGCACAAGGGCAGAGTTTAAAATTGGCTGGTGTAGATTTACAACGTGACTGTTTGTTCCATGGTCAATTTTATGTGGCATGTTCAAGACTTAGTTCCACGTGAAAACCTAATCATCCTTCCACAAGAAAAACAAACGAAGCAAGTTGTCTACAGAGAAGTTTTGGAATGTAGGAATATTATTTCATGTTTTTCTTACATTTAACTATTTCTAAAATTACTAAAAGGTAAAATAATAATGAATGTAATAATTAAGGTAAATAATTTAATATAATAAAATATAAAAATGTAGTTGTCATTCTGAAAAATTGCCACGCATAAAAAAATAAAGACAATAGAAATGTAATACAAAAAAAAAATGATTCAATAGGTTTAAAAAATAAAATATAATTTAAAAAATGTATTTTTATTTTTATGTTGGCAATTTTTACATGGGTTACGCCTACTGGGGACCCGCCATGTAAAAAAAATGGGAACACATCGCACTGCACAGTACCTCATGGATGATGCGGAATTCTGTACAATGACAGATTTACTGACTAACTTCCCTATTCATTGATAAACTGTGACGTTTGGCTATTCGCGATTTCTCTTCACTAACCTTGGGGAGTCTTAATTAAGATGGATTGCTTTTGCTAAACAACCTTTGCCCAACCAAAAATGAAACGTGATTATGTAAAGCAGGTAGAAATGAAGTGCAGCAGGAGGGTTAGGAAATATATAAACTCAGACTGAGAGTCGCGATAGAGAGGTTGAAGTAGAGGTTGAGTGGTTCGAGAAGTTGAGGTTGAGTGATTCCAGTGTTCAGCAATTGTTCCAGAGTCGGAGTTGAAGTCGGAACCGAGAATTGTTACAAATTATCGACTGGTTCATGTATATTTGAAGTCAAGATAGTCTTAAGGGTAAGAGTCCGTTAGATTATTACTAGTAGATTGAGTTTAAATAGTTAAGGATTTGTCAGGGAGAGCATTTATAATTGTCGTTAAATTAGCAACCAAGTAATAAATATTGTGATTATTGTTCTAACGTCTCTTTGATCAACTTATTGGCTTTTATTGTTAAAACATTGAATTTAGCTATGGCACAAGAGGCAAAAAGAAATGTAGAACCATCATAAAACTATTTACAATTAAATACTTTTCTCATATATTTGAAAGTCGTGGGATAACTATCGTTATAGGCAATCAATTTCTTAAAATTTTAAATTCAGATTAACATTATCGCTTAAAAATTGAAATTTTCTTGATATATTACGTATAATCTCCTAAGTATATTATTGTCTGCCCAGGGAAGCGGGCGGGTATCAGCTAGTAAATAATTAAAATAATCCCATTCTTAACCATTTTGAACATAATATCTATCTATCCATATATATATGTGTGTGTGTGCGTATGTATGTATATATATATATATATATATATATAAGTATATATATGTGTATATATATATATATATAACACATCAATCAATAACTCCCGAGACTAACCCAGAGATGGCGCTCGTAGTAAACCAGTAACCAGATCTTTCTAGAGTACTAACCTTTGCTTGAAACGTGTCAAAATTTTAAGTCGATCGGACCAGAAACAGCTGAGTTATCGAGGTTGGAGTAAAGTCGTTTTGTAGTTTGCTTAAAAAATGGAAAAAACCGAGTTTCGTGTTCTGATAAAACATTGTTTTTTAATGGGTAAAAACACCGTGCAAGCGAAACAATGGATTGAAAAATGTTACCCGGACTCTTGTCCATCAAAAGCTACACGATTTGTCGATTGGTTTGCCGAGAGTTTAAACTTATGGTCGTACAGACACAAATGGCTTTTGGAGACAACTCAGGTAGACCTATGGAAGCCGTTACGGGAAAATGTGAGTGAAGTGACAAAATTATAATGAAAGATCGTAAGTGAAGTGAGATTGCTGGATGAAACACGAATATCATATGGAAGTGTATTTACTATCCTTCATGAAAAAATTGAGCAGGAAAAGGTTTTTCAAGAGTGGGTGCCGCGATTGCTTTCGATGGAACAAAACAGCAACGAGTCGATGATTCAGAAACTGTTTATCGCTATTTACTCGCAAAAGATTTCTTGCAAAAAAAAAAAAAAAAGATTTGGAAAAGCGTTGGAACGGTGTATCACTCTAAAGGTGATTGAGGTGTTGTTGATGAATAAAAAAATTTTGCAAAAAAAAAATGTTGTTTTCAATGTTGGTCTCAAGGGTTATTGATTGATGTGTTATATATAAGGAGTATAACTATATGTATTGGCAATAACAATGTGTATATATACATATATATATATATATATATATATATATATATATATATATATATATATATATATATATATATAAGTATATATATATGTGTATGTATGTATATATATATAATATATAAATATTTGCTATGGATGATGTTCTGTACATATAATCGTTCCAGACGGGAAATTTAATAAATTCAAATATATAAAATAATTTTTTTATCTAATAATTTGCTGTATACTTTACTATCATTTATTTTGAGTTTTATACCTGAAAAAATTAATTTTTTACTCTTTGTTTATTTAAAATTAAATGTTTGGGATATGATTAAATATTAGTTTTACCCTTAGAACACTTTTATATAGTTAATAAGGGGCTTATTTATGTCATCCACATATACCAACAAGTGAAATTCATTTTTTTATGGTTTTATTCAAAAAAATTTAAATATAGATAAGCTACACAACTAGGTATTCCTCATTGTGTCATATCTTGGGGGCGAGCACCCTAGTGGTTAAGATATCGGACTCGCGACTGGGCTATCGTGATTTCGAGTCTTGATACCATTCAGACCTGCGTGTACGCTCAGGGGCTGATGCACGTGAAATCTGTCGAGGCTTAAAGAGTCACTCCGTGGTGTGGCGTGGAAGTTATGAAGGGGCTTCAGGTCGTTATTATTCCTCGTCTCTTGATGTTGGTTGAATATTACGAGGTTTACCGTTGCCAAAGCCTTCGTGTTGCATCTTGTGCAATGTTTATAAAACGAAACCAAACCAAATGTCCCATGTATTTTGTCCGTTTTTATATTTTACCATCAATTTTTAATGAAATTTACAGTAAAACAATTCCAAATAAAATGAATTACGTTTTTCAGTCACAATACTTGATTCAAATTATTCACTCAAAATTATAGCGTTACTATGTATGTAGAATCTTCTCAATCCAATCTTATAAAATAAAAAAAGACGTTTAAAATTTTAACTACATTATTATAATAGATATTTTTCTTTTTTTGATATAATTGTTTTTTAATATATGAACTATTTTATAATTATATTCTTATAAATATAAGAATCTCTTATTACAAAAGGATTGTACAATGATTGTGCTTATTATAAACGGATATATTATGACATTCTTATTAACTTTCAATAGTGATTATCGTCTTAATAATGATAGTCTTTGCTCTACTTTTGATATTTTCTTCTGCGTCACTCTCTCTTGCTTAGTATTAAATATTGATATTTTACACACCTGTTACTTTATAATATTTATAAGTTACAGGAATAAATAAAGTATTAATTTGAGAATAATTGTCAAAAAAGATTATTAAATATTTTCCAAAGTATTATCAAAGTTCGAAAGAAGAGATTCATGATGTATTCTGCCATAACTTCCTGGGTCATTTCGGTGTAAACAGATCTCTGAACAATTTCCATAATTGTTTATAAAGTAAATTTTCCATTTCAACACCTGGCCTTGAAGAAAAAAATAAATTATGCAATTTTCGAATAAACAAAACAAAAAATTGTCTGAAAATTCAATATGAAAATAAAAAAATAACAAAGTACAGTATACTGATTCAGTTCATAGAACTTTCAAAAAACTAAACAAAGACAGAGCTAATAGTTTAGGATTCTACGATTTGTGTTGACAATAATACAAATACTTAATTATTTAAGGTATAACATGGGATAAAACAGAACTATGGGCTTATAGAGATTATGTGTTATAAGAATTATTATACGTAACACTGACACTTTTTAAAAGTAGTTTGCATTTTAAATGTAAACTTAACAACATCATTTTTTCCCCAGATATGTACTTTATGGTATTAATCAACATTTTGTGTGTGTCTTCTTATTGATCTCCTCTTGTACTGCTGCATCTGCTTACAAGGAAATCTTCCTGGTCAAAGAAAGGTGAGAAAAATTAGTTATTAACCTAATAAATTAAGTTTCACCCAGAGAAAATAAATGTAATTATTTGTTAATACCTATTTGAACTGTTCAGCTTGAAATTATTACTGTATTTCTTGAGGATAGAAATTTTATACTCTTTATCAGTTTTACAAAATCATAGCTTCAGATATTCCCTTATTTCTATCAAGTATCCATAACTCTATATATTGAATACCAGAATAAATGGTAAGAAATGGTGGAAGAAGGATTGATATGGGTATGATTGGAGTCTTGTTAAAATGTGCTAATACTTATATGTAACAATGAAATCTCATCGGATAGTATGCTAAAAGTGAAATAAAAACTTTTTTTTGAAACATGCGAAATAGAAATTACATTGAATAAATGCTTAAAAAACTATTTGTAGCTTTCTTTTTTTCTGTAACTGCATCGACATTGAGACAAACAAAATGTATTTTAAACAGTCAGAGTATATTTTATTTGTCTCAATGTCGATGCAGTTGAAAAAGAAATTGAAATGAAGCAGATTCAAGACTTTATCAATCTTGAATCTAGCTTCAATAAAATTCAAATGTCGTTTCTCTTACACTCAAATATAAAAAAATCATCATTACACACGTTTATGAGCATTAGAGACAGCAATAACATTTTAAGGCATATTTTTTCTTTCTTAGACTGCGTACGCGTCGAGATAGATCGTTCAACAGCCTCGCAGCCGCGGAAATCTGAGTGTTCAGAAGAAGGCCTGGACATTTAGTTATGTTACAAAACATCCGATATTTGATGCTATTTCATGCAAACCTTAATGTATTTCCCCAATTTAAAATATTTTTGTCCTAAAATTTGCACAGTGTATTCAAAGAGTTTCAGGACTGAATGCACACAGACAACTATAACACAGCAAAGGTAAGTTTGGCTAATATCAAGCTTCTACACTTAATCCCCCTGCACTTCAATACAACGTTTGGATCTTGTGCAAAAGATCTTTGAACGCCTTCACTCTGCAGATTCCCTGTCACTGACGCTGATGTCTCTACCGGCGCGTACCGCTATCCCTTCATCTTCAATTTCAACTTTGGAAACAGAAAATAGTCCGGAGGGACAGGTCAGGTGAATATGGGGGGTGGTCGATGGTTCAGCACCTACCTGCGCGCCAAAATTGCTGAACAATGATGGTTTGTGTGATGATGTGTGTCATGCAAGAGACACCAGTTTCCACTGTCCAGCAATTCGGGTCTCACACGCCGCATTCTTTTCAGTAGCCAGTAGCACATCGCGTAAAGAGCACCAGTGACAGTGGACTATCATCATTCGATGGTCTGAGCGCTTGCACTCGTTCGACATTTTCGTCCGACTCAACGTGGACGACCACATCCTCTCATCATCGTCCGTCGCTTCTCTTCTCTAAAGTACCAAACCACTCAAACACGCGAACGACTCATAGCCTCGTCACCATGAACAGTTTTAATCATTTCATAGGTTTCTGTGGCCATTTTGCCCAATTTAGAACAAAATTTAATGTTCGTTCTTTACTCCATTTTTTAACGATGAGCACGACCACTATGACACACCACACTCAGTGAATGCTGAAGTTGGAACTCATCAAACCTTGAGAATAAAACTTCGCGCTGTGTGTCGAGGAGTTGTTATACGCGCTCCATAAGTGCGCAGAGATAAGCGCTACCTGTACTGTTTACTAGCGGCAGTCCTGGAACTTTTGAATACACTGTGTATGTGTGTTTTTTTTGAAGAAGTCGGTATTCACGTAAATTCTCTGTGTTATTTCAAACGCAGATTTGGAGGATACTTTTAATAAAGTTATATGTAAAAAATATACTTTAATTAATCACCTCAGATCTTTTTGGAACTGTAGGCAAATGATTGTAGTGATCGTAGCTTAGAAAAAATTAAATAAATGTTTAGATACTTCTTGTCTAACCCCTCCCAAGTGTCGATGGGTTCATATCATACACTGTACAAAAATTTTCCTTTCATAGTTAAAGTTCCAAAACCCACATCTCCATAAACTTTGAGAACACTTGCACAATCTGGTGATGTGTTTTAGTGACCTTTAGATGATGTTAAAAAAATTAATTTGAGATCTCAATAATAAATATTATAATCATATATTTTTACTGTCAGATTTAAGTGAAATATCAAGTTTGATTTATTAAATGTACAATTTTATTTCAGAAAAACGTAAATTATAATGTATTTGAAGGC
This sequence comes from Nephila pilipes, assembly GCA_019974015.1. Classification (NCBI taxonomy): domain Eukaryota; kingdom Metazoa; phylum Arthropoda; class Arachnida; order Araneae; family Nephilidae; genus Nephila; species Nephila pilipes. The sequence continues at coordinate 1,513 of BMAW01107941.1, read as the reverse complement.
TGTCATTTTATTTTGAAAAAACACATTTTAAATTAACACATTACTGAATACTAATGTTATAAATAAGAACAAACTGAAGATTATGATTAATTTTATTTTATGTAAGGAGCATTTGAATATCAAAAGGAAAGGTAGATATAAATATCAAATGAAGAAGGAATAAAGCTTTATGAAAAATATTTATTTTTTTTGATTCAAGATTTTGTTTTAAAAGTTTATAATTCAATTTCTAAAGAACGTTGAAATTATTTGAATATAATATTATAATGTTATGGAAAGAACTTGAGAGAAAATATCATTAAAAATAATATTATACTTTCAAAAAAAATTCCGTTCCTTTTTCAGTGAAATATATTCTTTCTCTGTATATTAGTCGTAGAATTTTCAAATAACTAGAGCATTTAGAATGTATCCTTGTTGAACAGCGATTACACTTATAAAAATGATCATGATGTTTATGTAATTAAAAATTGATGTACGAAAAAAAAATATCATTGAATCTTTCCACGGTGCATTTTTTGCTTGAATTCTGTTGAACATTCGTATTTTTATCTGAATGGAATTTTTACCATAATAATTAGAGGATATCAATGTATCCATGCATTTGGTTTCAGTAAACTAGTTTTGTTTGTTTGTCACCAATTTCAAAGTAATGATATTTTTATACTGAGTTGTATTAAGGTTTCGGTATAGAAAATATGATTTTTCTGAGAGGTATTAACAAGTTATACACAAATATAAAATAAAACCATTAAAATAACTTAATATTTAATAAATATTCAGATATTAATTTTACTGGTTTAACAACTATATTTACATGACATATATGCAGTATAACGTATAAACTAAGTAACAAGATTGTCAAATAATATAGTTATATTATATGAGAGACATATATTTAATAATGTATCCCTTCAGGATTGTTACTATTTCAGGAAAAAATAATTAAGTGCCAGTGATTACATGAACAAATATGTATTACTCGACACAATCTACAACACAAAGACGGTATATAAAACCTATATGAAACACAGATTCAAAATACATTACATCGTTCTATTAAAACCTTTTCTCCATGTGCTCGTAATTTCCCTTCAAACGAAAAGAGCACGTGGTGCTATCTGGCTACCGTTTAACAGTACAGTGAAGACTGGGGCTAAATTATGGTGTTACAGTAAAATAATTATACAGATCATTTAACTTACACTCTATAAACAAAAAAAAAAAAAAGAAAAGAAGAAAAGAAAGAAAAGAAAGAAAAAAAAATGACGCACAAAGTGGTTGATAGACGGAAAAAAATTGGTGGATAGGAAACTTATGTACAGAGATAGAAAACGATTAATTTTTCAGAAAAATAAATGGTTATTTCAGAGTTACACAGTTACAAAATAACAGGCACAATAAGGTGTTACCCCACCTCTAGCCTTGATGCAAGCTGCCGATTGATGCTGAAGCTGCCACACAAGAACAATAAAATTGATAAAGCTCCCTGGTCTCCTGCGGTATTTCTTGC
>BMAW01107935.1:138947-269162 GCA_019974015.1 Nephila pilipes | reverse complement strand
ATTTAGAAATTTCAGAGGACTCAACAATTGTATAGTGCTCTTAAAATTAAGAAGGAAATTCAGATAAGACTTTTAATTTTATGCGCTTCAAGATAGGAATACGTAGGTGTGGAGTGACACTGAATACGTCGGTGCTATAAATCCGAATGTCTGTTTCAGTGGACTTAGTGCATGTGAAGCAACAATAGACGATAACCTTATTATAATAGTACATTTAATAGTTTGGTATTTTGTTTAAGCATATGCCTTCACGCGTTTTTGCCTCGACTACCGTAAGTGCACTATGTTTATAAACGGCAGTTAGATCAGCGACATAAAACACGCAAAGCTCACAAAGATCCTAGAGACACCAAACAACTCCTTATCTCACAGTTTATTTGGACAGTGAGCAAAAATTTGTAGACACCTATTCAAATGTAATTGGTCATTAGTATCTCACTGAGAAGCAACACGAGGGCTACTGGAAACGGACCTCGTAATTTATAACCTGGGTCAAACACGTCTAGGATGACCCATGAGGTGGCACCTCGCTTTCCAAACTTTCATATCGTGCCAACGGCATAACTTAGCCACTCGACGAGACACAATGTACGAGACGAGACTTCCTACGCGGTCAATTCTTCATGACCTCATGACTGGAGCCCGCGATTCGACGAAACAACATGAGCAGCGAGATTGCGATTACGACCACTGGGCTATCTCAGCCGCAGTCACCTATTCAACAATAAATGATAACTATTTCTTTAGAGAACGTTTTATTTGCAAAAATTAGATATACATAGGATATTTTAATCTTAATGTAATGGTTTAATCACGTTTCTGTATTGATTCGTATCAGCGTTAATAAGTACGGAATAGTATTCAATGGAGATACTAAATGTATGAGTCGAGAGCTGATGAATGTCCTATTTATAGAATAATTATAGAATTTCCCGAGGTTAATGGTTAAATTATTACTAATACGGATCTCATATTCAGAATATTATATGAATTGAATTATATAAATGGTATTGTATAATTATATTCCGTTAGACCGCGTGTTGTTTAAGTTGGTTAGTGGGTTTTGTTTCGAAGAATAGATAAAAAACATTATTTTAATGTAAAACTAAAGAAATCGCATATATCGATCATTTGTATGTATGAAATAATTTTTACTTCTAAATAACATATAAAGCTGATTTTAAGTAATTAACTACATTTAAATTGTAAACCTTTACACAAGAATTTCGTATATTAGTAATGGTTTACATAATATTTGATTATTTATTTCTCACACAATTAAATACCTCAAAAAAATTGACTAAGAAGTTATCTATACACTCGAAGAAACATTTGCTTCCACAAAGAAAAATTTTCAACATTGTTTGGAAAACGCAAGGTACACTCTCCATCTCCTTTTAAGAAACCACATTATATTGCAGATAAAATTAAATAGAATTTTTTCTTAAATTAAAAATGAAATATCAGTATTTCTTTTACTTTCTTTTTACGTTACACTTGGAGTTTAGAAATTTAACAGCGCTTATTTCAATCATATTCTGTTAACTTCAATATTTCCTCACACTCCAGTGTTCGTGTGAATACGAATAGGGTCTTAACTCCTTAATTCATCTTTTCAGTTTTCATTCGTGCGGAAACAATTTACTGACATGAAACTCAAAAAGTAGAAAATTGAAGAAATAAATTACAGCCACCTGAAAAGTTTGGTATCCCGTTGGCTATGATTTCCCGAGAGAACACTTAAAAATTTTAACCTTTTTCAAACTTTTCCTCCGCAGCTGTAAAAAATAAAACTGAATAAGCCCAGAAAAATGTCAAACTAAAGTTAGATATTTATCAAAGATTGGAGAAAGTTTTCTTATATTACAGACATCCATGCTTCAGCTCGACAAAGCTCGTATCGTAGAATTACACATGAATGTCATCCAAGGAACACGAATGCATGTATACGGCAGATATATTTCCGCTTTAATGTTAAGCAACAATTAATTTTATGTTATTGTGCATTAAATTTATTCTCATATCTTAGACGAAAGCTTTTGATTAAGGGAAAACGATTTGCTATAATGAATGAAAAAACAGATACTTATAAATTGTAATATGCATGATCTTTCATAGTAAAAGCAATTTCTGACAGATCAACTATAGAAAAAAACATCGATTGCCCCACTTTGACGTAAATAGATTTTAAAATTATCGTTTCATTTATGTTTGAAATTTAATTTGTAAATAAATAAATTGTAATTTTCCAGTTATGAATTAAAATATCATAACTAATATGTACAGTATTATATAAACAGAAAATTACTTAACCTAATATAATAAAACTTTAAAAAGCATGGAATTTTCTAAGCTTAAAATTCTATAATTATTTAAATAAATTTTAATTTATAAGACTTCCCTCAACGCGTTACAAAATGCTTAAATAATTAAACCAGAGTGACCCCCTTTAATATCACATTGATCATATGCATTTTATTAGCCTCAATTTCATCACCAGTTCCTTTAATATGTAACTATTTTTTTTTTATTTTTAAGCTATTATATTACTTTGAAAAATATACTACGACCATATACTTATTCCTAAGTCTTTCATAGGTTGATTGATTGGTTTTATTTACGTCGCACTAGAAGCGACACTAGGGCTATTGGCCACGGACCTCATAATTTTGAACGTCGGCCAAGTGCCGAGGACGACATCCGAACTGTGTGTGGCAACCTCTCTCCTAACTTCCACACCACGCCTAGGGGAGGACTTCGAACCTCGACAGATTTAACATGCATCCGCTCCGACTACACAGCAGGCCTTCAGCGTCGTCACCAGCTCGAACCCACGAATCATCGAAAACCACCGGCTACGAGTCTACAACCATGACCACTAGGCTATCGCGGCCACATGTTTTTCATAGAGCCTCAAATGTGACTTTTTTCTCCATTTCTGTAATCTCATAGAATTACAGATGTAATTTCTAGCGTTTGTCCTTCACATCAAATCCTCCACCGAGGTTCAAAATTATGAAGGCCATTGCCCGACAACTCTCGTTTTGCTTTTGAGAGAGACATTTATAAGCAATCATTTAATCAATTCGCATTAGAACAAAGCCATTGAAATGGCTGAGGTGTCATTCCTTATTTCTACTAGAACCGTAGAGAAAATACGAGTATGCAGATTTTGAATTATGTTATGCGTTCAGAATATATTATTTCAATAATGGATACAAGACTTATTCTCAGAGCACATTCCATTATAAAAATGTTTCAATACTGATATAAAGTTAGTTGAGCATTTCTTCCATTATATACAATGTTCAGTCGTGTTTCAGTCCTGTCGATAGTTCTAGTCCCGATGTCTTTGAATATCAATTGTGTAACGGGACGATGCGCTTCAATCTGCCGAAATTCCCTCACGTTTGGGTGGTAAGGAAAGGAGACGCAGCTCAGATGTCTTTCTCGTCGATGGACCGTGGATCGTAATTACGAGGTTCGTTGCCAATAGTCCTTGTTTTCCTTTAAAGTGCGCCGGTAACAAACATTCGTCTGCTCTTGAGAGGAGAATATGCATTACTGTAGGGTTCAAACTAGCAAAATTAGGATAAAAAGTGATTACTAACCCCTCCCCCCCCCAGTGATAATCAGACCTACAGATTTACTGTTTAAATATACTCGAAACAAAAGCCTCAACATCTGAAATTTATGTTTCGAGTTTATTTGAATCTTAAAGCAGAATAACAATTTTTAATCAGCAGTAATATGATTTTTATAGAATGAAATTTAAAGTTAGAACGAAATAAATATTTTAGAACATTATTCATGTAAAGCTCTATGATTCCATGTGGAATTATCAATTCTAATCCCACAAGCTGGTGAAAGTTAATAAATAAAAATTAAAGTAATAAATAAAAATTAAATAAATAAATGAAAATGGAATATCCTGAATTTTTACCTTTTTTTTATACAACCTGAGCAGATTTATAATACATTAACTTACAAATTTGCAAATTCGCGGGCAGTTAATAGGATAACTGTTCCAGGTAGTTTTGAACTTCTGTGAAGTAAAGAAGATACCTGAGCTGGCATCCTTTTGCAAACCACAATGGGAGGACTTGGAATCTCGACAAATTTAATGAGCATCAGACCTGTTCCATGCGAGTCTTAACTGGCAACAGGGGTCAAATTCACGCCCGACATAAATTTAATCGCCACTCCAGGATAGCACATTCCTTCTTGAGAGTCGATGTACACGTGGTTGGTGAACCAACAATGAGGGAAGGCACATGATAAAAGAACAAAACGTGCGCACAAAAGTGAAACAAAAAACCTTAGATTTATAGAGTAAGGGAAATTGATGAATTATTAATTAAATTTAACATATGAATGATGAAAAAAACACTTGGATTTGTGCTTTAAACATAAAAAGAATTGAAAGAAGTAAATATTTGTTTATTAGAAGGAGGGTTGCAATTTGTCGAGGGATCTCTAGTTCCCGGATCTTGACTTCAGTACTAACCTGAAGAGGATAAGACCTTGAGGATACCATTACATAAAATGCGCGTGGCCATTTAAATGAAAAGACAGTCGAAGCTGTTTCGTTTCTCACGCGGAATATCATGTATGAGAAGAAGCAAAATATCACCTCTACGTCTGTAGGGCTACTACGGGAACACTTATCGAAGTCTACTGATAAAGATAAGAATTTTTTTTTTCATTTTGTAGCAGTATTTATCTTTATACAATACTTTACTTAGTATTTAAAACTCCATTGTAATCTGACTGACACACCTTATTTTAATTCTCAAGTATTTGAACTGGAATGAAAAAATACAATATATGAGTGTTGCGCAGAAAGTAAAGGGTACTGAGCCTCTGGCTCTCAAAAATAATTTTTGCCTCAAAGTTGTCAGCATCGCGTTCAAGATCAGGCTCTTGGACGTGGAATGTATGCTGCTTTGTTTCAGTCGGATGAAAACTTGTTGTAGCTCCAGTCAAAATGTCTCGATTCCGAATTCCTCCATGTGCCTTTTAAAGAACGAAATCCAGTTTCTTCCTCCAGCAGAGTTTTAACGCAATTAAAGCTGTTTACTGGGATGGTGTATGAGCAATACTTATTTATACAAAAGATGCCGTAAATGCAACTCTTACAGAAAAAAGATTCGAAGTCATTGTTTTAATCTACAAATCATTGTTCGTATCTTTTGGTGTGGTAAAGAGATTCTTCTCATCGAATCTTTGCTCCAGAGGGAAGCAACTCACACTTAGAGACCCCAAAGAGCCCTAAAAATTAAAAAGAGTGATACAGAATAAGAGAAAATAATTGCGATAGAACAGAGTGTGTTTGTCGTCTCTCAATCCACATCCACCCACAGTCAAAGCCCCATAGCAACTCTTGGGACTCATTTGGTTCGGACATCATCCCCCTCTCCGCCCTGATCAGCCGCCTTCGGACTTTCATCTTTTCACTTCTCTGAAGCCATTTATTGATGTCAAAATGTTTTCGACCGTTTGTGAGGTCCAGAATACATAAAATAATGGGCCAAATAGGTTGCAGGAGACTATTTTGGTAAAGTGATAAAATATCTCACTCCTTGACTCCAACCGTACATTGTGAAGTTCGAGATAACGTAGGAAAAAGTGTTTGATGTACGGAAATAATTTGTAAATCTTTTTTTCAAAATATATTACATTTTTAAAATTGTTAGGGAAATTAAGTATTCTTACTTTGATAGCATTTATGAGGAAAAAAAGACTTGCTTCTAAATGTTTCATTTATCTGACTCCGAATGAATAAACAGCTAATTGACTGAATGATCAGTGGTACGGAGCAAGAGTTTTATAAATACGTTCAGAACTATTGATCAATATTCCATCTTGCTACAGAAGACTTAACTAACATCGTTTTAGCTACTCCCCAGAGTGATTAGTGGCACTTCCTGTCCTCTTTTTTATTGATTCAAGGAAAAATTGAATAATAATCCATTTCTTCTTGATGGCTGTACTTGTAATTTTTATAATTCTAACATGATAGTTACATATTATAAAAGCTCTTGTTAATAACTTCATTTTGTACATTGGTACTATTATCAAAAAACATAACGTAGCTGCTCAAGCCATGTTAGTAAATCATAATTCAAAGATACAATCACTACGTTTCTGTACCCACATAAAAATCAAAAATATTTATTTCATTACATCTGATTAAGAAATAGGAATGAACCAAATTAAATTTACTTACAGCTGCAATGTAATGTCTAATCGAAAAATTTTCCAGAAAGCTATTAAAGAACAAGCTGAGAAACGTACTTAGCATTGCTGCAGCTCTGATGATTTATAACAATGTAAAAGCAAATTTTGATGTACTATAGTGCTTACAACGAACATTTTATGGAAATCTATTGTTCTCATCTCTTTAAATTTGAAACAAACCAAAAACATTTCCGGAACTTTGCGCTTCTTAAAAAAATAAAACAGAAGTGTATAAAGTCATCAAAAAAAACACCAAGAAAATTACCCATCGATAAAGAAGAATCATAATAATAATCCATTTAATTGGAGTAAATAACATTATCAACAACTTTAATTTATACTTTCGAAAAAAAAAGAATAATAATTCTGTGATTCTCAACATACATTAGAGACACATAGTGCAAAATTACTAAGACAATGAAAACTCAAAAAAAATATTGAAAGATATATGTTAATTTTATACTGTTTCGCCTTCAATTTTGTCTTGTTTAAGCTCAAATTACCATTATAAGGGAAAAAATGCAAAATGTATAGGTTTGTAAAAGCATTATCTGACTTTGTATTATCGAAAACATCCCTTGTTGATGGAAAATCAATTTTGTAAAGATTTCATACGCTTTTATTATGAGATAATCCACATTTTTTTTTAAAAATAATTTTACCAAGATTCAGAAGTATTATTTTCAAGTGTAATACAAAAAATATTTTTTTTCACTTTTTATATTCATGACTAGTGATCTTGACAAAATCCAGAATCACTAAGATAATTATTGACAAATCGGCACATTTCTTTTAAGAACTTCCTACAAGACTGAAAATGGAAATATTGCTTTTTTTAAAAAAATTCACCACCGGATGGCTATTTCATTGAGAACAAAATATTATTTAATTAAGTATTATCCATTAACATTATATCAATTGCAACGGATTTGAATTCGAAGAAAAAAGAAACCTTAAAATGGATTTAAGGCCACAACTACTGTGTGAGTAATTAGATATGATAAGAAAACTGTGTCATAGTTTATCATATCATTATTATAATTTAAAAAACAATTTTGTAAACAACAAAAATCTGTATTAAAAGTATACAATTGCATCTTTTACTTGAGAAAAATATATGTGTCATGATTTCGCTATTTTGTGCAAATTTCATAAATACTGATATTCTCGAAAAAATACGAACATTATTTTATTAAAAAATCTAAATGCGAATAAATAATAATAAATAAATAATATTATATGATTATATATCTTCTTAGCTTCTCAACGTGAGTTTGAGATACAGAGTGAGAAAAGAGTTTCATTTATTTTCTCAGAATTTATCCTCGATGTGATCAAATAAACTGCCTCAAAATTTATTCGTAACAGTGATCGTTATAATTGTGCAAAAATACATTTATGCCGAGTATAGATTTAACCAAAATAAATGATCTTCTATTTGAAATGAATTTTATAGATTTATGATAACATGTAGGAAATTCTGGAAATCAACCGAATTACTACGCATATTGCATTTGAATCTCCTCACCTCGAATACATTCAACGTCTAACAATACTAATGCTGACGATAGTTAGCTTTTTAAGGCATTTAAACGGCTTAGTTTCATTACAGTCCCATTTATACATTTTAATTACAATGACTGAAGTTTATCTCTAGAATTCTGTAGGGAAACTCTATACACATACATAATTTAATCATTATTGTTAAATTACGCACTATTTATTTTATCAAACAATAGCGACGCGTGAAACGCATGTTACTTTATATGGACGAGCATTATTTGATTTCCAATTCACATAATTGCAAAATTAGAATAAAATGTAATAGGAATATATAACTGATAGTTAGTTTAAAATTAGTTTAATTTGGACGAACTATTTATTCTTGATTAAATTATTAGGGTCTCCAACGAGAATTCAACTGTATTTGTTTATTGCAATATTTACATCCCTTTAAAATATTTTAAACTAATCTGATTACCGCATATATTCTCAATTTCTTTTGCTGACGAAGTTTCCTATAAATTAATACTTTAAATGTTTTAACGGTGACTTATGATTTCCTTGTTTCATTACATCAACTATTGAAAAAAATTCAAAATATTAATACACATTTTAGTTTTATACTTTTGAATTATTTACGGGATGCTTAAAAACTTTAAATGCTAGATTTTCTTAAAATTAATTTTATGGTTAAATAAATATTCTTAAGTCATCTGATTTTTTTCGCATGAGGTAGAAAGATAAAGTCTGGTTTCTCAACCGTGTGAGATCCATCTTTAAAGCGTCGGCCAATCAGAACGCTAATTTTCAGTTTTTTCTATCCATTGAGAAACGAAAAGATATTTGCTGCGTCCCAAATGAAGCTGTGAAGCTCTGACACCTAGGATTTCTAGAAAATTAAATTCAACGTTACTGTTAATTCACTTTCTAACTAGTTGTATTCCACAAATTTTAAATTCAGTATTTATGCTAAGGACGCAAATGCCATTAAGAAGGGAAAGCTCCGTAATAAAAATAACCCTCTCTCAAATACTAATGAAATTTGTATTCAAAACTTAGCAAATATTTTTCTTACAACGGTGAAGTTCATTTTAACTTTAAGGATATAAAGTACATTGAATTAATTTTTGAATTAATTGAATTTGGAATTAATTTTTAAAAAATAATGTCAAAATTTACAATCTGTTCTGCAACAAAAACGCCCATTTCAGTTTTAAGTTGCTTAACCGTAGATAACAAGAGTTAATCTGATGTGGCACTTATTTAGCTTATATAGGCGTATATCTCACACTCAAAGACATTTTGACAATTAATTATCCGTTAGACCATTGCGAAAAATAGAGAAATATTTACTCCTTTACTTCGATTGGAAATGCAGTGCTATCTTGGTTAACGATGGTCTGATTTAAAAATGACAAGATCCTAGCAAAAAAAAAAAAAAAAAAAAAAAAAACGTTTTGCACACAGAAAATGTAATAACGTTTTGATAAAAGTATAAGTAATCAACAGCTGGTTTAAGACGCTTTTTAGATTATTCCAATTTTTTTCAATGCTATCTAGAGACTGTCGAATGATTGAAATGATCCTTATACCAGTAGGTTAATCGATGCAAAAATATTATTCGGGACAAGACCCGGAAAGAATTAATTGATTAATTTTAGTATACAGGTTATTCAAAATGCTTCCTCCAATTTCAAAATTCCATATTTTCAGAAATAAGTGACATAGAATAATACATGAATAAAAAGGGAAAATGTGGAAGCTTTACATTGTGAAAAATAGAGGCCCCTCGTGTGTTCTTCGAGAAGCTATTTCACGAAAGCTGTTGAAGATGTTTTTAAGGAACTACGTCACAGTTTAATCCGTCATAGTATACCAGATGACTTGATGGTACACCGCTGGCCACCTAAGCCACCTGATAGGGCCCCATGAAATCTCTTCGTTTGGGGAGTTTGCAAAAAATAAAGCGTTCGCTCCACCATTACCCACAAATTTATGTGAACTTAAACAACAGATTTCTGCTGCTGTACAATTCATTACCGCTGACACTTAACGTATTTGGCAGGAATTTACAAATCGAATTGACATTATATACGTTTAATTAAGGGAAGTTATATCGAACACTTACGGAAAAACTCTTCTATATTTTCACTTTGCATTCAAGTATTACTTACCATTTTGAGTCGTTTATTTTTGAAAATATAAAATTTTGAAATCGGATGATTAATTATGATTATCCCAGTACTAGTGGGAAATTGGCGTCTTGGATTGTCTTGTTCAAAGGTGCTGAGAGTGGAACCAATTACCATCAATAATCACTATGTATCAATGTATATGTTAAAATATCTTATGCTATCACGATAGTTTTTAATTTTAATAAGGCGAATGAAATTTTTTCTTATTAAAATAACAGAAGAATGAATCTTATACGAAATATTGATTAACTTTTCTGTTTACTAATTAATGGGTTATTTCATTAAAATAGAAAAGGATGAATAGGTATTTTTTTACAAATAAGTCTCTCTTAAATCTATTGGATATTGGGCTCATTTGAGAAAAATATCCTTGTAAAGCATTCCTTTTATTTTAAGGTATCAGAAAAATAAATTGAATTGTTCAGTCATTTGCAAATTGATGAAATTCAAACTGCTTCTATATTGAACAGTTTATGTTATGCGTATGTGATAATTTTTTTTAAAGTCCATTTTAAGAAAGATACATTTGATACGAAAGTCTTAACACACAATGTCATACGTTTTATTTAGGAATACTCCGAACTTTTCATCTTGAAAGCAAAATGTTAAAATCTTTTTTATTCACTAATTTCAAACATTATGAAAGATATTTTTTTATATCTACTGAACAAGCTATTTGTATTCAGCCTACATATTTAAGAGACACAAATTATATATAAGAAATACAGAAGATAGATTATTTTCGGAATCACAATTGTGTCATCGGTCCACTAATTATCACATTTGTCAAGGAAATCACTATAATTTATAACAATAAATAAAAAAAAAGTATAAGAATTTCCGAACGAGGTAGGAAGACACTAACGTCTGTGTAATTTGAAAAGATTGGAAGTAATCGTAACAAATCGGTGATTAAGATAACTCATTGGCTGTGATATATCACCTATTTTAAAGGTAATCTTATTATAACAACGAATATTATTATTTCCGAATTTAACAGCTATATTGAAGCTAATTTTAATGAAATAGATTATTACTATTCGTTTGTTATAAATTGTTCGTTTATTTCAAAATAAAATTACAACTTTTTTCATTTATATATTACTCTTCTTCTTTCAAATACTTTTTTTGTTCGCATCAATAAAAATACAAATTTTACACGCTATTTAATATTGCAATTATTATAACAAAGTTCAGCGTTCTTTTTATTTGAAGATCAGTTATCTCAATCATCATATTCGACACATTCATGATTCGATTAGTTGACGAGCATTCAAATCTTGCTTCCCTCAAGAATCTCTTTTGGAAAAAATGGTGTTCCTATACATTAAATACAACTTGAGCTTTATACTATTTATAATAACACATGAGATGTGATAAGATATTAGTTGAAGTGTCGATCTTGTTACTTATCCATAGTTTAAAATTGCAATGTCCGAGCCCTAATCGGCTTATCTTCTTTAGGTACTGGCATCACTTACCCGAGGCACCCTAATCATCTTTTCCTTTCGCTGTCTTTGATGAATTTGGGTCTCTGAGATACATTAGCGATCCTTTTCCATTTTCGACTCAGCTTCTTATATTGACTGATAACTTTTATTTTCTCATTCTTTTACAAACGGCTAGAGGACAGAGTTATAACTTGTTTGGCGCAACCAGCCATATCTGGCTCTTGGGCTTATTACACTCCACCGTCACTCGTAATAATGTTCAATACCAATAACCAATATTTCGTTTCCATATAATGGTGTTCCAACACTTGAGTAATCCGACGCGATCGGTGATGGAGTTCAATTTTTGAAACTATTTTATAAACCTTTTACTGGAACATTAAAAATTTATTCTCAATGGTTCCTATCTTATGCATGATGTTTCGAAACACATAGGCCAAAATTTAAGGGTTGATAGAAAACATCTAAATAAACGATTTTCCGCAAACAGTGCATGAGCGTAAAGCAAACTATGAAGCGCGAGTACACGCTGTAATGGAAAGCATAAAGCGCGAGTTTTCTTACATATTGTCATTTCTACCACGGGTTTCAGGAAGCATGGCAACGTACAGTAATAAGAAAAAAGCGACAGCCTCAAAAACTTTTGAAGCCTCCCCATGGTTTTATTACTTGTGAGATATACTATTTAGAAATGAGATTAAAGATAACGTGGCTTTGGAAGGAACTTCTATTCTATCAGACCCAAATGTTTCACTTACCAACCTCGAACCTTATTCAAAACTTGTAATCAGGGAATAGCCTTCCGACTCATTCATGGTATAATAGGCAAGTTCCTAGAGGTGGTTTACCATTCACGGAGACAGGGGTTGCCAAACCCCCATTAGTCGATTTGCTAGCGAACACGCTAGGCGTCTCACTTCTGACAAGGGGGGGGGATTTTTCAGACTTTCAATTTTGTAATTGTGACCCGGTATATATATATTTATATTACAGTACAACATTCAAATGGAAATAAATCAGTTCTATTTAAATATTTAAATATATCGTGTTCTTTAAAAATTAGATTTCATTTTGGCTAAAATAAATAATCACTGATTTAAATCAAAGTAAAATTCCTTCATTTTCTTTGCAATGTTGATTATCAATTGAAAATTAACTAAACTAATTCTTTTGAAATTACTTTATATTTAAAATAATCCTATATCTTAAAATTTACATCTACTAAAAGCAAACTTTGTAACTACTAGATATGATTTTAAAAATTACAAAAGGAATCCAAAAAGCGTAGCTTTTATTCGTAGATTTTACACTTTGTAAATACTAAGCATATAAGAAGCCCCTACATCATTAATAATACGCATTTATTTTGAATAGATATATCAGAGTCGTAATTGCTATAAAATATTTGAAAATGAATACAAAGTAAGGAAAGCACATTAGAGATGTATAAAAATAAATTAAAATATTTCTAAAATACAACAATTACCACAAGGATCCTAAATCAAAACAATTACAGACCAAAATTATAATAAAAAAGAAGAAGAAAGTCACAACCTTAATGAACATACACCTCGAGAGTCCCATCTGTTTGTCTGGGTTACTTCAGAAGTCAGAACGATTTATACGAGTAACTTCATAAAATCCATTAAATCACCCGATTAATCAAATTTTATTATTTTTACTGGAGACTGAACTAACTATTATCGACAACACTTCCGACTATCCGAAAGAGATTAGCAAAGACATAACCTCGAGTGAGACATTTCTTTATGAAAATGTTTTATTGATCCGAGAAAATAACTGATTATTTATTTAATAAGTGCTATTTCTTATTTATCAAATTTACTGACAATTTTTTTAAGAAAACATTTAATGAATAACGATACTCCTATACCTGAATGCATTTACTTGATTATGATAATAGTTAAAAACACAAATGTGAGAGAGAAAGAGAGATGTTTCGCTTTGTTTGGAGTCAATCGAGAAGGATCCATGTATGTAAATGAAATGAGTATGACTATATGTATATAAAATTTTTGTAGCATAATAAATGTTAAGTTTTTAAAACTTTTAACTAACAGTCTTAAATATTTAAAATTATATCGGTGTAATTTTAGTAATTACTTCGCATTTACGATATTTTCTATCCCAGCTTTCATAATTTATTTTGTCATAATGTTAAAGTTAATAAACTGGTAAGATTAGAAAGTTTCTTTCAAGTAAACTCTAACGCATATAAGGCTGTAATAATTTACATTAGATAATTATCACACATGTGAGTAACATACTTAAGTAATATTACAACTGGGATTTGGCTACCCAATTTCTTTAAACGATATTCTAATTTATTTAAAGAGAGTAACTGAGTTATTTTTTACATTAGTATAAAACTCATAATTATATTTATCTGTCAAAAATATATTTTGTAATCTAAAAATAATTGTTTTTTTATTAATGAGAAAATTAAGTATTTAAGAATTGATACATTACCATTTGAATATTTTTCAGAATTATATTTTTCTCATCATAAAATAAGGATGCACCATTTACAAGTATTTCAAATCATTTATTGTCCTCAAATATTGAAATAAATAAGGAATTTTAAATGTATCATGCATGATATTTAAATGTACATAAATAAAAAAATATTCAATATTAAATAAACGTGGTCACAAACGCAAATATTTCAGTCTTTGAAGTTATTTATAAGTAAAAGATTTACCCATAGTTTTTCAGAAATTTATAGTCTTTTCCAAATTTATTTTTGAATTTATTCTGCAAGATAAAGAACACATACTTTTCAAATGAAATTCACCGATTGTACTCAGATATAAGTAGAATTTATCGTCGTAATTTTATTTCTTTTTTCTCGATGATTCATATGTCATGTAATGTTACCGCTTTTAATCTCACGTTACACCAAACAAATTGCCTCGCATAAAATTTTAGAGGGCACCACTTTAATCTTTCATTAAACCGAATAAATTATGTACATTTATATACCATTTAATCGTGTCGGTGTGAAAGATTTCGGAATAATGTAAGTTTTATGAATAATACAGCAGTAGATAACTCTTTAATACATTCTGACAAGTATAAAATATTTTTGAAATTTTTCTGCAATATATAACTTAAGACAATAACGTTAAAACTGTTCTATATGCTACGTAAATTATTTGTATGTCGGATTTAAAAATATTTGAAATTTTTCAGTTGAATCAAAATTTGGTTTTATGTTAAATAACGTTTTTGTAAACATTCATTTATTGATATATTTAAAATGTTTAGGCGTCTAAGCGTTAAAAAATTTGTTACGAAAAACAATTAACACACTCGTAAAAAGTAAATGTTTCTGTTTATTATTCAGTGATATGTGTTTCCTTCTTATATATTCTAATTGTATCGAAAATTTCATTGAAAATACTCATCTTATGTAGAAAATACTCATCTTATATAGAAAAAGGCTAAATTCTTTACTTAATAGTGAAAACATAGAAACAACTTTATAATCTAATTCCTATAGATCTGAAATAAATGTATATATACATTTAAATTATATAGCTATCTTTACATAATTTCATTTGCTAATTTAGACATTTAATTTTATTTTATCTATTTTAAGTTCTATAATTTTAATCTTTATGTAATTATTCTTTGTTGCAAACGAAATGAGATCTAATTATTAACAAGAATAAATAAATAAATTATTTTTCCCTATTCTTTTCGCGCGTGAATTATTTCTCGCTTTCAAACTTCTTTCTCTGAAAATATCACCGGACGTTTTTGTTTGATGCTACATAAAAGCTTATCATTTTGCATTTATAGATGTCGATCATATGGCAGTTTTCCGCTATATCTGTAATTTCGTATTTGATTCTTGAAATCTTGGATAAGAGGGAGGAATCTTATAAGAGAGCTGGCAAGCCCCACACAAATGTCAAACAGATATTTCTACAACTAAGATTCAGTAAAAGATAATATATTTTGGAGTGAATGCAATGGTAATCATTCTCTATGTCAACGACCAATAAAACTCGATGAGTGTGTCTACTATAAACCAATATTCGATTTTTGTTTCAAAGTAAATAAAATTTTCATCAATATTTTAATGAAAGCTTCTCTCCTATTCATATCAAACAAAATAAAATAACCCATAGTGCTTTTACAATTTTTATTTGATTTTTTTTCTACATATTTTGATATCTTTCTTGTAAAGACCATTCATAGATTACTCGCAATTGAACGCGTTGATTCTCGGTCACGGTATCATATGTGTTATGGTCGCGGACTCAAGACCGACGTTGGTTTCGTCGAGTGGGTTCGAACCCTGTGAAGTATCAAGTGCTCTCGTTTGTGCGGTGTGGAATTTTGGAGGTGTCGTCCTCGTCTCTTGACCAAAGTTCAAAAGTACAAGATCAGTCCCCGATAGCAATGGTGTTGCTTCTGTGTGTGACCTTAATAAACAATCACAATCGATGTTCATAAATTTATTCGTAATTTGCAAGAATTTAATTAAATATGTTTGATTATTTTAGTACACTTATTTTAACGCGCTTCTACTTCTACACTTCGTACATAAATTTTAAATTTTAACCAAGACATTCCAATTATCATTTCAGTCCATTCACTGGGAAGAAAAATCTAAAAATCATTAAAATCCTTTATCTTCATAATTTCTATTCCTTATCAGAATGAAACGATGCTTATTTAACAATTTAGAAGACTCCACCTACATCAACTTCCTTTTCGTTATGAATTGATAAAGAAGAATAAATATACACTCGGTTATGATATTTCTGCCATTTTTTTTCCTTTCTAAATTAGAGAATTTCCCTAAAGTTTCTGAGGAAAAATAAAGGAGAATAGGTTGCAAGAAGTTGTTGGCCATGGACTTTTCATAAGTTTGTTGGAATCGAAATTAACTAGGTCTAATTTGAAAATAATAAAAGTGCTAAATGACAGGAATGTTCAACTCAAAATTAGATTCTCCTTTTTGGTTTAAAATACTTATACAAGATATCAAATTTCTAAAATCAACCTTTCCACGATACTTAATTGAAATTTAAAGTAATATTATGACGCTTTCAAACATAATAAAAATTTCGAAAGAAACAAAAACGAGAAATATAACGTTATGCATATTACGTATAACTTCCGCTTAAATTTTAATGAAGTTTTTCTAATTTTCGGTAATGACATCAACTACTGCAAGAAGCTTCGTGAAGTGCTGTTATTCGAGGAACTCAAATAGAGAATGAAATCCTATACATGTCCAGGAGCGACTTAAATGACGATTTCTCTTGAGTCGTTTGGAAAACAAACACGTGCTAAAATTTTTCCCCTGAAATTATTTATTTGCTTATACTTGCAAATCAATGTTCTCTGAGAACGCAGCTTTAACAGTTATCATTCTTTCTGTCTTAAGATTAACAGTTTTCAGTCAATTATGAAGATTCTTCATTAGTAAGAAAATAAATATATCTCAAAAAAATTTTTAAGTATTTCACCCAATCAACCATTTTGTGGCATAAAAAATCAGTCCTTCACAGTTATAATTCTGCTACGATTCACTCATCCACCACCACTTATCGTAAAATGAGTTATGATTGATACAGAGAGAATGAAAAATGAATCGTGTTTCTAAATGAGGCAGGAAGACATTAATGCCCGCGTAGGTGTATTTTACTCTCTAGGTAATTTGGAAACGACCGATGATTGAGCTAAATCACAGACTGTGGCTTTCTAACGAGAGAAAAAGTAAGGGTGCTTCATATTACAGCTACGTCCTGTTGATTGGAGTGATCCCATACTCTCTCTTATTTTTTTTATCCATTCACTTATCCTCAAACTTACAAGAGTATACTTATGCAAACTTATGCATTATTTTTGTGTATGGTAGCGTTAATTAATTTTGACATTAGGTGAACTTCGATTTATTCTATATTTCTTTTCTATCTGCAAAATTTAATTAATTCTAACAAAATTTTTCTTTTAGAAATACAATATTTTTCAAATTTTGTTCTATTATTTCAAAATGCTACATTTTCGGAAATAAACGACACAGAATGATAAGAAACGCACGAATGCAAAGGGAAAATATGGAATTATTTTTATCTACGAAGAAAGAGATTGTATGGGGCCATATCGGGTGACTTATGTGGCCAGCTGTGTACTATCATCATTTGCGACCGATTCAACAGCGAGGTATTTCCATGAACTCTTCTAAAACAGCTTTACGAAGAACACACGAGGATAAAAATCGTATAAAAAATTCCGTCTAAACTTAAGAAGAACAACGACTTCAACTGCGCTCTAAATCAAGTCAAATAAACGGATGAAAAAGGAGAGGAGACATTTCCAAAAAAATTCATGAAAAACAAAGGAAGGTGTACGTATCCAGTGTCTAAACCTAAATTGCGAAATAAAACAAGACCAAGTAACAATTCCAGTAATGTTATTGTGTTCGTCATTTTCAAAAACGATTCAAACATTATTTTAACAAAAATAAAAAAAAATCCTTAAATATATTAAGAGACTATCTTTAATTAACAAAACAAACAGATGGCCAAAAAAAAAAAAGACAATTTTCATGTCATTTAATGAAATTAGAACAAATATAAGACACTCAGTGTCTAGCACACTAATGAACCCATTGTTCAGGAAGAAACAGCTAATTACGCGAGCAATTTGCGTGTCAGTGTGATCAACAGCTTCTAAAGCCCATTAAGCTCGACCTTTGATTAATCTTCTTTTCTTTTGACCAGAGACTTAACTATTATCGAACAACACTTTTGTCCATTCGAAATAGATTAGCAGAGTTCGAGGGTGCCTTTAACAATAAAAATCGCATATTGAAAGATGAGACTTACTGTCACGTGGGCTTTTCGTGACGTCATTGACTTTCCTCTCATTTGAAGAACTAGTTAATATTTGCTTAACGTTAAAATAATACGTATATCTGGCGTTATCTATGCATTCTTTAGAAGTTGACAGTCCATATTTATTATTATATACATTGTGTAAAACGTCATGTTTTTGTTAATAGCAACACTGAGTAAATAGAGCTGTAATTGGCCCTTTAGTCAGAGAATGAAAGTAATTGGAGTCAAATAAGTTTGCATGTTATTTTTTCTTCGAGGAACACAACATAATAAAATAATTTAAAATGAGAACAGTCTAAATAAAATGAAGGTTCGATACTGAAGGTTAGATACTTAATTTTATTGTAGTGGCTTCAGTATTGGGACAATGAAATTTAGAATATCAACATACATTGACGCGCTTTCAATGTTTTTCGTAGTATAAAATGACTTTCGGTAAAAATAGAATATTTTGTATTATATGGAACATTTTTAATTATTACCCTTTTGCCTGGTTTACCCGTACGCCGTAAGAACACTGTTTTCCTGTCTTTACAGGTTTGCTCACAAGCTATAGGGGCAGTCTGATTTCATGGTCAGTTTAACTATTTTACCTGTGTCGTAACTGTTTTTATCATAGGTTTAGTCGAGTAGGGTAAATAAGTAAATAAGTTCAACTGTGGTAATGGCAATAAAAAATAATTGTAAATTAATTTTATTTTTAACTGTAA
The DNA here is from genome assembly GCA_019974015.1 of Nephila pilipes. Lineage (NCBI taxonomy): Eukaryota > Metazoa > Arthropoda > Arachnida > Araneae > Nephilidae > Nephila > Nephila pilipes. Next base: position 250,182 of record BMAW01107935.1, on the reverse strand, counting down.
ATTCTAGTTAGTTAGGAAGTATGTAGGAATAAAAGATAATTTCTATATAAAATAATATAATTTTATTTACAATAAAGATTATTCCAAATGCTTAAAATTGTTATAATATTAATTACATAATTATATCTTTTCTTCCTAAGCAAATGCTAAATGAAGAGGAATATGTATTAAGAAATTTGCCTTATTTTGGATTAAATTTATGGAAAAAAAAACAGTTAAGGATTATAGCTATAAAAAGGTTTGTAGGCTGTTTTACATTTAAATAAAATTCATAATATAATAACCTAACATTCTAATTAGTAACTAAACAAATGATTTAATACTAATAAAGAAACCAAAATAAATTATAAATACATAAATACTAATTATAAATTTAATTCATATTCATGTTGAGGCAATTCCTCTTCTGATATAAGAAATGATATTTATATAAATTTAAAATCGATTATTAAGTTTTTTTTATAAAGAATTTCTTCAATATTTTAAAGTCTTTCATAAGCTTCAATTTCATAATTTTGCAATTAAACATCTCTTTATTATTTTAATATTGTTAATCTCTATACATTTTTAAACATTTTAATTTAGTATTAACAAATCTACGTGATAGAAAAAACCTTTCTTTGGAATAAAATAAAATACAATAATTTATGATTAAGTTTTATAACAAAATAAATTTCATCATAAAACGTTAACGTTTTATTCTTGCTTTTTTTTGTAAATAAACCTTCATGACTTAGGAGTATGTTATCAATATAAAATTAAACGTTTTAAATCGATGAATAATTCTATAACTTTCTCTAAATCAATTTAAATCCCTTATTGTCATTACGACGGACAACTATTAACAAACACGGAATAATATTCCGAAATTGAAATTAAAGTAGAAAAATAAAATTTTAAAAATGTATTTTTACAGTAATAATTTGACGAAATTTATAGAAAAATCATTATTCTTTTAAACTTTATTTTCCTCCAGATAAAGATCACAAATCATATAAATCGATAAAAAAATCATTTTACATTTAAGCTCAAATAGAATTTTATTTCTCCTTTTATATCAGTATATTCATTAATAAATAGTTACCCTTCGTTACCTTGACCCAGACGGTACGTTTTTACTAATACAAGCCTTACGAGGTTTATTTCGCAGCGATGAAAATCCATTTCAAACTCAACCAGTAGATTTAATGACTATTTCGATGATATTTGAATAGTTAATTTTCAGTTCACTAATGTGAATCAAACATTGAAGAGTAATCTGACTCTGCTGAGATTAAAGTACAAACTTTGAAAATTGCAAATATAGAGATATGTCATACTAATGTAAGAGTTTGTACATTTCTAAATTTCAAAGGTCAAAATTCGGTTGCATTGATGTAAAATGAATACAAATTTAATTTGGTACTCCTCTCGACGCACAGATTTCCTGCATATCGATTGATTTTAAATCTAGCTGTTCAAATTTAGATGTTATGATAAAATGTGACGCAATGATACTGTTCGAATATTTTATTGTGATTGATTGAAGGAATGTTTTTTTTTTTAACGTTCCACTTCGACGCAACACGAGAGCTACTGAGGATGAACTTAGGAATTGTGAGCATCAATCAAGTGAAGAAGCCTGCACTTGAGATGCACCCTTTTCTTTAAACTTCCACCCCCCGCCATGGGGTGGATTTGTAGCCTCGACAAATTTAGCTTCCATCATACTCTCTCCACTGACATAAGTGGCATCAGGTCTTAAATGCACGACTCGACAGAAAGAAAAAAAGATTCATTTTCACTCATTTCCTTTTCTTACGACTTGTTCAGATTTTACCTTATTACTATTTATGGAAAATTTACTTTTTAATTTACAGAACTACTTTAAAATATGATGCATAAAGCTTCAGTACTATATTTTTCTTAGCGGTATCATAAGAATGGTGATATCATTCATAAAAATACAATCATGTTTGAAACTCATACCAATTTTTCACTTAATTGTGATACCTGTTAGCTTGTTGGTCCTTGTATAAATTATGTTTGTTAAATGATGAATAACACTGAAATTCATATTTACTTCGAAAAAGAATCTCTAAAGCATTCGACTCAGTTTGAATGTAAATCCATGGGTTTAAATTGCAAAGATATAAATTTATCGAATAAAGCGAAATCGGAAATGGATTCATGAAATTAATGTTGTTAATTTTAGTTATATTCCAAGCTTGTTTGTAATTTTGTGAAGTTAAATACAATTAACACAATTATTCTACGTACATCTTGTTTCCGATTGAAATAATTTAATACATTTGAATAGTTTGCAGTCATTAATTAAGACACTTTGTTTTTGACTAATATTCGCATTCCCTGAGAGTATTTTGAGAATACAATGGTTAAGCATTTATGTGTGAAATATTACGCGGATTGTCCAGAAAGTAAGGATGCTCAGTTATTTACAAATCGAAACAGTCTTATTTTAGAAAAATTTTCAAGCTCATATACGTTATTAAACATTATTTTTGACGCAGTCAGCTAACTCTACAATGCACTTTGTGGGCAGGGAGGTTGAGATTTCTTATACTTTTGTCAAGAAATTTCCCGCCACCTATTAGGCCTGTAGTTGACGAAATTCTGATGTCTTCAGTCGAATATCTTATTCAGCCTAAAAACAGCAGAGAAATTAAAGGATAAAAATCTGTAGGGGCCCGATCTTGAGGAGTCAGGGACTGAAGATTTCCCATTAAAAGGAGTCCATGAGTTGCTTTTAGAAGACGTGTATTGTCTTACAACAAACACACTTTCGTTGTTCACATTCCCCTGCTTTTGTTCTGTAACAAGCTCCATAACTTTTAGGACCTGACAATACTGCTTTCCCCGGAGGCAGAATTTCAATAAGAAGAATCTCGTTACCAGCCCAAATCACAGAAGCCATGATTTTTCGTACCGAAACAAAGTTTTTGAATGTTTTCTTCAAACTTTTTACTCGTGATATCAATCGCTTGCATTAGTACGATTTATGACACTACCCCCATTTTTTTTTTAATTTTTTTTTTTATAAAAATTTGGACCGGGGTGTTTTCCTCGCGAGAAAAATTATATTATGATTCACAGCTCGTAGCAGGTGAGATTCGGGATCGAGACACTCCATTCAACGCAGCACTATAATAAGAATTTTAAGTCGACTGAGAGAAACACGAGCGTATTTTATTCCCAAGAATTTGATCTCGAGAGCAGTATAGCCAACGTTTTTGAAAAAGATTCCCTTTGAGCATCAGAGACCAGCTTTTTGCGTCTCTGATGCTCAAAGAAACTTTTGGAAAGTTCTTGTGAATGAATTGTATGCAGTTAAACTGCCTACAGTAAGCTGTTATGAGATAATAAAAAAAATCCTTCAATGCATTAAATATTTAAACTTTTATATAAATCACAAAATGCTTACACCCAGTTCCCTAACCGTTTCATTTAGTTAAAGACTTAAATCTAATTTGTAAATTAGCAGCCATTTTATGTTGATACAACAATTTAATCAAAGTACTTTATTCTTCAACTTTTCAGAATTATCGCTTATTTGATTTTTTTTTCTTTTCAATCGAAACTTCCATACCAAATAACTAATTTAACAAATAGAGAGTTCCTATTGTAATGAACGTAACTACTAATTTAAAGCTCTTCACTAAATTTTATCTAAATCTACCGAGTTTTAGTTCCTCGAAACAAACCTTATTGTCTTCTTAACAAACATTCATTCGAACACGTTTCGAAAAGGTAGAGAATTTGTAAAAATATACCACTGGATCAAATAGATACCAAAGATACCAAAAGAAACAGAGATGTCTTCCTTCCTTCGTTAGATTTCTTTTTGTTTGAGGTTTGGGGTTGTAGTCCAGTTTTGAATCGAGAAACAGACCTTGCATTTGTGATTTTTTTTCTATTTTGACCTAGCGCATGGCAAAGATTATCCAACATATATCTGGAAATTTGAATTTTGTTACGATTTAATGAGTGTGAGTGAATGAGGTTATTAGTGTTTTTAGTAAAAACAAACTCAGTTGTATAACAAAAATAATGAGCAGCTCCGAGCACAAGCTTTCTTAAATACGAATCTAATAAATAAATAAAAAATCAGTACCAATTTATTCAGTACCGAATGTGCCCACCTCAAGCAGTATACAGACCTCCATCCGGCGAGACATTCTGTCAATTAGTCTATTGATGGTTGCCTGAGATAATCATTGCCGATCCATATCCACTGCTATGCTCAGATCATCCACAGTGTGCGCTATTGGTCTTCGGTTCATTTCACGTGCAATGAAATCCCACAGGTGTTCGATGGGATTCATATCTAAAGAGTTTGCCGGCCACGAAGGATGTCAAATTGTGTCAGGCTGCTAAGTGTTTGCCGTACGATAGGCAGCCTAGTATTGTTTTGCTGGAATACCGTGAAAGGCGAGCTCTGCAATAAAGGCAGAGAAACATGTTCCACAACTTGTGTGACATAGCAGTCCGCTGTCAAACGGCCGTCAATGTGTACCAGAGGCCTTCTGTGATCAAAAATTATGCCCAATGTGGGAATGGTTTAACGCTCGGCGAAATGGATTGGTTTGAAGAGTTCTCCGTTGCGCCGCCGTACCCGTCACTGACTATCCTTTCTCCACGGACAGAAAAGAAATTTATCAGTGAACAACACCCGATGCCATTCGATAGTCCAGGTACGATGAAGATGACACAACGCCAGGAGTCTAGCCCTGTGTTGAGCGGTCAATGGCACTCCTGTTGCTAGTACCCGTGCACGTAACTGTACTTCACGCAGTATGTTGCGTATTGTTTGGATGGAACCAGATGCACCTGCTCCTCGAGGCAACTGGTTTCGAATATCACGTGCTATGGAGAAAGGATCTCGAATAGTCAACTGGCGAATACGCCGGTCTGTGCGCTATGACGTGCACCTGTGTGCACCGCTTCCTCTTTGGCGTGCACATAGTCCTTCCTGAATCCATCGTATGACACGACGTTGGATGATACTGATGCTGTGCCCTGCACGAGTTGCTATTGTGTGGCTCAGTGACAAACCGGACGTGATAATACGGTCACTTTCCACGATCGTTAACTGATGATATTGAGCTCACCAACGTCTCAGAGGCATTTTCTACGCTTCTCAGAAAGTCGCAAATGCTACGTAAAACTTCAGATGCTGTTTATGAGAAGGAAAGTTTCTGGTCTTTAAATCCTGGATATGAGTACCACGTGATCAGATGCGTGAGCAAATTTAATCATTTGCATATCCATCTCACCACTATCGCTCCTGATATTTGCATGAAACAACGGGCATTATTTCTTGGTGTTCACTTTCACTTTTGAGGAGAATATTTATATAATATATATATATATATATATATATATATATATATATATATTACTGTGTAAATCTTTAATAGAGTACTCTCGAATAAAGTGTCAAACACACAGAATAACTCATACAAGAAAAATTATTGTTTCGTATTGATAGCCCCTAATGTTTCATTGATTCAGGAGGTATAAAATAAATTTCTACGAATTATCAGCCAGAATAAAAATGCCGGAATATTGTCCTGGACGGGAAGGCGAAGTGCCAGATTCCATAGAGAGTACTGTAATCATTAAATATAACATAACATTAACATACATATAAAATAATACGAATATAAAGTATGTGAATAACATAAACATATTTAAATTGCATACCGTATAAACACTATATAGAATATTATTATATAACGCGTTTATTTTTCCGCAATTTCGTGAATTTAGCCTTGACATCAAAATTTCCTCCAACTCAAGCGGTACGCTGGCGTTTGTGTCTGCCGTCGAAAATATTTATCTCAGAATGTACACATTTAACACCTGAAAGAAACATGTTTATCACAGACATGTGATATATGTAATTTATCATAATTCTCCCATTACACTTTAATGCAGGAACATTCTTTCAATATCGTTTCAATATGAAATTATGAGTTTTGATGGCGAAATCATCGTCTGATATATCTGAGATTCTGAAGAAAACACATAGAAACGAATCCCTGAGAAACTGTCAGTGAGCGAGAAGCGTAAGCGTTTTCGTCGCACAAGCTTTGAAGAGGAAGTTTCGTAGTAGGAAATACTCTTCTTCCACATCAGAGGAGAATATTGAGGACGTCCGACAAATTTTGCGCGCTGACAGACGGTCATGTGGAGACTCGTACATGGCTAATTACCAGAAAATGGAGCAGGAAACAGTTGATCATCGTTAGATGACAATGACGGGCATATTAATCGTCATCTCTCCTTGATTGTGAAGAAGTATTCGGTGAATTGCTACTGCATTGGGACATCCTCTCTACTTTTTCAATCTATCACCGTCATGTCTTAGCTGTTTCTTTTCCAGAAAATATAATTGAAGCGACTTTTTACTGCTGATTCAAAAGAGGTGATGGTAAATGTGACGAAACTGCTTTGAAAAGAGTTTCCAAACAGTCATACGAAAATAGGAACAGGCATGTAAATGCAGGAGGAAAGGAAAACAAAATAAAATTATTGTACGTATTTTTAGTAAATTATTATTGACCAATACCTGGAAGTTTTTGACCTTGCTCCATAGAGTAACAAATTAAATCTTTAGCTCTCTCTGTGTTTACGGCATATTGAAATTAAAATATGTAGCACTACGTTCTTAAAAAATGGGAGATTCGTTCCTATTTTTGCTTATTTCGTTTCGCATATGATTTATTTCCCCGATTCAACTTCTTTCAGCGGATCTCACGTTTATTCCGGAAATGGATTATGCAAATGCACTCGGAGCTGAAATGAACAGCATTTCCCAGTGAAGTGTGTAATGGCATTGCAGAACACGGTCGAGAGGAGAGATGGAGGTTGTTCATGCACTACTTCTCAAAAAAGGAATGTCACACACACATTCACATTTACCCTGCCACCACAAGTATTTAACTCGGAATGCTTTTGTAGCTTCGTGATTTACATAGTTATAACTTGTACACATATCTTACATGCTTGCGTTAAGTTGTTAAATGGATCCATTTTTATCCAAATCAAGATTAATGTGTTTTACCTGTCTATTATCCTTTATTTTTGGCCTATCAATGATTCAATTTATTTATATAGTATATAATTTTTCGAATAACATATTATTTCGTTCTTATAAGATTTTAGTTCTCACATCGGACAGTTTTAATATTTAAATTTTTAAAATAATCTAGAAATACAGTTTATTCAAAAAGGCCAGAATTCATAAATATCAGAATTTTTTTTTTAAAAAAAAAAAAAAAAAAAAAAAAAAAAAGGAATTCAAATTTGATCATTAATACTTGGAATTAAGGTAATACAATGTTAAATAACCCTTAACATAAAGTCTTATACAAAATGTTTACACTAAAAGAAAAATTTATTATTCCTTGATATATCAAATCTAAAGCGTTTGCAGCCGGACATGGGGCAATGGTCGTGAGTTGGTGGTTTCCATCGAGTCGTATGTCAGAGTGCTGATTCCACCGAAGACTCGTCGCGTAGAGGAACTGATTCATGTTAAATATACTTGTATGACAAAGAGACATATGGTCCTGTTGACATGATGTGGAAATTTGGACAGGGAGTGCCAGCTCCCATATCGTCCTTGTCACATGATTGAGGTTCAAAACTGCGAGGTTTGCTGCCAATAAACTGAGTGTTACTTCTAAGTGCGATGTCAATAATCAATCAAAAACCAAAACTCTACAGAATAATACATATATATATATATATATATATATGTATGTGTGTATATATGTGTATATATATGTATATATATATATATATGTATGTGTGTATGTATATATATGTGTGTATATATATATGTGTGTGTATTTTTTGAAATTCAAGAGTTTTTAAAGTAATTTTTTAAAGAAAAATGAAGTTATAAGATGTATACGAGATTTGAGATATAATAATTTGATTTCGGGGAGATGTATTAGATGTTGAGATACAAAATAATACATGTGTTTCAATTTATATCGACTAAAGCATGTAAAAAGTCCATGGAAATATTATTTTTCTCTGAAAATAAAATCATCTTACACCTTTTGGAAGAGAAAATAATTGTTTTTAAAAACAAAACTTAAAACAAATGAAAAATCATTTTAAATTTTACTTAATTAAATTCAAAATTATCAAAATGTAATTCGAATGACAAGAATTAGATGCTATTTAAATAAATAAAAAAAAAGAAATCATCAGTTTATCGTTGAAAAAAATTAAAAATGTAAAATGCATTAAAATATAAAATGTTTTTATTGAATAAATTAATAATACAGAAATTTTTTTTTAAAAAAAATGTTATATTAGCAATTTTCTTCCAGTTTGGGTGTCTTAAATTTTCTCTCCAATATTTTCTAATTTGATTACTCAATACATCGAGCTAATGGATTACTTTCAAACTTTCTAAACATACGAGTGCATAGATTTTTTCTTATTTCAATTACTTTTATCTCATCAGCATTACAAAAACATTAACCTGTCAAAGTATTTTTAAGAACTTCAAGATTGATTAAAAGTCTGAACGTGATTACAATTTTGAATGTTTTTACTTAAACGAAATTTAAAGAATAATGCTGGAAATAAAAAAAGAAGAGAAAGATAATAAATGAAAGGTTCTTGAATTTTGCTTGTTTGAGAAGATAAAATTACTGGGGTTCGCACTGTAAGAATTTAATTTTCTAAGAAGACAACTTTTCAACTAAGTGAGGATTGCGCTATAGTGATATAATTTTAACTTTGGGCTACTCATGAATTTCTCTCCACTAAACTTAATGTGTTTGTTTTATACGATTGTTTGTTTATGTGTTTGTTTATTGTGTTTGTTTTGTGCTCGTATGTAATCCGAATCGCATAAGATTCCGATTCCTTTCCAACCAATGAAGCGTGATTACGCACAGTAGATGAAGATGAGAAGTATAAAGAATTGAATTTATATCGTTGGGCTATTCATAATTTTCTCTTCTCTAACCTTGGGGACATTTATCGATTCGAATTGAATAAAAATACATTTTCTTCCCAACGTAAGGGAAATGTGATTCGCTAAATTAAATGAAGATAAAAGTGAAGTGAATTAATTTATATGCAATTATATACATAAATGATATGTAATTAATGGAAAATGAAGGAAACTTAAAGATAAGGATTTTTGGTAGAGAATTAATTTTGAGATTGAAATTCTATAAATTGTGTGGATTGAAGAGAGTTCAACAAACGATATTATCTACAAAGTTAATGTCGGAGAGAGTTGTGAAATTAGGAACGAGAAGAAAGTTAATAAACTGTTATTGTATTTTTCCGGTGCCAATTCAGCTGAATGTGTGACCTTATTGACAATCAAATGAACCTTTACGGTGTCTGTAGATTTAAATAATGAGATGACGCTACAAAAAATGTATAAATATCTTAAATATGCATAAATGTCTCAAATTGTACTGGTGCATACAACTGTATCAAACTAGTTAAAAACACCCTTGAAAAATTAGCTTAAATTTACAGTGTAAAAAAACCCAATAAAACAGGAGAAATTTTATGTTTATTAATTATGAAAAAAAAGTCGTATTTAATACACGCATAATCTATTTGCATTGTGGTGGTTATTTTGTTATTGAGCTTCAGTAGAAACGATTCTATAGATTTATTTCTATCAAATTATAATCACTTATTGAACTGATAATACTTGTGACAAAGACTGTAACATGTATTCTCCTGCAACAGTTCTTATGGAATTCAATGTGACGTTATTTCATTTGAGAGCCTCGACTTGTGAATAAACTGTTATTTGTGTGAATTGACATTGAAAAATACTGAATTACAGTGATATAGGAAGTTTAGACAGATCAGACATCGATATTATAGGACCAATTTTAAAGATGTGTCCGAGAAGGAATCGAAATTCAATCTAAAATAACTGATTATTGTATAAAACCCTGACACTTAACGTCGTGTGTATGAATTGAATAGAAAATTTTTCATTAAAGTGTCATTTTATTTTACATCTGGTCTTCTTCGTTGTCATAAGTGATCGTTCTTTAACTGGCACTCCAGATGTACATTCAAGAAGACTGTACCGGCTATCATGCATTTCCCCCTTTAATTAACTTTGAGGCAGTTTCTTACGTTATTTGAACACAGAACCTCACGTCGTGAAAGAACCGTGTTAGACATATTAGCATCACTTTATAAGATCGTAACGTCTGTCCTACATTATTGGTTCTTACGCTATATTTTATTAGTAATTTTTAGCAATAATTACCAAACTCTAACTGAACCCACACAAGAATAAAAAGAGTTCTTTTTTTAAATAGTACTATGGAATTTCAACCTAACTCACAACGGGGGAATGGGATGTAATTTTGCTGTTATTAAGGTTGTTGAGTTTTCATTTATATTCTTGCTTTAGAGAGGTAATTAAGCAAACACTCCTCATTTATAATACAAGTTAATTTTGATACTGCTTATTCTTATCTAAATCAAGAGATTGAACTTTTGGTTTAGTTTTATTAACGTCACACTAGAAGTAACACGAAAGACATTGGCAATGGACTTTGTAATTGTGAACCTTAGTAGTCGAGTGACGAGGACGACACCTGAACTGGTACCCCCTCTAATAACTTCCTCACACTTACCATTAAATTACGACTTACAAGTACATTAAATTACGACACATTTAATTTGAATCAGAACTCCCGTTGGGTCTTTGAAAGTTTGAAGGCTCGAATCCGCGAATCAATGAAACTTAATCTCGGACTCGACTCGATAAATCTGATGACTAATAGGCTACCACAGCCACGTTGAACTTTTGGAAATAACATTTCTTTACCAATTCGTTAATGGATAAAAACGTCATTAACCCTTTCACTACCGGAGGGAGAAAAAAGAAGTGCTTCCGTGGGCCTGCGGCTTCTTACCGCGGAGTGTCAAGCTGGACCCAGACAATTTATTTTATATATTATGCCTAATTCACAAAAAAAAAAAAAAAAAAAAAAAAAAATCCTCTAAAATCGGCTATTCATTAGCATATTTTGATTTTTACAGATATTATTTAAAATGCTTTAAACTTAATATATACGAGAGAAAAAAAAGGTCTTAATCAAAAATTGTATGTTTTATACATAATATTATTATATAAAAAAACAAATCTTTTAAGAGAATACAAATATACTAACATTTGTTACATAAATCTCATAGAGTAATGATGTACCATTCATGGAATATTAAGATATAAAAAAAAATGAATTTTATTTTGCTGTATGGTATTTTTAGAAAAAAAAAATTCTCTTATGCATAGTCCAACGTCACATGTCTTACACACATATTTTGTCAACTTTTAACACTTCACGTAAAAGTTTGAGCAAAGAGCACATCTTCTTCGTCCTTTTATCTTCTTTTAATGTCTATGTACATATTTGGATTATTTTCGTTAACATCATTGTCAGATTCATTCCTTAATTCGCAAATCTCAGTAACAGATAAATACTTTCTTTCGTCATGACTGTCGCTACAAATAAAAAACGACCGAAAGAAACGAACAGCTGAGAGCATCTGCTACCAAAAGCCCTAACCACCATAAAGTGCCATAAATTCTCCTTCGAACTTCTAAGAAGCAAGCAAGAAAGTAAAAAGCAAACCGAAACGAAGTGCACCCTTTAAATCATGTTATTACATCTAAAGAGCATTAACGCATCACGTGCTTTTAACAATTACCCCCTCCTGGTAGCCTGAAGTGAAATCCAAGCCCATATCGCCAAGGTCAACACTCCAAATAACCTATCTATATAGATATCGCGGTATCGTGATGCCATATAGTAACATTGAAAAAATTAAATAAAACGTTCTCTTCGAGCATATCTCTATTGATATTTTGGTCTGTAGCAGACGTTCTCGGAGCGTATCTAATGTGATACGCTGGGCACAGGAGAGCAAACGCGAGCGTATCGCATGTGATACGCTGGGAGTGAACGGGCTAACGTAGCCGAAATCATCTCAGACGGAAAAAAAAATTGCCAGATCCCACCACAGCTAAAAATGTTTGCTACCAAATGAACAAGAGTCTACCATGATTCAAAACTGCCAATAATCTTCTTTAAAAATAAAAATTGTTCCCAACTGAAGTTCAGCTAAGTCCCATTCATCAGCTGAACAAATCAATAGCAAGCTAGATAACTACTGGCATAATGAGATATTTTTGTTTAGTTCGCGATCGGCTGAAATGATAAATTATCTTTGCAATAACTTCTGAATAAAGGAATGAATTATTAATCAATTTTTAATTGCTTCTGTTTCGTTATTTATACATGACACCCGTTATGCGCCATTTTCAATACCCTGTATATACATATATTCAGGTGTGCAATGATTAAGAATGACATGGAGTTTTTCAATACAACATTGTGCAAAAGCTTTCCAAATCTCCAAGACGTAAGAACAAAAGTAATGTAAGTATAACTTATCGAATAAGAAAGCAAAAGAAGAAAAAAAGGAAATTTATTGAAAAAGTAGCAAGGAACAAAATGCGACTGAAGGCGGAGACATCCATGTGATAGATGTCCAACCAGAAAAATCCAGCCCTTAGTAGGGTATATGATCTTCTCTGCCTACTAAACAGGTTTCCCACCATCTGGCCATGATGAGCATGGGGAAGTCAATTAGTTTTCAAGGCATTGCAGTCCATTCGTCTCGTACAGCCAATCAGAGTTCGAGATCGTTATTGGCTGTAAATTGTGTGCTGTCAAACTTCCCCCTAGAAAGTCTCGTATATGGTCGATGGGAGTTAGATCCAGAGACCTTGCCAGCTAATCCAGCTAATCCACTGTCCAACAGCTACTTGACAGCTACTGTGTAATGAGCTGGCTCATTGTCGTCCATGAAAAGGAACTGAGGATCCATAGAACTTATGAAAATACGCACATATGGAAAGAGAATCTCATTACAACAACGGTCCCCGATGACTGAACCTCTTGTATGATGTGAAGGTCGGTATGACAACCAAGTATGGTACCTATACAAAAAAGAAAACTAGGATCTCAAAAACATTCTCTTTCGATCATGTTGAAGGGATTATTGTGGGTTCCCGCTCTCTGCAGTTGTATATGCGACCAGAATCGCTACTCAGACTAAATCTGCTCTCCTTTGATAAAAAGCATTTGACATCATTAATTAACAGTTCATTTCTTGCCACAACAGAAAACGCCTTCTCTGATTAAACAGACGTTTAAGGTAAATATGATACAGATCGCGGTGCAAACCAACCATCAGTGTGCAGCCTCCCGGCCATGGTAAATCGTGATACGGGTAGTCTTATTTCCAGTGACATGTGTCTAGCGATTTCTACCATTGTCTTTTGGCTGTTCCTTCTGGCCGGTAGGGAAATACATCTGTCATCCCCTGGCATGGTTGCTCATAGAGGACAACTGCTGAAGGACAGCTGTCCGGCAGTTTGAAATTCTCTAAAAAGTCATGAAACGGTGGTGTGAGCAATTCCGAACTCTGCAGGCACACCTGTCAGATTGTCTAACAGAATGATTTTCGACATTTCTCACTGAAGCAGTTAATCGACGTCGTTTAAACTGATATACGCAGTGCAATCGCTTTCCAGAAATGCTAAGTTTGCACAGCCGGCCGTCCTTTTCCCGTTCCAAAACTCCCGCATTACGTCTAACTTTTTATCTACTCATGAGCTACTGTACCTCCCCCAAGTTATTTTCCTGACAAGTCTTTCAGTCCACTCTGTCTCTTCGTTCCGCAGATACGCTAATCTTTTGACAATAAAAATTTAAAATAGCTTCTTTAAATCATGTACAGTGTGACACAACGGCATCTGGCGCTTCCGATGGTCGTACAAATGATGCATAGGAAACACATCCACGCAGTAAAGTCTAAACATGAAGTAAAAAGTCTTTAGCTGCCTGAGCTGTATGCGAATGAGCCTAAACATGTCGTAGAAAATCTTGAGAGACTCGAGCTATACGCAAACGAGCCTAAACAGGATGTAGAAATTCTAGAGCTATTCGAGCTGTATGCGAACGACCCTAAACATAATGAAAAAAGTCCTGCGTTACTCGATCTGTATGGGAACGAGCATTATCTTTCTGAAACATTGCTCCTGGGAGACTACCTCGGAAAAAACCCAGGTAGAATCATAGAACGTCATCAACATAATACTGGCTATGATAGACTATGTTCCTCCAGACCATTACGCCTGCAGTGTGGGCAGTTTCTCACGCGGAAGCGATAGTGGAATATTGTACCGTTCACCTGGAAACCTCCCTACCTGTACGCGTTTTTCATCTGTTCCCACAATGAAACCAGGATTCATCAGGAAAAATCACGTTATTAAAATCTACTGCCATCACTACGTCCTCGCAATACTTTTGTACTCGTTGATAACTGGTGATGAAAAGCGGATCACCTACGAGAAGTATCGTAAGTAAATGCTGTATACTGTGAGATCGAAGAAGCTGTTCCCCTCACATTTAACCGAGTTTGAGCCAGAATAATAAAACGCTGAGTATAGGGTGCGCCGTATAAAGACCAATACATTGGGAATTATTGAAACCTAACGAAAATCTCAAATCGGGATACTGTCAGCAAGAGGATGATTTAAGCTTAGCACTCAAAGAAAAGATGATGGCGATTTTCAATAAGAACATCAAACTGCATCATAATAATGTCAGACTATAAGCTGCTTTTTTAACTCGTTAGGAAATTGCAGAGCTAGGCAGGAAAAGTCTGTCGCATTCACCGTACACTCCAGACCTATCATCCTCCGTTTATTACCTTATTCTCTCCCTGCAAATGGTTCTTAAGAAGAAAAAAAATTCAAAGCAGAAGCAAATATCAACCTAGCACTATCAGAATTCTTCTTCACTTTTAAAAATAAATAAATTTTCAAAAATGATATTATAAATTACTATCACGCTATCAAGACTTCATAAGCTAGTATCAAAATTATATAGTGCAAATGTTATTTTATATATTTGCAAAATGTACCGTTTGTGTGTGTCTCTCTCTATACATATATGTATATATTATAATTCAAATGAAAGAAGATAAAATAAACTAAACATCAGTGAAATTAAAAAAAAAACATGAAAATTGAAACATTTCATAATAAAAAAACCAAATGCTTTTTTCTTTTTGAAAAAAAAAGAAACATGAGAAAAAATATTTAATGTTGTAATAAGGTTTAGACTATCAAGCAGGGTTATACAACAACCATCGACGAAATTTTCCCCATCAATAAAATATATTATTAAAGGGTCTCAGGACCCTTAAAACTCAAAATTTTTCATTTTTTGAAAAACTTATATGTAAGAGCCTCTTCTGTTCTGAACATTTTGGTACCAAAATTATAACGATACTTTAAAAATTCCCAGAGTTATCGAGAAAAAACTGAGCTTTTATTTGCATTCTTTTATTGTTATTTTTCAACTTTAACTTCATTTTTTTCAGAACAAAAATTTTTAACTTGCGCGCAGGATTTCTCGGATACTATTTAAGATATCAATATGAAATTTTATGTACATGTACAAAATAGGTTTTTTTATGACTTATACATCAAATTTTAAACAAATTATTGACAGAAAATCTTTAATGGGAATTTTAATTGGATTTTTTCTTAAAATTTCATATTTTTTTTAATAATTGTATTAAAAAAAGTTTTATTTTCCTCTAAATTTCTTAAAAAGTTTGTATAACTTTGAAAGTGAACTTTTCTTTATAAGGTAACATCACTTTTGTAAATTTTAATCAATAATATACTTCAGAATCATGCGCGCAGTAAAATATAGATTTTCTTAATTTTGAAAAAATTTCCAATATATTTTTTATTATAACTTTTTAAGAATTCCTTTAAATCTTATGAAAATATGAGAACAAATGTAAATAAATATGAATATTATTTGGTAAAAGTTTCAATATTCTGCTTAGTTTCTTTGGTAAATTATATTGTTTTGGAAAATGATATTTTTTCCGATACACGGACAAGCGTTAAGAGTCCTGAGACCCCTTTTAAATGGTTATAAGACCAACAATTTAAAATGAAAAAAAAAAATTGAAGTCTAGTAATCCTAAAAATTAAATAAAAAAAGAAAAAAACACATGATGCCTAAAATAAATATTTAACAACAAAATAATGAAATAACAAAGACGATAAGTTATAAGAAAATCAAAAAATGCAATTAACAATCAAATGTTTTCAAGTACAGCACACCATGTGCATTAAAACTACATTCACAGCTTACAATGAAAAGAAATCAAATTTAAAAATTTACATGAAGTAAGCAATTTAAATTAAAAAAAAAGTACCCATGAATGCGTATTTCAAGTCATACAAAGATTTTAAAAAACAAAAAGAAAGGAGTCACAAAATAGCTTAAGGCTCCCGTCTAACCACCATTTTGATTTCGTCAGCTTAATGTTAATCCTATGGAATTTCGACTTGAACTCTCCCATCTTTACTATTTGATCTATTTAAATGCAACAAAGTTCATCTGAAAGAGCAAAAAATAATCAATGCTTCTGTGGAATTACTTTTTTCCTAAGATTTTTAAAAATATTTTTATTCTTATTTTAATTATTCATTTTTGAGTTTTCCGGTCTTTAAAGAATATTTTCAAATATTTGTAACAATCGGAGAAAAAAAGTAATTCCACAGAAGCATTCATTATTTTTTGCTCTTTCATATGCACTTTATTGCATTCAAATAGAACAAATAATAAAAATGTGAGAATTCAAGTCGAAATTCCGTAGGATTAACATTACGTCCACGAAATCAAAATGGCGGGTAGACGGGAGCCTTAATATAGCGCGCAACACTATACCACATTTTTACGTGAAGTACAACAATTTTAACAATTGCCAAAATGTACTAGAAAACTCTAGATACTACACCTTACACTAAACTCTACAAAGAAAATGTCAATTGTTAAGGTTTCCCACTACTTACATGGAATATTTAAATTAAAAATTATTCTCTCTCTCTCTCTCTGTATATATATATATATATATATATATATATACATTTAAAAGACATTCTCAAATGCTTCGCAACATCTGAAGAAATATTGTTTCCATTCACTTCTATACTCTTTGTTCTTTATTTTATTTTGTTTTCGCAGCAATGTTTTCTGTCAAAGATACAGAGTGCTTTTTGGCAAACAGATAACATTGTGAAATAAATGAAAATGGCATTGCGTTTTGAATGCAGCAATTTCTCTTTCACGGTATTGAAAAAAAGTAGTATTTACAATTGTAATATTTTCTTACAGTACTTAAAATAAAAGGAACATTTTAAAAATTTTATTCTTAGAAGTTCTTATCTTTTAAACGAACACGTAGAATTTCTATGTATTTATTTTTCTTGCGCAAAACTTGAATTTATTTCTTTGAAATTCTTAGCATAAATTTTCAAACTGAATAAAACGGTTTTAAATTGTGCTTTATAGCACAAACTATACAAGAACTATTTCCTGGAAATATACACTTTTAGGATAAAGGTAACGTGGTGAATTTTAAGAAATAGTTTCAATACTACTGAAATTTAAAATTGTATAATGTTACGATAGTTTAAAGAGCGAAAATAATCTACACGTAGAAAATATCCCAGAAATTTTACATAGCATTGTTTTATATTGATCATACAAGTATTTACAATAGAATATCCCAGGGAAGCGTAGTCTAATAGTCAAGGTATCAAACTCGCGGCCGGCGATTTCGTCGAGTCGAGTGTTCGAGCCTTGATACCACTAAGGACCTGCCATGTTGCCGGTACTGATGCGTTGTGTGGAAGTTATTAGAGGAGGTGACAGCTCAAATGTTGTCCTCGTCACTTAATCGAAGCAAATCGCCGTCGTGTTGCTTCTAGTGTGACGTTATTAAAAAAAAAAAAACCAAAAAAAAAAAAAAAAAAAAACTACTACTACAATTAAATAGGCTTTTCAAACAAATTAAATTAAAAATAAGTCTTAAAAATTATAAATATTTAATTTGATTACCACTATATAAAAGCACGAAAGATGTCCTGACAATAATTGGAGTTACACCGAGGGATATTGAAAATAGCGCACAAAGAAGGGAGCTTCGGAATGAAATGAAATTTATTACACGTAATGATATAGAGGAGAGTTTCGCGTGATTCCCCAAAACCAAGACTAAAAGTCAAATACAGTGTCTACAATCTGACAAATACAATGCAACATCAATAGTGCGTCAGACCTTCTCCTGATGCAATACATGCCGCAACAGGGCCCGGTCGTCATCGGACGTCAGATGGGCCCACAAATCTGAAACAGCCATTTCCAAATCATATACAGAGTGACACTGTGGCATCTGGCGTTTCAGGTGGTTCCAGAAATACTCTATAGGGGAAAAGAACGGGGAGCGGACGCTCATGGAAAAGTCTCAACATTAACTGCACTATCCGCTCTGTATACATTATCTTTCTGAAAAATTGCCCCTCTATCATAGGCAATGGCATCTCCAGACTATTACGCATGCTGGGTGGACAGTGTGTCGTGTGACAGGGATAGTAAAGGGCTACTCCGCACTCGTACGTAGCTATCCTCTGTCCCCAAAACTTACCGGGATTCATCACTCAACACCACGTTTTGCCAATCTGTTACATTCCATGTTTCTCTGGCTAGGCACTACTGTAGACCGGATCGCAGATGTTTCGGTGTTAAAAGCAGTACACGAAAAGGGCGCTTGAATTACAGATTCGCTTCCGCGAGTTTCCTAACAATGGTTTGTGTAACAAAAAGCAACCCTACATCTGAATGAATGTGGAGAGATTCACTGGGGGATCAAAGATCATTTGCTACAGGATCCTTCAACTCTCTCACCTCATCGTCTTCCTGGTCACTCCAAACCCTTTTCTTTCCATGCAGGTACCATCTCTTGTCCTCTGCTTCCAACATGTTCTCACGCACTCTCCGAACGATTGATGTTTCAAGAAATGCGGTACGTCAACGCTGATCAGGCTCCCTTCAAACTCGTTTAACTATATGAAATAGCTCCTCACACATCTACCTGGCATTCTTTGCTTATTAATTTCCTCTCAGAGTCGGAATGTGATCGTTACATCAATGAATCTTCCTCTACTCGTTGGTTTATATAGGACCCACTTCTTGATTGTAGCGGCACCGCAGGATTAGTGTTCTTGAGCACGGGTATCAACGTAGATCATTTTCATATCGGATATCATTCAACTACTTTTCAAAGTTTCGCAAATGTAGTTCCTTGATGTGTTATTTTCAATGTTCCTGGGTGTTTATCTCGCGTTTGGCAACCTGTTTGGTGCTGCAGTCTGAATGATTGTAGGTTTCGCTTATTAGGTTCGTTAATCTTTGTCAGTATTAGTGAAAAATGTATCTTTTAACTAGGTAAAGAAAAAAATAGAAGGGAGTTAAATCAGATTTTCTTGGGGGGCCTCTGATTAAGAGTATTATCATTTTTCAGCAACCTGTCTATCGTAGTGGAAATTTTTCATTTAATACCAATGAACAGATACGATAGTAAGGAAAGTTCTCAGAAAACGCTTCATTTTTCCAAACCATAGTCAGTGGATGGTTTTACCCATAATAATTTCAAGCATTTCTTTAAAGGAACACTTTTAGATAAGAGAAATTCTTTTCAGAACAGCAAGGGGACCCAGAAGAAATTGTTATGTGATTCGGATTGCTTATAAATGTCGAACTGAGAAGCAACCCAATGACTATTGGTGACGAACCTCTTAATTTTTAACCTTGGTTCAGTGACAAGGATGACACCTCTCTCTCCAAATTTCTACATCCCGTAAAAGGGAGGACTTTGGACGTCGACTAGATTTAACGTGCATCAGCTCCGCTACACGGAGGGTCCTTATTGGCATCGAACCCACGACTCGAGGGAAACAGCATCGTCTAGAAGTCCACGTGATCGTGACCACTAGGCTGTCGAAGGCACAGAAATAGTTTATTGGTACCCTTAGACAAATGTGCTACTGACAACAAGGCATTTTCAAAAATGGGTTTTACAAATTACCATCACTCTGGCAAGAATTCATAAGGTAACGACGGAAAATATATAGAATATTATTAAATATACTAAAAAATGTGTAAATTTCTTTTACTTCACAAACGCGCAGAACTTTCCGGTAGACATATGGAATAATTCACCGTTGAGTTGTCACTTTAAAAAAAAGTCTGTAAATACCCATCAGAAGGAGTGAATGACCAAATAAACAGAAGGAAAAGTAAATGTTTGTAAGCCAAGGTAGAACCTTGGCTTACGAATAGTTTCAAAAGTAATCGTGTTAGCATTGGGAAATGGGATAGTCGGAATGAGAATGGGGTAACTGAGTGTAGTATTTATTGTACATTCGTCCTTTTCTTTTTTAAAGAAGTCCGTGAGCATGATATATTCGCGGGGGGGGGGGGGGGGGGGGGGGGGGGGTCATCGTCATAAAGTTTTCAGTGAATGAGACCATCTTCATTTTCATTGAAACATATTCACCTGAGGCAAACTGTTTTTCTGCATATCAGTTGGTTGCCGTGTGTTTGTCGGAATAACTTATTTGCAGATCTCATCCATGGAAACAACTCAACGCAAATGTACACGATAATTCACACGATAATACACGAAGGACATGATACGATGACGTGGCAGTAGTCAAATTTTGTTTCGGTAGCAAATGGCTGCCAAAGGAAAACTAACCTTTAAATTATTGCCAAATCTGTTTTGGAGCCATTTAAGAAATGGAATCACACAATGGTAACATCAACTTGCCTTGGCCGTGTCATGTGTCGTCAAACATTGTGCATTTGTAAAACCCGCGTGCATTTATTACTCAATGTTCATTGAGAAGGTTAGTAAATAAGTACTTGGCTATACTTAATTGTGTATTTCTTTTAAATATATGTTTGTTTTTACATTTGGGAAATTTTTTACTCCCACTGTTTTGAAAGTTATTTTTGGCTTCCCAGAAAACGTACGGATAAGAATGAAAAAGCAAATGATGATGAGTATTATTTAATTGATGCAGAACATCAAATTAAAATATTTTGGTTTTCGAAATATTTTTTTTTCTGTAGTTCTCTGAACTGTGTATTTTCGAAGAAATACTTTTGACTATTGAATATAAAATATGTATGAAAAACATGAAGGTATATTAATGAACATTTACAGAAGAGCAAGCTTTTTCCTTTCGAAGACATTCATTGCTTTATCATAACATTTGGAATAAACTTTTAAACATTCTGTTTTTATAACAATTTTTTTCCAAATGTTTTGTGCACATCGTGAATTATGTATTGTAATAAATCGAGAATACTTCTACAGATCAACATCAAGAGAATTATTTTATTATTTGCCTTGTTTTGTATTTAGGAGAATCAAAAGTTCACACAAAAACAATAAAACAGAAAAACTTAAGCATCGAACATCTAGGTGTGTTGTATGAATCATCTTTATCGGAACAAACGGAGAGGTTATTTTATATTTAAGACTATTTCTTAACGAAAAGCGTTTATAGAAAGAAATTATTTGCCCTGTTTATGTAAATGATAATTAAACTTTTCATCGTTCAAACAACTTTCAACCATTATTATTCATGTTAAACTGTTATAACCATTTGGTTCAACTTTTTATCGGTTTTTAACCCAATTTTAGATAATGATTACTTAGATTTCTCTAATTAGTTTTGAAATGAAAGTACTTAATATGATAACGACGTAAAATAGTCATTTTCTCAAGAAGTATCCTATTCTTACTTTTGCTTCCTTTAAGCAGTTAAGGAAAATTGAAGGAGTGGAAAACAGATTTCATTAGAAATAAATTCAAAAAGTTTTAAGTAGACAGTATAGTACGAAATATGTTAATCATAACGCATTATTAAATAACTAAATAGATTAATTCTATAAACCGACTTAAAATTCTAATTGACATATAAATTTATATAAATTTATATATATATATATATATATATATATATATATATATATATGCCTGAGTTTAAATATATAAATTCAAATTATTCGTTTTATCTGTACATGAAATAATATTTCAGACTCTCTGCATTAGAAAAATATAATAGAAATATTATATTCTGACGATAACTGATTAAATTTCCAATTTAAGAAACTCTCATAATTTCCCAACTGCTTCAAAGACGTCTAATGCCAAAATTTGTAGAGTCCGAAATATACACATAGATAAAGAGAGTATGATGTATTTTCAGGAACAGAGCCTAAAATTTTGCGAAACTGTAAATATTTATAAAAAAAAAGAAATAATAAATTATTGTATGCAAATATTTTAACTAAATCCATGTCCAAATGATCTTTAAGGAAACGAAATTATTGTTACTAAAGAAAAATGTCTCTAAAAAGCATAGCTTGGTTTTCAAAAAAAATTTCAATGACCAGAAATCAAAGTAAATCCGATAATTCTTGAAAATGTGCTCTAAAATATTATCATTCTAAGCGTAGAAGTCTTGCTTGAAACAACTTGTCTGTAAAGATTCTAAACTAAATAATTTCGGAAGATTACTACAAATTTATGGAAAATAAATTTCGCTGTAAATTTTGTCGCTCTCTTTAACAAATAATTCTTTTCTTAAGATTTCGAATCCTCTCGACGAACTAACGAATTATTAAAAAATGCATTTTTAATAAACTTACTTCTCTCAAAGAACTCCCCTGTCCGAGACGTCGATGTAGAAAGAGCTTCTAATATCCCGCTTTGGAAGTGCGTGTAGAACACGTTGCGCCTTAAATCACCTGGAGAGCAACATAAACACGCCGGCTACGAGCAGCGGAGCATACCATTTATTGGTGGCCACTTTTGCGCCCAACTTACTTTGTAGTCCACAGATGGCGCTGTTAAGGCCTCGCCGACCAATCGGCGTCATGGAAAACCTAGTCGGCATTTTTTTTTTTTCATTTCACTCAGTGGTAGCATATTGAATTTTTCCCTGGCATCTTGTTTTTCGATTAAAGAGATCGTCCTTACCTCATCTTTTTTTTCTTCTTTTCTTCATATTTTTTTTTCGGAAAGTAATTTACACAGTTCCTCTAACACATTTTTTTTATTATAATTTTTCTTCTGATTTCATGTACGTGGTATTTATGAGAACGATGACACTGAAGATTTTATTCTTTTTTCGCCCCTTCAAAATGCTGAAGATGGGTACTATGCACCACGTGGGAGAATGATAAAGGTGGTGGGTGCAACGACACTAAAATGGCTTTTAAGGCAAAAATACATATTGGAATAAAATATTTTGCAAGGAGAGATATTTTTCATGAGATCCAAGAAACAAGTGATATTCTCGGCTCTTAAAGTATTTTGTTGCAGAACATTTTTGCGCAAATGTCTTTTTTTGATAAAATGACCTGATAATTTTCGTACCTTTTTCTCCTAGTCATGAATAGGAAACATATGATATTCTCTAAATTTAAACAAATAATGGGTTTGTTTAAGATAAAGGAACAAAGATGTTTTTGTTAATAAGAAGCTAATACTAAAAACATTAATAAATTATTAACAGAAGCTAGATAACTATTGCCAAACATTAAAAAAAAAGGATTCAATCGCAATAAAAAAAATAATGGAGCCTGAAAGCAAAACTTGGAATTGTGCATTTTTAAGGTATTATTAAACTGAATTATTTATAAATTTTAAATTATTATTCTGATACTCGAAGGCTGATGCATGTCTTATCAAGGTTCAAATTATTTTGAATAACAAAATGAAGGGGAATTTGAAAAAGAGGGATGTTTTTCGCAATGTTAATAACTCGAATAGTTTCATATTCTAAATTTTAAGATTTATAGTAAATACGAAATTTGAAGACTATATTCCTTAGGACTAACAGTTATTTGCTTGAATTTAATTTATGTCTCTTTCTAAAATTTCATCTTTTCCGCAAAACACATGATGCTTCAAAAATTTAATGTCATCGTAAGTTAATGAGCATTCAGTGCGATATTAAAGCATGTTTATAAGTTGCATCACATATGAATTATTGATACTGCCATTCTCGGAAATGTATTAGCCATTTATTATTTGCAAAGATGTGTATCTTTCGAGATAAGAGGTCAATTGAAAAGTCCCCGGCCTGACACATAGATGGCGCAACTAGAATTAAATCCATATGTTTTATAGTTAGCCCTAACCCTCAAAAGATGCGTGTATAAATCTGACAACTGTCGGATCATTAGTTTGTGAATTATAGCATTTTGAGTGAAGCAACTTTTGTTATTGTGAAAAAAATGGATAAAAAGGAATTTCGCGTGTTGATAAAATATTGCTTTTTGAAGGGAAAAAATACAGTTGAAGAAAAAACTTGGCTTGATGCCGAGTTTCTTGACACTGCCCCAGGAAAATAAACCATCAAAGATTGGTATGCTAAGTTTAGACGTGGTGAAATGAGCACCGAAGACGGTGAACGCCCCAAAGAGGTTGTTACCGACGAAAACATTAAAAAAATCCACAAAATGATTTTGAATGACCATAAATTGAAATTGAACGAAATAGCAGACACTTTAAAAATATCAACAGAACGTGTACATCATATCATTCACGAATATTTGGGTATGAGAAAGCTCTGTGCAAAGTGGGTGCCGCGCGAGCTCATTTTTGACCAAAAACAACGACGAGTTGATGATTCGGAGCAGTGTTTGAAGATGATCAAGCGTAATAAACACGAGTTTTTGCGTCGATATGTGACAATGGATGAAACATTGCTCCATCATTTCACTCCGAAGTCCAATCGACAGTCATCCGAGTGGACTGCACACGATGAACCCGCTCCAAAACGTGGGAAAACGCAACAGTCGGCTGGCAAGGTTATGGGGTCTGTATTTTGGGATGCGCATGGAATAATTTTCATTGACTACCTTGAAAAAGGAAGGACCATCAACAGCGACTATTACATATCGTTATTGGACCGTTTGAAGGACGAAATTGCCGAAAAACTGCCGCATTTGAAGGAAAAGAAAGTGCTGCTTCACCAAGGCAATGCACCGTGTCACAAGTCAGTGAAAACGATGGCAAAAATCAATGAATTGGGCTTCGAATTGCTTCCTCATCCACCGTATTCTCCATATCTGACCCCCAGCGACTATTTCCTGTTCTCAGATCTCAAAAGTATGCTCGTTGGGAAGAAATTTTCGTCGAATGAAGAGGTGATCGCCGAAACTGAGGCCTATTTTGAAACAAAGGACAAATCGTACTACAAAAATGATATCGAAAAGTTGGAGGGTCGCTATAATCAGTGTATGACCTTGAAGGGGATTATGTTGAATAAAAAAAACTAATTTTGCCAAAAAAATGTTTTATTATGGTAGGCCGGAGACTTTTCAATTGACCTGTTAGAAATATTTTAAACCTATTTTTAAATTCCATTCAGTAATTTCGCGTGACTTTAGATTCATTAAGTCCACATGCTTTAATTATTCTTTTCCTTAGACCAGATGCAGAAAATAATGTGCATACACAGAGAAAACGTATTATAGGATATCTGTGTATACTGTAGAAAATTAGATATTAATAAAAATGAGGATATTTATTTGAAAGATTTAAAAATCGGTAGTATTTATCTTTAGAACAGATTAATTATTATTTATGAAGATGAAATACCTAATAATTATTCTGTCATGTTCGAAACATTCTTTATTAATTTAACTAAAAAGCTGTAATGTTAAATTAACTAAAATAATTTAACACTAAAGTTCCTTAATAATCCCGTTCAATTTAGAAAATAATTCATGGTTCGAATACATATATTACTCTAACTGGTAAGAAATTACAAAAAAATTAGCATAATTTAATAGATAAGATGAAGCGTAGTACCATATTTAAAAATAGGCTGTTTTATCAAATATACATTTAATAAGAAAATTTAAAATATTTATAACAATTAATTTGAAGTTCTTAATTCAATTGAAAAAGGGGTTTTTCTAAGGACCCAAAAGAAATTTATAAGAAATTTAGTATTTATAAGGTTATTGAATACACGAAAAATTCTTTTTTTAAAAGATAAATATACGCTTCTAATAATAATATTTATAAACAAATTAAACGTCAAGGTTAAACAGAAAGTAATTATTTTATCAATTATTTTATTTATATGTTTATCCAAATAATTTCTTATTAAAATAGTTTTAGAATGTTTATATATATTGAAGGGGATATTTTCCTTCAAATTAATAATAATAAGTATATTAAATCTTTACAATCTTTTTATTTAAATTATTGATATTTATAGTAAACTGATATTAATGTTAATGTAGTGGAATATTTAGGTATTTTTATTAATATAGAAGATGAAAAATATCTAATAATATGTATGATAAAAGGGATCTTTTCTCCTTTGGAATTGAAAAAGTGTCCTTATTTGAGAGAGTTCACTTATTCATAAATTATAATCAATTATTGCTTAATATATTAGACTTTAAATGTATATTTATATTAAGCTCAATACTTTGAAGATAATCTGTTTGGAAGCAGAATCCATTTTGATTTTTATTAAGAGAGATTTAAAATATAATACATTTTAGTGTTTTAGTTCCTTCTTTGGATTAGCTTCGAACTTTTAAATTTTGTATTTTTTAATTGTTTCTAAATTTGGTTTTTCAATAAGAAAAATTTAATTGTTTTTAAATTCCTTTTTCTTTTTCTTTTCTCCCTCATTTTGTTATTTTTTTAAAGTCTTCATAACTCTTTTGAATAAGAACTATCTCTCTGATAGAGGGCACGATACTTGGCATTAAAGTGATTTCTGTAGCCCCCCATACTTTTGATTGGTCTTATTTTTGATTCTCAATCTCATTTTGTAATCCATACATTCGTGGCTCATTCATTTTACCCGATACCTCATAAAATTTATTCAAGTTTCGAGAGAAAAAAAGATGAAAGTCGTCGAGGAATAAGAACACTTAATTGACCGATAATACACTTTTTCCATTTCACTGTCAGAGCTCGTAAGACTTAAGTGCAGAAAAATTCGATTCTGAATAATTGCATTATTTTCGTGTTCCATTATTAGAACCTTTGGTTCAATACTTTATATTGACTATATACATAATATTAATTCATGTAATCTTTTAAAGATATATGACTTCTGTACTCTTTTTCGAAAAAAGAAAAAATCTTCAATTCCCCCACTAGTCTCCAAACTAGGAACCGCAGTCTCAACCAGCTTGCTACAGTCTATTTTGATTACATTGTAAAATTTAAATTACAAGTAATTGATGCAAACAAATTAAGAAATACGATAACTATCATATATTATGAAGTTAAACATATTAACCGCAATCAAAGGAATCAGATTCATCCTAATAACATACAATAAGTGACACACTTAGGTAATTTACAAAATTAAATTAACATTTGGGAATAATTCAAAACTACAGTCTGCTGCTATGATGTGCTGGCTAGGTCTTGGCCCTTCGATCGTAGTGGAGGTGTAAGTATAGGCAGTAATCTAAAATGTTTGGGGCCCTGACATAGAAAGTGGCATATTTCATTTTTTATAATAATTTCTAACTGAATCAATCAAGATTCTCTGTATAAAAGACAACACATGTTTCATAATTCATTTCCTATACTGTTCTGAAAAGCAGTTTCATCATTAGAAGTTATTGAAATAATGCATTTTGATGGCATAGTGTTAAATTTCAAAAATAGAAATTGATCCAGGTTGTTCGTTAAATAACCACGCAAATGTGTTGTAGATTCTCTTAAATCGAAGAATATATTCCGAAGTAAAATCCTACTCTTTGACACTTTGTGAAAACAGTTTTATATTTAGTAAAATTATTATTTAGAATCAAAGTATTGGAACATAGTAAATTATAAATAATTTGAAAATTAAGGCACGAAAACATTTTAGCAATCGCTTGAAAACGAGGAAAGAATACACCTTTTATTCAAATCTAATATTCTGTTTGAAACTTCGGCAGTTTACAGAATTTCACACATTGGAATATGTAACATTTATAAAAAATTAAAAGCAAATTTTAAAATCGAAATGTTTGAGACGTATGAAATACAACTTATCATAATCTGAATAATTCCAGTTATATATATATATATACAGCATTTAATTAAACGAGTAAAGATTCAAACATGACACATTAACATTACCTTAATCCTTTCGATGTGCCGATAGTTAGATAGAACACATATAAGATCATTTTGTTTGTCTACTGGGAATAACAAAATAGCGCAGGGGAGCGTGCTGTTTGGGGGGTTATCCTGACAAAACGTCACGTGAAAGAGACATTTTTGACGCTAATCAGTCGTCTGCGTAAGAACAAGAAAGTAAACACGGGGGGCGGAAGAGGTAAGACACAGAAAGAGACAAAGTTATAGGAAGTTCATTTTTGCCAGACAGGAAACAAGAAAATAAATATCTAAAGTAAGTGTCTGCTGTAGGATACCGAAACAAAATCAAAAGGAACTGGGACAGACATATACTCGATTGAACCTTATCTTTAGCGTGTTTTAATGCATTTCTGATTAACCCAATCTTCCCAACCATAGATCCCATCTTTTTTTTCAAAAATATATATTTACATTGTGAATATGTTTCATATTTAAATAACTTATTTTAAATCATTTATAATAATTTATTTTGCATTTCGTAAATTGTTTTATTTTAAAACGTTTTGCTCTAAATTAGATGAACAGAACGATTAGAAAAAATAAAGAGAAGTAAAAATATTATTTGTGTGTGTGTGTGCGATCGAGGTTTTATTTAAGATAGAGTAAAATGTATCAAAATCATTTTTTTTTCAAATGGGAAATAATGCATAATTTATAAAAGCTTCAGGCTCTTAACTAAGATGGGTAATTACCAATACATTAAGTGCTATAGATACTAACATATGGGCTCAAAAGAAGTATTGATGCCCGAAGCTCTTATAAATTATGTATTTTTTTACTCATTAAAAATTGCTTTTATATCTTTTAGTCTATCTTGAAAAAATTTCGATTAAATAATTTTTTCACTTGTATTTATTTAATTCTTTTTCTTCTGGAATTTTAAGACTAAAAAGTAGATGCGTGAGCTCTACGTGTATCAAACATTTTTAGTTTTATCGGATGATAGAGCGTGTTTTAAGATTCGAGTTCAATTTTTGAGTGAAACCGCGACTTATTTTTTACATATATTCATACATAAGAACACAGCAAGTTAATTAAAAACTTGTAATGAATTTACACACATATATATTCTAGGTAATTTGATAATTTACCACATAATTTCATGCACAAACATATTTTTTTCTCGTCTTTATGAATCCTCATACCCTCACTTGAATATATATTCTCTAGATTTTATAGGAAGAGAACGTCAAAAATACACAAATATGATAAAAAATGACCTGTTTCAGGAGTAAGAACTGGAACATTAGGAATGAGAATATCGCATTTCTTGTAGTACTGTCGATTGATTGCTTTCCCATTTTATAAGAAATCCACGAATATGACTCTCATCATATCACGAAAACTCGTCACCATAACTTTCCCATTCGATGAAATGTTATCTTGAAGCAACACATTATTGATTTCTGTTTGATTTCAAGTATATCGTGAGGAATCCGGGTCTCATCGACATGTCAATTCGACCCAAAATGACGACGAATAATTGGACACCACAGTATTCTAATTTTGATTTACCTTCAAATAGCTACGAATTCAAAACTAATATTTTTGTATTATGTAACGGCAATACACAATAATAACAACGAACTGGTATTAGTAATTTACCATCTCTCGTGAGAAACAAGAATTCTTTGTATTAACCCAGTAATTGCATTCAAGCCGATAGCACTTATTTTAAATTTAGAGTTATTTCACTGTTGGAAAAGTTTGTCAAATCACATAAATTAATTTTCACGTACATTACTAAAATTGATTCCCAGCTCTCATTCAATATATTTAATGGCCGTGGTAGCCGATAGAGGGAGATGCGCTGGGTTGCTTATGTCGTGCCCTGAGTTCGAATTCTGATGCCATTAAAGACTCGCCATGCAGTGGCGCTAATGCACGTTAATTCATTTGAGAAATCAAATCTCCCCATTCAAATAGTGAGGAAACATGGAGTGAGGAGTGTCATTCAGGTGTAAACTTCATCACTTGACCGAGGTTCAAACAATGATGTCCGTCGCCAACAGCCTTTCAATGCTATATTAATAATCAATCTATCTATTGAAGAAATTTAGAATCAGAGAACTTTTACTGCTATTTTCTAATGCTGTTCAATAACTAAGTTGCAAACTGTATTGTAAAAGGACTCCAATACCAGTATTTTAAGGTAACTGGAAACGCCCCTTTTGTAACGAAAAATAAGCTGAATTTTTGCCAAGCTTAAGCATTGATCCCTTTTTTTTAAATTAAATAAATGTATACTCTATTTTTCAATTAGATATCTGTTATTTTCTGTATCCGCTTATGCATATAAAATAACAGTTATAAACATACATAATTATACGTGAGCGATTCATAATAGATAAATCTGTTGTTTGGAAGCTATGCACTTACAGTTAAATACAACTTGCATAAAATCTGTTGCACTTACTACTTTAAAAATTCGAAACATACTTATAAGTGCAACATTTTATACATTGAATATAAAACTGCAATTTCAAAAATTAAATTTAATAAAATTTGAAAATTTTATGAATCAAATTTCCCTAATTTTTATATAAATATTATATAATAGTTAAAATGTGTTAATGTTTATAAGCAGAAAAATGATATTCAATGTAAAGGAAATGATCTTGCAGCGACTCTCTTCTACAACAACGTTAGAAGTTAAAAGGCCATACTCAACCAGCCAGATGAGATGTCTTTTCTGCCTGGTTGGTAGGACCGTCAAATTCGAACTCCTTGATCCAGGGTTCGAAACAACGCTGCCGCATCAAGATCAACAACTCTCCCCCCCCTCGGGGTCGGAAATCCACCACGCGGCAGAAATCTCATTTCATAAAGTATAAAACATATCAGCCCTGTAGATAAAATGATTGACGAGGTTTCGCTGGAGAACTTGAGTCTTCCGGCTCTGAATCACGATATCTTATGCAATGATGAACCTTAACTTCGGCTTTTTCCAGCCCAGAACTGCGTTTAAATTACCAATTTTAATTAAAAAGTAGTGTGTAGAAATAATTTAACATGACTATTGAAAAAAAATTAAGTTTAAAATCTTACGTGATTTAAAGAAAATAAAATGAGATAATTGAAAACTGACTTTTATCTATTGCGTGAATGAAATTTGGAAAAAAGGCTAGGGGGGAGGTATCTGACTTTATCAGCCGACCAATGGGGTAGCTGCCTTTCGTGTGTGTTTTTGAAGGTGTGTAGGAATCAGTTTGATCTGTGTAGAATAAGTGGTGATGAAGGAACTAGTTCTGATTGGTGTGTAGTTAAGTGGAGTGGGTGGATTGAGAGTTTCTGAGTTAGTGAATGAGATTTAAAGTAAACATTGAGAAAAATGTACCAGAATCTTAAGATAACTCATTTGATTAACACGCAAATGTAAATATTTTTTTTATTAAATTCTCAGTAAATAATACATATACTGGGATCGTGAAGCGCCCTCAATTGTTTAACAACAACAAAAAAATGTACAATTTGAAGCATTTATCTTAAGCGATTATATGCGTCCCCAGCTCTTAGTATGCAGAATAAGAATATTTTTAATAAGCAATGAAGCATTTGTTTAATTAATAGTTTCTTTTCATATTTTTTATTTATAAAGCACTGTTTTTATATGAAGAATTTTTGCATTCTTAAAAACTTGAATTCATTTGTTTTGTAGCAAATTTTCCAATCCCGAGAAGATTCAAATCAAATGAATAAATGAAAAATATTTCAGAATTGTATTCGGTATCCTATTGAGAAATGAATTTAGCTTTTAAAATAAAAATAAGGAAGCAAGCAGAGATGGATGGCGGCTCCATTAATTCAGTTCTGTCGTTCGCAGCTTTCTTACTCTGCATCCCTTTCGCAATTGAGACTACGAATTCCAACAAGATCTCCTCAAAATTTATGCGTTCGAAACTTAGACTTAAGTTTGAGGGTGTAAAATATGTGCTAGTTTGCTTTCCCAATGTTCGAGTCTCTCCGACATTTCGCAAAAGTAACAGCTGTTTCGCATCCAGTCATATTTTTATAAAGGAAATCAATGGTATGGAAAAGTACCAGTGATGTTTTTTCTTCCCTTTTTGAAACACGTTCATGTATTCTTTTATGTTTCTCAATGGTATGTTAGTACATTCGAAATTAATGTTTAATCATGCTTTCGAAAGTATTTTTGATTGACATGTATAACTGTAGTAATTTATTAGTAAAACTAATATCTCTCAATGCATTGCGTTTCTTATTTGGATTTGTGTACGCAAAATATTTCATTCCTTTCCAAAAACAATAAAATGCTGAGGGTATAACAACTTGAGAGTTTTAATTTTCTGTTTTATAATTAGAATGTTTAAGAAGAGTACCTTAATTAAGAAATTATCTTTCAGAAAACTCATATTGTAATATTTTATGCAGATGCGAACATTTACTTCAGGAATTATTGTAATGTTTATTTATTGTTAACCTTTATTACACATTCTATCCCCTATTTACATCTAGATTTATCAATAAGTTTTAATTGATATCTAATGATTGATTTTCATATAGTGCTGGTAAAGTTTTAAATTGAAAAACAGAAAATGTTTTTGCAACTAAACTTGAAACGCTTTTCTTCATTATTTAATTCTACCGACATCATTCAGTCAAATCAAATAATCAATTATTTCTGGATTCCAGTCGAAGATACGTTATTGCAAGATAAAATGCTTTATTTATAGTCACTGAAGAATAAATAAAGTCGCTCTTTCTCAAATCCCACTTAGCTTGTCAAATCTAAATTAGGATCAATTAAATAAGTCTTAGCTTACCAATTCACTCGTCTGATTTGAACACTTCTCGCAAATAGGTGATTCTTATTGTAGTATTTTAATCCCTCTCTTCCATCCAAAAGATTCACAACGATGATTCAATTCAACTTACAAATGTTTATCAGCCTATCATTTTCCTCTCAATTCCCATCATTTTATTTTCAAATTTATTACATTTATATATCGCTATCTCTAATGCAACTTATTTCAATTCTGCTATCAGCAAATTTGCGTAATCACGTTTCATTTTAATTGAGAAGAAATTGTAAGTTTATGCAATTCACACACAATTTATTATAAACACGCAAGTATGTGAAAAGAAAAACTCGAATATCCCAACGTCACAAACTACAACTAAGAATGTATTATTTCTAATTAATGCATAATGTTTTATCAAATAATGAATCCACAGGAATATGTTTAGTGTATAAAAGTATGGATCTCCAAATCTTAAGTTCTTTTTAGTAATTTGTAATTCATCTAAATATTTTTTTTGAGAAAATAAAAACAAAAAACAGGAATAGTACTTATTAAATAATTCATTCAATTATCCTAACCGATGGTAGTAATCATAATATAAATTATGTAGGTAAGCATTTTAATTGAATCAAAATTCGAAACTTCTGTTGGATTGAAACATCACCAGCCATGAATTAAGGACTATAATAACTCCATTATTTTTTGGAGGAAACATATTCTCAGTCGTAATTGTTATTATCATGTTTTAATGAATTCTCACGCTTCTTTCCCTTCAAGTAACACTTTGGGACTTTCATAGGACGTCAGTTGATTTGAGGACCACTTTATGGAAATGAATCAAGACTCATGAAAATTTAATAGGGAAATTGTGGTGAATAGGATCGATGAAATAGCATTTATAAAGCTGTGAAAAATTCAATCATTTTAATTTGCGGTAAGGGAGAGTGATTGGAAGTTATCAACTAAACACACAGAATCGTGCCTACTTTGATATGATAGAAGATTCCAAGTCATGGTGAGGATCTGAATTCGTTCAGGGAGTCGGATTCTTCTTGTTAGCTCTACTAATGACTCGATTCCAACTAGTAAGACCCAGTTAAGTATATACTTATAAAATTGATCATTTGATTTTTGAATTTTGATTCGGAGAAATTTTAAGTGATTTTATCCACAGACATAATAATTTTTATTATGAATGTTGACTATTCATAGTTCAGAATAAAAAAAAATTGACTGCATCCACTGCCTGACTTTCTATTAGTTTGATAATCAATACTGGCTAATCATGGAAATGATCAAGTGAAAAAAATACGAGGGTCGTTCTATAAGACCTTAGAAATTCCAAGAAATGACGCTATTAGCATCGAAAATGGTTTGTTTTTAGTAAACGTCACAACACAGCTGTTTAAACCCCAGTTACTCGAATCACGACGTCTTGCTCACCTCATAAGAAAGTTGTCAACTTTTAATCATAACATTTTCTGGCCGATGAGACCATCTTCGGCTTTTATTTTTGAAAAGGATTGAACAGTAGCAACCCAACATTTTGACTGTTTCTTGGTTTCCGGTGCATAATAATTAATCCAGTGTTGACTGATGGTCATTACTCGACGCGGAAGCAATTAAACTTTTATTTGGGCGCAAATGTCAAAAATGTACCAAATCAAAACAAACTTACAAATCAATGACGAATTTGTTTCTGTTCCATTAAACAGATGATATTTCTCAAAGATAATAAAAATTTACTTTGATAATGTCATCTGTCTTCAAATACTAGTACTTTTTGAACCAACTTCACATTCCCGAATCATTATAGTAGTTATTCAAGTTTTAGTATACTGACTTAATGCAAAGGTGACTAAAATTAAATTGATAATATAATTTTTTTTCAATTAAATTGTTAAATTTTTCTATTTACTCAAATTGAGACTTAATTTGGTTTTACTCCAAAGCTGAGAATTTCTGAGTCACGAATTCAAGAATTACGAGAATTAATCACGAAAACATCTGGGCTTTATGTAAAAGTTTGACTTTTGTGAGTCTGGCATACTTCAAATTCTGAAACTAAAATAATAAATTAAGGTCAAACATCAAGAGATAAAATGAAATTAATTTTTGGAAATGCATTAAAAATTGGAAATTTTATGTTGCATATATTTACATCGTTAGTTTCTATAAATTCTTGTAATTTATAATATATGTTCTCTTATTATTTATGTATAATAAACTAATATTTTTCAAAAAAAAAGTTAAATTTGTCTTACGCATTGAGAAGCTAGATAAAACTTTGTATTTTGGATTATTTTTTCTCCTTATATTCATGACATTTTAAGATAAAGTAATATAATTTCTTGCTTACTGTTTCATATTTAAAATAAACTTTCAATTTTAACTATGTCAGTATTACAAGGGACAGAAAATTTATGTTCTTTTTCACAGAACACGTATTTATTCTTACTTAAAAGGAAACACTTCTCTTCCGGAAACGTTTGTACAAGAAATAAGGGTGAAGTCTTAGAACTGAATTCACCTCCAGGCCTTTAATTCTAGGATCCATCTTACTCAAACGATGTTCTTGGACATTTCGATAGCTTTTACTGGAACATTTCTGAGACCACGGTGAGATAATAAGATCTTTTCCTCTTATAACATCGAAACGGGAAAAAATAGTTTTCCAATTCTAGAATTTTGTTATCTCAAGGTATTTTTTTACAAAAAGAAAAACCTATAATAGCAGTTTCGGTGAAAAAAGAATATTTGACAGTTTAAATGAATTGTTTGACATAAGATGTTCTATCGTAAACTTAAATATACGCCAAAAATTCCAAGAACATTCTGTGATGTTCCCGCGCCAATGCTAAATCACCGATACTCAGTAAGTAATCAGTCAATAAATAGTCTGAAAGAAAAATCTTTAAGCTAATCAAAGATTAAATGAAACTCTTCTCATCTCAATAACATCAAAACTTGATCCGAATTAAGAATAATACTCGTAACTGAATCCGAATTTAACATCAACTATCTGATGATCAATTTACTTTCTTCCACCAATATCGTATGTTCCATACTCTCGTTAACCTCTTGTCTCCTCTCAGGTCGAGTGATTGATTGGTTTTTTTTAACTTCACGCAAGAAGCAACACGAGGGAGATGGGTGAAGGACCTCATAATTTTGTGCCTCGGTCAATTGATGAGTAGGATATCTGAGTTGGCACCTCACTCTCCAAACCTTTTCTCAGGACTTTAACAAACCCAACCTCTCAATCCGATAGCAACCCATCCCTTATATTGCTATTTATTAGCAACAGTGTTTTAAATAAGTAACGATCGTTAATAAAATAGCGTCATAAAGTAGAACAAAAGACTTGTCGAAAAGAAAAAAACATGTCAGAGCAAGTTGCAATATTTCTTTAATTTAAGTATAGTTGAATGATTTGACACACATAAGATGAATGTGCAACATCTTAGAGCCGCCTAAGGACTATTAGGTTTAGTAAAACGTGGGGTGAGATGAGCACCAGCTCATATCTCGACTTCTTCTCCTATACATGGCTCAAAATTGGGGAGCATATTTGCTACTTTAAAACAATTCGTGAATATTTTCGATAAAACTGTAGCAAACTCTTTGAGCCCATTATAGCCCGAAATACCTTGTAGGTCATCGTGAAGACTTCGAGACTTCATGAAACTTAGAAAGGAAAATCCTTCGGTTTTTTGTACTGTTACCATTGATGAATTTTCTACTTCAAATTTCAGCGATGGTG
The DNA here is from genome assembly GCA_019974015.1 of Nephila pilipes. Classification (NCBI taxonomy): domain Eukaryota; kingdom Metazoa; phylum Arthropoda; class Arachnida; order Araneae; family Nephilidae; genus Nephila; species Nephila pilipes. Next base: position 213,483 of record BMAW01107935.1, on the reverse strand, counting down.
CTGTGACGATAATAAAGTGATAGAAGACCTGTCGTGTTGGAGGTCTAATGCACGTTTAAGTTTTCTGGATTCAAAGTACTCGCGTTGACGTAGTGTGGAAGTTTCGAAAGTAGGTTGATAACTCAGGTGTCCTCCCTGTCTCTTGATCGTAGCTCAGAATTACTAGGTTGGAGCTAGTAACCGTTGGGTTGCTTCTAAGTGCGGCTTTAACTAAAAGTGAATAAAAATGAAGACATCGATACACCGTTAAGTTTAGGAACCAGTTCAAATGTCATACATCCTTAAATTGTTTTGAACGATATTGAATAACGAATGTGATTGTGAAACATGTAGTTTCGCAACAAAAATACTTTGGTCTTTTGGTAAGAATTTGTTTCCGAAACATATGTCCTAAAAATTAAAGTGTTTCCTTTCCTTTTTTTTTTAAATTGCATTCTTATTATTTTCGCAGATTTTTATGTTGTCTTAAAAATATTGTTTAGGAAAAATTTCTTTTCTCACTGCGGGCGTGTGTGAGGAAGTGAAAATCAAGTCCAACTCAGAGGATAATAACAAATATCACTTTATTCGTAAGAGTTCAGGACGACATACAGGTAGCACAGATTAGACAATGACAGAACACACAGGAACAAAGTACAATTTTACGGATAGTCCGAACTATTTCAGCAACGTTCAGCTGAACAGCTTATCACTCCTCACTGCGGACAGCCTCCACAGTAATATTCTTCACTTCCAGGGCAGGACCTAACGATTCCCAGCAGATACACGGTGCTTCTTCGCAAATTCACCCGGCACGCTCTATTTCAAGAGCCAACGGCATCACTCGATCCACCGAACGATCTCCTTAACAGAGTCTCCAAAAGCAGATTCAATCATCTCCACTAGATTCAGGAAGAATCTCCAGCAGATTCACTCGGCCACGATTCTCCGACCGGACTGCGAAGCAGAATCCACATACAAACTGATACCGTACACAGACCGATTCATCTGACTGTATCTCTTGGTGTATTTATACCTTTCTCGATCAGGCGTGACGTCACATGGGAAAATTCACGAAAAGTCCGTAACTTTCTTCCCGTTCAATTTTTCTCTTAGGCTCCAGCGCCTTTGAATCTTTTTCATTTGTGGCCAAAGTCGGCAAGTTTTTCGTCAAGTCGCCAAATTGTTGCCAAATCTGTCATCAAGGTGAAAAGGTAAATTCTAAACTCTTTTTTGTTAACTGTGACATCCTGTAAATCAGTCTTTTTCTTTATAAGAGAAGAGTTGCAGGGAAGCATCAACTCATGTTCGTAACAATATATCCGTTTGCCTTACTTTGGGGATTTTAAACTACCGTTGCAGAGAGTCGAGGGTTTCAGGTCACGGTGTCATGACTGGCTTGTTTCAATTCATTCAGGATTTCAAGTAATGGTTCCTTTAAAATCCTTTGGGTATCGGAGTTGAGACACGTTAGATAATTCGGATCTAAATTCCTCAACTTGAAATGTTGTGGAAGTGTGGACAGAGAGTGCTATACTTGTCATTTTACTGTGACTACCAATTATGAAGTCCTCGCCTCATGCTTTCGTGGTGCTTCTAAGTATGACATTAATAAACAATATATCTAGCAGGTTCTTCAATATTATAAGATTAACCTACGAATCAGAATACATTTCTTTGCAAATGGAAACATATGATTTTTTTTAAATGCGATAATAACACTTATAACAATCGATATTGTTTAGTACTTCATAGAACGTTTTTTCATACTCCTGAAATTTGAATTAGAACCATCAACACTTTTTTGTTACGAAGAACTCATTTGAATCTCTCATATGCCCCCAGAAATAAAAAAAGCTCACGGAAACTTATACTTAGAAGTACTTACTTAATAATGTCGAGTCTTTAACAATGGGATGCTGTACTTGGCTAGAAACCTCTTGACAGATAATGTGGAAGGAGCTGGCGCATGGTCTTAGGGAATTTTCTCTTAATCTTTCTCGGAGTTCAGAGAGAATGTGAAGGTAGTAATGGTGGTTCGTAGTTCGACCTTCAGGAACTCAGGGAGGTTACACAAACCCAGGAATATCGAAAGAAACAATTATCATTGCTATGAATTTTGATTTGCTCAATCGAGTATTTTTGGCTTTCGGCGAGAAGGGGATTTTCCAGAGCATAGATTGGCAGGATCATAAGTGAAAAAAACACGATTCTTCACACGTTATTATCTTTTTCAATAAGTTTTGGTCTTTTTCAACGGCATTCATATTGTCAGCACATTTACACAACGCCAGTCGTTTTGCAAGCACATTTTTCATGTTAAAATGTTGTGCAAAACTTGCCCTACGCATTCTCTACCAGTTCCTACAGTCTCAGCAATCGCACGAATTCTTAACCAACGGTCAGAATACTTATTATTTCATTATTGTTATTAGTGTTCGAAGTGGAAAGGCGGCCAAGGCTTGAATCCTTTTCAACATCTTCTCGGCCATATTAAAAACTCTTAAATCGCCCGAAAGCACGTGCATATAAAGAACATTCATTGCCATGTACATCTTTCAATAAATTGTAAGCTTTTAAAGCGGGTTTTCAAAGTTTCTTGTGAAATTTATAACTATTTGTTGCCCTATTGTTACACTTATAATTTTTCCGGCGAAATTAAAACAAAAAATTCTAAAGTGAAAGAAGGCTACGGCTATACGGATTTGTTTATGGAAGCGAGAAGCACTGTATTCGAAAGAGAAGGATTTACATTACACGACTGTTGGTCGCTTGCTTTTGGCGCATGCGTACATCTTATGTAGCAGCTTCAGTTTTGGTTTTTAATATCCTCACATCGTATATTTTGAGAATTTTGCGTCATCAGGACATGAAACTCAGAATCGACAAAAGGACACGGGGCTCTCTGACTACTGGTGTTCTGACAGAAAATGATTAAAAGAGATATCACAATTTTCTCATGGAGAGGTCTGGAGAGATTTCATTTTCGATGAAGAACTGAAAATCTAAAATAATTTCAACCACTTATTTTATGAAAAATTAAGTTTAAATAATTTAATTTTTTCCATTGATTATATTTGGAGAATGTTTAAAACTGTCCAATATTTGAAATAAATAAATAAGTTTTAAAATTATCAGACTATTGAAATAAGGACCCTATTTTCAAGAACTATAAAATAAGGTGAACGTGTAGCAGCACAATATCTACAAAAACATTTTTAATGTTGCTGCTGTTAACGGAACTATAAAGTGAAATGTTTCTTTCTTAAAGTTAAACAGTTTAATTTTAAATATGATGCAATACTACACAATTTTAAAATTAAATACTGCAAAACATTTAAGTTTTACTACAAAGAGAGTGGTTTGTTAATATTTTGATGAAGAAAAAGTTAGGTAATTAAATTATTGTTCACAAATTAAATTAGGCACAAAAATAGCTTTCGAAGAGCAGTGATTTCCAAGATATTGATTTCCAAAATGTGCAGTAAGATAAACCTACTCAACCGGAGTCAGACGCGCTACCGTTGAGCCACCGAGTCAATCTACAAGTGCAAACAGCACAAACACCTTCACAAATTCATGAAAAATGTTTTTAGATGACACTTTAAGCTTGTAAAATTTAATAACGAAAAATAAATTTTTTCAGATATTCCGCATTAAATTTCCATAACAAATCGAATCTATTATCTAGATTAGAGAATTAAAAAATCCCCATAATTCCATCCAAAGTGGGAAGAATGGAAAATGTGATAAATTAAATAACTTTCGACATATGACCCGGACATGATTTGAATACGCAATCTTCTGATCTGGAGTCAGACACACTACCGTTGTGCCACCGAGTCCACAAACAACTCCTGAGGATATAATTTTTTTTTCTTAAAACTTAAAACGCAGTCCCTCAATTCGTAAATCTCATCAAATATATACAATAATTGTAACTTTTCTGATTACCTACTGAAATAAAATCAGAAGTTGTAGATTTAAAAAGGGAGAGAAGGAAACTGAAATATCTGGATGAAACTTCAAAGAGCGTCAAATGCAGTTACACGGCTTTTGACCCGACGAGTTGAAATCATGCTTGCGCAACTCGTATGAAATATGCACATCACACCAATAACAGTATAACGAGATTAAAACATTTTATATTGATTTCATACATATTTACTTATCATCACCTTCAATATACACTACTCCTCTATCCCTACAACGTTCCATACGAATCTTCCATTGTTCGAAACATTGTTAGAAGTATTCTTCTGCAGCTCCTTCAAGGTGCGTGTCACTTTCACCTTCGCTGCTTCAAGGGACTCAAATCTTGTTCCTTTGAATGCAGGTTTCACTTTAGGAAACCGATAGAATTCTCATGACGCAAGATCCGGAGAAAAAATGTAGATTGTTTAAATGATCATTTTGAAAGAAATTGAAATGAGTTAGAAGGATAAATGAAATGAGAAGAAAGAAAGATAAATAAATAATAAACAGATTAACTAATAATAAATAAATGAGGTACACAATAGTTTAAAACAAATAGAATACGAAAAGACATTTTTGATGAAAGTTGCAAATGTAAGCATTTAAATGTTTCAAACATTATATATCTTATGTATTAATTTTAACACATATTAATGCTTGTTACAATCTATGAAAACGCTGCACTTAACCCTCCTGCTGTTTCTAAGAGTGACCTTCAAAAAAGCAATTATCAACTCTAAAATCAGGACTAAGAACCGAGATTCAACCCCCATATTTCCCGTGATCTCAGACAATGGATTGTAACAAATCGTCCTAGTTGTGATTATGAGACTTAATGACGCCCTAATTATCAGACAGAATAATTTAACCAATTTATTCAAGCTTGAATAAACAATATGGAAATAAATTACTAACCTTGGAGAGATTAACGATTCGTATTCCTAATCAATTATTATAATGAAGAATTTCTCTCATCTGGGTAAATCTTAACAAGCAACTAAAATTCACCGGTTCCGATGCAAGTAGACTTATAGGGACGGAACACGAGTCACGTGTGTTAGAATATCACTTTACAGTTTATCGAATAATAAAGTACCTATGAAACTTAGTAATTCCTTTATTTCCTTCTCTCTGTTATCCAAAACGCATCTTATACAGCTACTACACTTAATTATATTACTAAATATTAAAGGTAAATGCTGAAGAGAAACTGTTACAGCACTTATATTCATAACTTACACCTTACATCATTTGAACGTTGATTAAAATTACGAGGTCCGTCACCAAATACCCTTCGTGCTCTTTCTAAAAGCGTCATTATGAAAACAATTAATCCACTCTTTTTTTTCCCCTTCAAAATCAGGACTAGGTGCCAAGATTCAAATCGCACATTTCCAATGTCATGATCTTGCTACAAATTATATTTGTTTTTAATATTAAGATACATATTAACGCACAATAACAATCAGCTAACTATGTTTTAACTATATATATATATATATATATAACACATCGATCAATAACTCCCGAGACTAACCCAGAGATGGCGCTCGTAGTAAACCAGTAACCAGGTCTTTCTAGAGTACTAACCTTTGCTTGAAGCGATGTCTAAATTTTAAAGTCGATCGGACCAGGAAAAAGGTTTTTTGGAAATGTGAAGTAGTTTTCAAGTGGGTGCCGACGATTGCTTTTCATGGAACCATAACAGCAACGAGTCGATGATTGAAAGCTGTTTTATCGCTATTTACTCGCAAAAAAATTCTTCGAAAAAAAAAAAAAAAGAAAAATTTTTTTTTTTTTTGGAAGGATTTCAAAAAAAAAATTGGGAAAAGCGTTGGACGTTTGATGCATCCTCCAAAAGGTGAATTAACAAAAGGTGTTATGTTGATGAATAAAAAAATTTTTTTTACCAAAAAAAAAGTATTTGTTTTCAATTAGAACTCGGGAGTTATTGATGATGTGTTATATATATATATATATATATATATATATATATTTATTATCACACACACATATATAGATAGATAGATAGATAGATAGAGTTATAGTTAAAGATATTTAGCTGATATCTTATTGCTTCAATATGTCTATAAAAAAAACGAAGATAATTCACCGGGAATGGAGCACGATTGTAAAAAATCAGCGTCATTAGATGTTATACTCTTAATCACTCCATAAAGATCAGTTCTAAAAATTTGATTAGTTTGTTAATAGCTTAGATAAACTGTAGAAAAATAAATTACTAATATGCCGCGCTTATGAAGTCACGTTTATTATTTTTTTTTACTAAACCAAACGCTAGGCAAATTTTTTAACTAAGTTATGTTTTTAAATATGTCCATTGCAACGCTATATTCTCATTCAGCGCAGGTGCACGAAGTACCCACATCTGTTGACTTGTCACAGGCGCCAGCACAGAAACCTTCGGCCGTGTTTACCTTTATTCCCGCTTATTTAAAATGTTTCACTCAATGAGAATGCGTCCAATAGTAAAATACGCGAGGCGATTTGTTTTCTCCATACAAAAGGCGAAATACGTCAGCAGATAATTAGACATGTAACACCAGAAACAAAACATCGATCCATGTAATAAAACTCATACAAATATTTTCAGAAAGCTTAATCCTGTGTACTGTGTTTTGGGATAGGCAAGGGGTGTTGCTTTTGCATTTTTAGCCTCCGGGTGACACAATCAATTCCGAGGAATATAGCGACACTTTGACTAATGGTGTCGTGTAAGGCGCGATATACTCAGTAAAGGGATTGTTTTGCTGCATGACAGTCTTCACGTGGCTTTTCGAGCCCGAGATCGCATCACTTCATGTGACCGGAAATAACACGATCTCCATCACTATGTCCTTGATCTGAATCCCAATCGCTAAAACGTGTTCTTTTACTTGAATTATCATTTCGGAGGTCAGCGCAGTGACGAAAGAAAGACGTTCTAACGGCCGTGCTGTAGTGATCAGCCCATCGGGCGGCTGATTGTTACGAGAAAAAAATACATAAGCTGATTGTACGATATAAATTCCTAAATATAATTTTATTGAATTGTATAGTAACAGCGGAGATAATTATGTCGGCTAGATCAAGCAATGTACACGATTTCTTATTAAAATAATGTAGTAGGAAAAACTGCACTTTTTTTAACGAAAAAATACCGAAAAGGTACTTACTTAAGAAACACGCTAATATTATAAAAAAAGAATTCTTATCTTAATAGGAATTCTTTTCTTTTATTTTTAGAATTCTTATCTTAATAATGGCCGCGGTAGCCTAGTAGTCTTGTTTTCGGATTCTTGACCGGGTTTTCGTTCAGTCGTGGGTTCGAGATTTGGCCGTAAGATGATGTGCGTAAGATGATGTACGTACGTGGCTGATGTACGTTAAATCTGTCGGGGCCTAAAATCCTCCCGTTGGCGTGGTGTGGAAGTCAGGTGTCTTCCTCGTCACTTGATCGAAGTTCAAAATTACGAGGTCGGTCGCCAATAACCCTCGTGTTGTTTCTAGTGCGACGTTAATAAAAACTAAACTATAAATCGAAATAACTGCAAACAATAAGCTTGAATAAATTAGATTCGATTCCTGTAGACTCCTCCTAATGAGATCCGAATTAAGTATACTCCCTTAGAGTATCTTGCTTCACAGGTTGCTTAATCCAATCTAGTAATGAATGCAGTTTATCCTATATAACAGTAAAAATAAGAATAACACAGTTGATTGTCTTAAAAATTGCTTGATCCAGTTCCACCAATCTTGTTGATTACTCAATCGTATTTCATTCACCCCACTTTTCATATGGCAATGTTAATTAGGTAATTGTTAATTATGGAAATGTTAATTGTTATGTTGTCACGGTTCTTTCACAACGCAAGCTCTCGTGTCAAACATTGCGCTAAAGTAACCCCCAAGGCTTTTTAAGGGGAAATGGGGTTCCGAGGTTACAGGGGCCTTAAAGAATTCCACTATTGTAAGAAATGATGACTTTAATTAATATGACTCACTAAGAATCCTGAGAAAGTACGAATTTTTTTATTATTATTATCTGGTTATTTTTCTAAAATAAATCAAACAGTACTGAATGGACGAAACATGCGACGGAAATATACATTTTGATATTTACTGCTGGTTAAAGATAAGAAATTTCTTACTTGCTTTAAAACCTTTTCCTATAAATATTCTCAAGAAGGCTTAAACCTGCTATGAAGAATACATTTTTTAAGAAGTGAACTGTTTTTTATTTTTAAATTTCTGAACAAAATTTTAAGCGCTGGCAATACATAATGAAATTACTGAAAATTGAAGCAGTGGTTTGTAACATAAGTTAAAAAGATATTTGATTTAAAAATTAATCTTCGGTTCTCATACTCCACAGAATATTTTAAGCAAAAATAAAGAAGAATTTTTCTCAAAAAGTAGTTTTAGAAGGTTAGGCTTTTAGGAATTTCTGAAGATAAGTTTAGACATTCTTTTAAAAAATAATTTAGTGCAGAAAATCTTATTACATTTATTAAAACTGCTCGAAGTTACGCAACATAATATTTTGAGATTATTCAACTAGAAATTATCTGGGGTAAATAATCATAATCTAGTTTCGGTTCTTTAGTAGTTTACATACAAAATAAATTATGTCGCTAGAGTATTTAATTCGTTTCACAGCTGCAGTAGGTTATTATAGATTTCTCTAAAAGTCTAAGCATAATAATATTTGATTAATGATATGAATAAACCAATAAATTATAAAGAAATCAAATTCTCAGTCATTGTGTATACCAGAGGTGGTTAGAGCGCGGCTGTCGTGGGTGGGAAGTTAGGCTCTTATGTAAATAAAATATATGTGTGAAATATAGTAAACTAAATTTTTTAACAAAGTTCAAAATTAAATGATTTATTTAATTTCCTTTTACAAAGTTATTAGCAAACTTAAATTTTCCAAAGCCTGAAAGTAATAATTTTGTTTCAAGTATTGTTAGTCAAGAGATTTAAAAATATTATTCAAAACATAATAAATACATACACATATTATACTGTTTCATTCTATCAAATAATTTTATAAAAAAAATCATTGAAAGTAAAATTAGCTTGTGGATGCTTTACAAATGTTGTCCGTTTTAGTTGTTAGCAACTGAAATTTTGGATGATGTTAAATAGCTCACACAAGTTCAGTTATATAAAAGTAAGTTAAATCAGAATGTTGCTAGTTTAAATAATTTTAAGTGATGAATGAAAGCAAAACAATATGATGTACCCAAAATTCAGGAAAATCTCTGTGCACAATCTATTCAGGATATTTTTGTTCCTGAACCAATTTCTCTCTCTCCCAAATTTAATAGTGGGACGACCATATTGTATTGGGGAAAAATTCCCTAAATAGTGATATATCGTAAAAAAATGATGTGCAATACAAGGGCAATTAACAATATCATCACCTGGCAGCACTAAATACGTAACTCTTCAAATATTTCTTTCCCGAAATGTGGCCTCCAATGTCAGTGTAAGTGGCCTTCCCTGGTGTATACGTTCTAGAACGTGATGCAGTTATATGGGTGTGAATTTTTTTTAAAAAATAGTTTGAAATATTCATGTGATAATTTAGTGGTACAGTTTGTAAATAAATATTCAGAATTTCGAGACCAAAAATATTGCTACCTTGAAGTTTTGTTTCTTATTCTCGAAAATTATTTATTTCTGAATTTTCCAAGTCAATGGTTTCATTCCAGTTGGTTAGAAAATAGTTTTTTTTATGGAGTTTGTTTAAGAAGACACTATATGTGACTCATATTCAAGTTTGATACAGTTTATTTTCATTCTTATATCTAATTTGTATTTATAAAGCATTTCTCGTCGAGCTAAGTCATCGCTAAGTCTCGTCATCGGAAGCGAGTCGTAAATAGCTTCCGATGCGATTTGGTAGAATCTATTGTTCCTGTATCTATCTACCCGCTATGAATCACCAGTACAAACGCGTTCTTAATTTGACCAAACAGATAAAGATTCAGTTAGCCTTCGGACAACTGTTTTGAGGGATGCGCTTTACATTAAACTATTGTTCCCAAGCTCTGAATTGGAGAGTGAAAAAGTGTGTCTATTTGACATATGATCATTTGGGAATTTAAACAAGGCAACATTGCAGAGTCGACATCTGAAAAATTATACAGTTTGTTTGGTAAAGGATTAAAACTCGGTTGGATAGTTAGAAATTGGTTTGCTAAATATGATCTGGTGATACGACCTCAAAAGACGTACAGAGGTCGGGACACTTTCCGACCTTGATGACAAGCTTTACTAAGCAATATTGGAGCCCAAGTTAGTCAACAAAATGTATTGCAAACAGGTTGAATACATCATGATCAATTGCTTCCCGCCAACCTGGAGAAGTAAAGGAAAGTCAAGAGGAGAAAGAGCGCCTCGCAATCTGAGTGAACGTAAAAGTAAGATCGTATGCCAATCTCTATAAGCCTGCTCTCATGTTTATAATTCGAGCCTTTTTAGACGGTATTGTATCAAGCGATGAAACACGACATATCAATGGCAATATCTTTAGCAAAGACAGTGGACTGATACAGATCTACGATACCTATCATATCCGAAATCAAACATCCATGGAACAAAGCCTTTACTGTGTGTATGAAGGGATTGTTGAAGTAATCACGAGTTGTTTGAAGTCAAGTTTTACGATTAGTATGGATGCATACGTTCAATAGTTACAGAGAGGGAAAAGAAACTATATGAAAATCGTCAATCGCGGAAGCATTTTTTCAGCTACTCAAGAAAAAGTTCTTTAGCTTGGAAGGTTTGATTCAGCACATCTACTTTACTCCCTGGACCTTTCCGACAGTTTATCATCTTTTTTATTTCTTTCAAAACTTTTTGAATCGAATAATGTTCGATTCATTAGAGTGAGTCAGCCTATCGGCTGAAAATTTATTCCAGTCCAAAAAAACTATATTTCACAAGAAAGGAATTGATATATGCTACCACATTCATACAAACACACACAGGATGATGGAAGGAGGTCATACATAATAGTGGTCAAAGCATAGTAAATTAAATATTAGTTTACTTGTTACTTAAAAAAATAAATGCTTGATTTAAGAAAGTAGAAGTTACTTATGATTTGGCCTAATATTTATTCTATTCATGTAAAATGGATATAATTAACTCTTTTATTTATCATTCAACGCAATTTCTCGATACTTCAGTTCCTTTATATGAAAGTTTCGGAATAAATAGGTGCATGAAATGCTGCATATTTTATTTCAGCAATTTTGTGTTCCAAGTTCTAGGTACAAATAAATTTCCTTTAGAAAATATTTAGCTTTAAAGTGAAAGTCATATAGCACAAAATAATTCTATGCTAGAAGACCATTTATCATTGACGAATGCGGATTTGAAAACTGTAATCTCTCAGAAAAATTTCAAAACGAAGCTCGTGTTCTCACAAAATTAAAAAAAGTAAATCGAGGTAAAAATAACCTTCTTGAATGATATATATGAAAATAAACGTTTATATGTTTTTGACAAATGAAATGTTTTCCATAAAAGTTAAGATGGTCGAAAAATACAAAAAACATTCATAAACTTTCAGAAATGATTTCTTTTTTGAGTCATATTATATAGAAAATAGAGTTGTACTTCTTGTAAGGGACATCTCTATTTAAGGAACAATTCTGTTGGTCCTGGTATCTTTGAATAGTACATGCATTTACCTCTAATTAAGATATATTACTTTTAAGGGACAAAATATCTGGTCTGATGGGTGTTCTTTATTGGTAGCTACTAATGTATTTATATATATTCAAGCAGTATTCGAGGGGGGATCGTAAAGGTTTAATTATTACTAAGAAATAACCGAAATATCTGGATAAAATTTATTCTGTATATTAATTTACCTTTTTTGCAAAATGTAGCAAATTACAGCTATTCATGACGAATTGTTTGCTTTCAGAAAGCCGTAGATTGAAATAATCTGGAGTATGGAGGAGTTCGATCTGTTTTCTAAAACGATGGCGTTCAAAAAATTGAGAAACGCCGAGAGAAATGTAAGACTCTGGAAAATGACTATTTTAAAAAAATATTAATAATAATAAATAAAAGTTAATTTTTATTTCGATTATTTTTAATAATAAATGACACTTTATAATACTCTGGGATAATAAGTAAAAGCTATTGATATTGTGAGTTACTTCAATCTACATTTCCTGAAACCAAACTATTGCCCATAAAGAACCGTAATTTACAGCATTATGCATAAATGGGTCAATTAATATGCAGAGTAAATTTTATACAGGTATCTTGGTTATTTCTTAGTAATAAACAAAGCTTTACGATCACTCCTTGTGTAGACAGAAATAAAACGTTTTCGTAGCAGAGATTTTGGCATCAAAACATTTTAATAACATGTTTAGTTGTTTTCCTTTTGAAAGATATGATCCACATAATGCACAGTTTAATTTTCAAAAGAAAATTAATGATCTAAGTTTTTTATATAAATTGCTAATAATTTCCACAATATCAACAAAGTTCAATACTATTTACCTTCGTCTTCTCAGACAGATATAAATTTGGAATTAGCAATAACTATTTGATATCGATTAGACACTTAGGATCGGTAACATTTCAAGTTAGAAAAGTAAAAATAAAATGCACAAACAAATCTGATGTCTTCATTAGCAAAGAAGCAAGCTAAATTTATGAAAAAGGAAAATCTAAAATGTTAATGCCTTCAAAATGTTTCAGATCAGAATTAGTTTCCCTTAATAACGGAAGAAAAAAAAATACATAATATTTTTGCCCGAGTTATCAGCAAAATTATTAAATTAAATTATGGTAATGTTTTGCTTTCTCTTTATTATTACTTTAATTAAATTATTTTATCCATCACATAGATATATTTCTCATTTCAAAAACCAACGAATGTATTTTTAAGCGTTCATTTAATCAAACGAAACATATAACATATAAAATCAATAGTGACATTTGGTACTTTTATGCAATGGAAAGAAATAAAAATAAACATATAAGTAATATTACTTGTAATTAAGCACGTATTAGAAATTAGATGTCGTGAATTTCGATGTTTCCAATTTTAGCTGATTTGTTTACATGTAAGCATAACAATTATGCAAATCCAACATAAAAATAGCTGTATAAGAAGAATGAAAGCAACATTTCAAAAGTTGTGTTTTAAATTATTTTACTGAGAAATGCGAAGGGAAAAACAATGTATTAAGTAAATTAATGTTATGGGAAATTCATCGCCTCTTAAATTTCAGTTTGTTCGTAAGTGTATCATGCATAATAAAGTATGCATTGAATTATATAATACTTATACAAATCATAAAATTCTTCTAAGAAATTAATGGAATGCATTAGCTTAAAATTATATATTATTTTAACATCATTCACGAATCCAGAAATACATTTTGCATCACTTAATTTAAATTTAAATCCAAGGAATATATATATAGCAAAGTGTTATTCTAAAATTCAATTCGTTCTAATTTTTTGTGCATAAAACAGAAACCTTTAATTGTATGTCCTTTCATTCGAGATTCTCGTTCAGGCTGAAAAACTTGAAGCGATATTCAATTTCATAGAGATCAATTTAAAAAAGGGCATTTTTTTTAATATGGAAGACACTCACACGCATTACTATTACGTCGGCTAGAAAATGGCTTTACGTATAGTTTAAGTTTTTCTCTTGCATAGATCTGCCTCTAAAAATTATTTTTTTGACTAATGTTTTTCCTCATATGAATAACCAGATTTTCTTATGTTACGAAGCTTCATTCAGTTAGTTGCGTTAAAAAAGTTTTGTTTCATTACTAATTACTAAGAGTGTATTATGCAAAGTATCTTATTTTAACTGTAAAGTATAAAGAAAAATTAACCCATAATAGGGGAGTTGAAAAAGTAGGACATAACAGAGGACACGTGGTCTCTGGTACCGTGCTTCGTTATAATTTTGAAAAAATCGCTTCATTAAAATATCATCCTGCTATTTCGCTCAGACGATCCATGAACTTTTGGATTTAAAAAAAATATGCTTTTAAATTTAAAGAAAAAAAGTATGTTTCCTGCTTAAAAAATAGGTTTTTACGTTTTAGAAGGAATAAATGTTTCCAATATACTTTAGCCAGACCCAACTATTTTTTGCGTATGCAGCAGTAAATTTTATAAAATTAAAAAATTGTATTAAAAATTGTCTCTCTTGTATTGAGTTTTATTTATTTAATATGTAAAGCAAATTTTACTAGGAGAAAATTTTACAGAACTGAACGAACAATTTTTGAAGGATTTCCTAGAGACGAATAATTCTCAAGTTCTTTAGAACATTTATTGCATAACTTTTGGACGTATAATCCAAACAAACAGTGTTTTGTTGACATAAACATAAATATGTTGTCTTTCGTTTCTCTCTTAAGGAGGGAGGGGGCCCAAGGGATATGTTTCTTATGTTTTTAATTTGTTTCTTCTATGTATTGCTCCAAATTCTGAAACTCTGCTTCTTTTCTAAAATCCATCTTAACGTTAGGTATAATTCTTTATTTATCCTTAGAATTTTAACTCTTATATGTAGTAATGGTAAAGTAAGTCTGTTCATTTCACAATTATGCATTAAAGTTCATCAGTAAAGAGCAGATCCGTTACAAATATTTGAATTGGAATCATCAATTTTTCCGTAAGGTCTTAGTCCAGGTAGTATTGCTACGGTGCGAACTGGAGTAGGAACACTTCGATCCAGTTCAACGTATGACCATTTGAACAGAGTTTTCAATTGTAGTATTTCATTCATGCTGATTTCGTCTCATAGAAATCATTGTCATCTAAAGAAACTTGCGAGTCTATAGAGTGGGAACTTTCACAGATAAAATCTCCTTCACAGTCATCTGCTCCCCTAAAATCCTTTCCAACTTCCTCTAGAATTGCTTTGATGATCTTCTGCCTCACGCGGGTCATTGGAGGAATAAAGCTCCTTTGAATTAAAATCACAGCATTTTGTACTACTACCGAAAATTGTGACTCTGAAAGTGAGGGTTGGTCTCACAGACTGCTCTTTAAGAATGTGATAGAATCTCAACCGGATGTATGTGCAAAAACAGTTTGATAAAATACTTAGTTAAAATACTCAATGTTACACACAAAAGAAGAAGTTAGAGGGAAAATCCATTATGTTGGACAAAGCATATAATAGGGGTGATGGGCTTTAATTGTTGAGCTGTCTGTACGATTGAACATACTTCGTTACGGATTAAATCTAGTCAGCACATTAAAATCTTATTTTTCTGTCTTCAAAATCATTTAACTCTTTCAAGGACATTCAGGTCATGACACACCAAACAACCCTTTCTCTACTGCGGACTCATAAGATTATTTTTTTGAAATTGGTTAAAGTAGTTTCTGTCATGGTCATTACCATAGGAAAGTGAAATTTCTAAACTCTCTCTATATAAATTTCAACTTTTCTGTCATAATCAACAATTTTCTCCAATTTTTTGTCAGTCTCCTTTTTATTCTTAACATCTCAGTCGGTATTCGTTATGGACACATTCTAGAAACTCTGAAGGAGACATGAAATACCTGAAATTCTTACCAGACAGAGTGGAAAGGGATATAAAAATCTTAAGCAAACATGATGAGTGCAACACAAATAATGATTATCCAATAAAAATTTTAAAATGTAAATGACTCTTTAAAATATAAATTTTAATTTTGAAAAAACACCTTAACAAAATATAATAAGAATAAACTAAGTTAAGAATTATAATTTCTTTGACAAAAATGTTATTTCTAAATATTCTTAAAATAATACTTGACTAAAATGTGTTGTAAGCTTTTGAAAGCTTAGGATCTATTCATATCTTAGGAATAGATTAAATTTTTAATTACATATATTATTCAAGCACATAAAATTGATTATTGAAATACTTTCTGTGGTGTCGAATGGAAAAGAAATTAACTAAACATGAAAAAAAAATTATTAAGAGCACAACTGAACACCTTTGATCTTTATCTATTATCGTAAATTGACAAATAACCTTGATTAAGCAAATTTAAAGGAATAAAAATATTGTACAGAGATAAATCTTCATTAGGAATTATTTTCTGCTGAGATGAGAGACATACAAATTGAACGTAACACTTTTAAAGAGATACAGAACTCTAAAAATGAATTTATTATCTTATTCTATCTGCATGACTTTTCTTAACATATGTAAAAATGCCATTGTTCTAGCTACCTTATTTAGTGTGTTATTTACAATTTCTGCAACATTTGCCTGAGTCATTTCGTTGACTTTCGAAAATTCAAACTGCATTTTCCCAATTTCTTATTTTTCAAGACGGTTATGTGCTTACGATGCTAAAACCGTTTTTAGAGAATAGTTCTCTTCATTTCCTTTAAGCTTCTTCTTATTTCCGAAACCAGTAACTGACTTTAAAATTCCCATAAAAACAAACGGCAAATATTTTTCTTTGGAAGAAATCTCCTGTAATAGCTGCATATAAAAGTCAAAAACAAGTATTTTACTATGAAACTTCCTTGGTCGTTTGAACTTTTAACAGTCTCTTCTCTACGAGAACTCTTACTGGGTTTAATCCTTGAAAAGTTCAAGAAGATTATCGAGTGCTAATAAAGTGAAATGAGGCCTTAAGAACCAGAGAGGAAGCGACTGTAAAATTTGATGCCTCTCAATCCCCAACGAAGACAACAGCTCCGAAATTCACTCTATTTGAGACATGCAAAGTTTTATGATAATAATATCTTAAACGGGCTTAGTTTGGGAAGGTTTTTCAAAAAGTTATCTCGAGGCTTCTGCAATAAATAAGAAACCATCATATGTGCTATGAAAAGCCCTTTTTTATAGCAGAGGTACTCAAACTTGTGACGAATGAGTTTCGTATTAAGGTCTTCGGGATCATATGGAGTTCAATTAACTTGAATATTAGCACTGTGGCCTTAAATCAATATTTTGATTTTTCTTATAAATAAAACATTATAACCAAACGAAGTAATGATAAGTTCATATATAATTTGATTTTATGTATCGCATGGTATTGATTCAACTTATTTGTGGTAGCTCAGGAAAATAATTCCAAACATTTATTTGTCAAGCACCACTCTCTTCGAATAGTAGTCTAGAAAAGTTCGTTCACTAATATTTGTTGATATACAAGAACATGTGTTGCATTACTGTAAGTAAGTTACAATTGTATCCATCTTCGCACGACGAAATGAAAAGTTATTAAAAATAATATTAAATTCATTTCTCTGGTTCTCAGCTCTTAACAAATTGATAAACTTAATATATTAGAGGCAAACGTTTGAGAAAAATGCCTAAAATAATTTAATGAATAAAAATCTCGAAATTTTTTTCCCCCGAAAGCTAGCATTTTACCTTAAGGGAAATTATATTAAAGTTTCTTAAAACACAATAGATATAATCATATCTTTTTTGCTATATAAATTCCTTTAATTGTTAGAATTTATATTGATCAAATAATCAAAAGTTTTTTATATATAAATAACTATAAGACACCTGTAAATGAATGATGAAATTAAATCGAATATGGTTATAAATATTTTTATAAAGTTTCCAGTTGTATACACCATTCTGATCCTGTATAAAAATGAATTAATTAATTCTGAAATTTTTTATACTCATTGATATTCAACAATAAGGCTTAAATCATTAATCTTTATCAATATCCAGACATTAATAATATCTCTATACATTAAATGTGGTTTGAAATTAGATAAAATAGAGAAGCACAGAAAATTAAAGAAACAATAAAAACTTTAGAAACTTCCCAAATTATTTTCCATTCCCTTTCCTTTTTTACTTAAATCGTAAAACAAGTTACTGAAAATGCAGCAAGTACTTTTCCAGGTATAAATGGTTAAAAAACTCCAGGGTATAAAAGTGAAAAAAGGTACATTTTACTAGAATTAATACTAAGTTTGTTTTCAGAAGAGTGAAGACAATTAGTTAAAAGGGTTTAAATTACAATTTTTTTTTGTCGGAGAAAGGTTGCTCAATAAAAATGAAAAACATGGTAAAGTTAATGAAGAGAGAACTGAGACTTTTTCAGTTTTATAAAGATTTAAAGACGACAAAAAATGATTCAGATGTCTGGTTTAAAAACAACATGCCTGTTGCCAACGTGAGAAAATATAATCAAAATTATTTGTCTGAGAGTATTTTTTTACTTTGTTCATCACTTTTTCCACGCACCTTAGTTTCTCTTTTACTCTCTCTGTCTTTCTCTATTGTTTTCCCCGAATTTCTATTTTAATATAACACCTCGTGAACTCAATTGGACTCTGTTGGATTAAATGCATTAAAGATTAAAGAACGGGGAATATTGTACGTGAAAAGCAAAATGTAAGCGAAAAGTTCTGAAATTAATCTAAGGGTGCTTGAAAAGATAATGTAACTTATGCTTTCACAGGTGCATAAATTTCCCGTGTATATTAAATTTCTTGTTTACCTAGCTGAAAAAATCACAGCATTCGAATGCCGCTGGTAGATAAATTTAATTGTGTGGCAACGAGCCATTGTCTCAGTTGGAAAATGGTGGCTGTTGACGGAAATCTTGAAGGGTGATTGAAATAAAAAGTTTGATGAGAGTTTTCTTCCATAGAAATCTTACTCAATTTAAACTCATCAGGAACTGGTGGAAGTGTATAGGTCGAGTAAATGTCATGAAAGTAGGTATTAGTTTATGGAATGGAATTCATTAATGGATAATAAAAAGATGTGCGAGATGAGTAAAGGTTGAAAAGGGGTTGAAAGCACACTAATGACCGATCTTGCACCAAGTCATTTTCTACTCTTTCGACTGTTGAAGGAGATAATCATTTTGAAGTTCAGAAAGCCGCCTACATACGGCTCCACGATATTTACGCTGATTTCGTCTTTTCCAGTTTCGATTATTTCAGTGCCGATTAAATTAATGCATTGACAATAATGGAGGTTATGGGGAGAAGTAATACATATATCAATTTCTTTCTACTCCGTGTAACTCCTTGAATTCGAGACTGGATTCCTCTCAGAGAACCTGTTTAAATTTTTTATTTTTAAAAGACCTCGTATCTAAAATAATTGTACATATTACGCAAATTTATGTGAACCTATTTATCTGTTTCATCAAAAAAATATGTTTCATACTTCGTCTCCTGTTACTGTGAATGAGTAATTGTTTATAAACAGTGGACTGAGAAGCAACCCAAGGGCTATTGGCGACGGACCTCGTTATTTTGATCCTTGATCAGGAACGGCACCTCTTTCGGAGCTTCTACACTATGCCTATAAGAGATCTATCAGATTTAACGTGTATCCCCCTCCCCGCAAAACGGCGGGTTTAGAGGCATTAGGGCTCGAAATCTAGCTTTGACGAAACCAACGCCGGCCACTAATCCGCAACCATGGCCAATAGGCTTCCACGGCCATATTATATTATATTGATAAACTGATATTTCACTTTCTCTATTCAATTTAATTACGTATTTAAAAAATACTCTAAAATGTTGTGGGTGCAATATAATAAATGAAAATGCGTATTATAATCATAAGATATGTATTCCGTATTTGTATAAAGCATGCCCAAATATATGAAAAGAGGACTACGGTTATATATAAGGTATTTAATAATCACAGAATAGTTTATTTACAGAATATTGTATTAACAGCATATATGTACTTTTACACCTAGATATAATAGCCCCATGGACATTGAATCATTTATACCAACTTTAAGAGAAGATACTTCGTGGTTGCTGTCGCATTCAGTTTTCCTCTATGTTCCGCACTTCCTTGTCATAAGCGAATCAGAGGATTATATACAGAGGATTATATATACATTTTACTACTTAGGGAAAAATGTTAAATGACTTTTCCAAATCATTTATCAGAAAATTCTCTTACCAAATCAACCTTTTCTGTAGCGTATGAATCAAAATCAAAGTTACTGTTCCACACTTACCTAAAAAAAATAAGACAGAACGTATCAAAAACATATAATAGTATTAGAAGATATTTATACTGAAGCATAGTAGTGCACATTTATGTTAAAATATTTGACCATTAAGGCTTCAAATGCAAAATGAGTAACAATATAGAATGTAATTAAAATGTATCGAATAATTTCTGTTATTAGGAATTAATTTTGGTATTCAAATAAAATTTTATCCGTATACACAAGAGTTTTCAAAAGTTAAGAATAGTTCAAAAATAGCGAAATAAAATGTGAGTAAATTTCGGTTTATTTGTTTAAAATAACTTCTGGTGGAATTATATGTTGAAGGTGAAAATATGTGTTTATACAAAACAATTCAGTCGATATCTTCATGTCACCAGCACACGTCGGAAAGCGAATTAACTCCCTCAATTAAGCAGTTTAGACAGGTGTCGGGAAATTCATGATTGAAAGCAATGTTAACAATTAAACAGAACACAACATGGTACAAAGAGAGCAATTAGTCATGCTTTCGAAACGCAGGATTGTTGGAATGCTGCAATCTGAACGATCACAAACCGAATTTTGATTGTGCCTCTAGGTGATCTTGAGACTTTGGAAGAAGATGCTTAAGATGAGAAATGTTATATGATTTCCAGTATAAGATCGGCTTAGAATCATAACTGCTCACCAAATCAGTATCTGGTAATAGCTTCTCGACATCAAATGAAGAGTTGTTGGAAGACTAGAGAATAAAACAGCTGCCAGAGAAGTACGAGTTTCCAAGCAAACTCTTTTAGGAAACTCATTTCATGTTGAATTTTATGTCAGACGACTAGCAGTTTCCTTTCCCATTGCATTAGAGCATCAGCACAGGAGTTTGGGTTCGTATGGTATTGTGATGCTCATTGACGAGTCTCAACACTGACTCTCATCGAATAAGGATATGACGAGAACGTGCACATGGTTTCGCCTTTGACACATTATTGAAAGACATCGTTAACCTTCCGGGAGAGACATGGTTTGGGCAAGAATCATGCTGGATAGCCGAAAAGATCTCCATATATTTGAGACGGGATCTGTGACTTTACAAGATGAAGCGCTTGAGCCATATGTTACTCTCTTTTGAGGTGCTGTTAGTTCTTATTTCCAATTAATGGAGGTTAACGTGCCTTGCCGTACGAGCCTGACCGACGACTTCCTTGAAATGGAAACTATCCAACTTATAGCCGTGGCTTGTTTACTTACCTGATCTGAATCTTATCCAGTAGGTGTGGGATAACTCGGGAGACAACTAGCAGCCCTTCCCCACCCGCAAACCCCAATTCCACAAATGAAAAAGAGCTTTTCATGACTTTTGGGAACTCTTTGAGATCATAGTTCACCCACAATCGGAAAATAGTTACACTGTTTGCCTGGATGAGAAAGGTAACCATATACCTTATTTCAATGAAGCGTCACCTTGTTATTATTTTTTTTGCTGAAGTTTGAATTATTATGCCCGGATTTCTTTCCAACTGTTTTTGTTTTAATAATAAATGGATGGTTATTGTTCTATCGCCTTTATTTCTCGCATTTTAAAGCTGTTTTGCACTCGTATACTCGTTTTCTGAGATTCCGACTGAGACTTTTATCATTATTCACATAATTATTAAATATGTATAACTTTTATCACTCCAGTGTGTAACATTAAATTACCCTGCAGTTTTTCCAAACGGGTGTATGGGACCAAATATATCCATATCAGATGATGTTTATATATCAAACAAATTGGTTAATAAAATAATAAGCTGACAAGAACCATTAATGTCTCTTATGATATTTTATTCCTCAAATTAAAAACGAACAATATGTGTTATCCTAAAAAGTTTTGTTTCCTGTAATATACATCCAGATGTCGGTTTTTAAATATGTATTGATTAATATTTGTCATCGAATGTCGTTTTACAGGATTTAGAAGTATGTTTCCTGTTCACATTTTTCTGAACATGCAACGACTGTTTTTCCAACGCAAATACAAACGAAATTAAAATCATTTTGTTTCCATTTCGTCAAAATAATTTAAATCTTATCGGAAGAAAATCATTCTAAGTGTGCTTTTTAGAAGAACAGATTTAACAACCAAGATGCTAAGCTTTTTAAATACTTATCAAATTATTTTAAGGTAAAGGGTGGGGGGGTCAATATTAAAAATACAAAATAAACCTCATACATTTTGTATACATATTGCTGTACATACATAACGTTCATAAGATATGTTATACAGACATATTGTTGTATATGCCAAAATATCAATGTTATTCGTTATTCTTACCTTGTTTCTAACCGTAAACTATTTCTGCTGTATGTTAGCCACCGAAGGGGCTATTGTTTGAGTTGGATCACATTTGGCGTATCAGATCACTTTTCAATATTTTATCGTTTGCTTCAATTATAATTACACGCAATTGATATAATAATCAATTTATTAATTTACCATTTGCATTAATTTTAATACCGGAAAATTTACTACTGTCCATTTCTCGATTTTTCATAGTTTACTTTAAAATTTATAATTATTTGGGTAGTTTAATAATAATTGTAAGAAAAATGTGCGCTTTGGATGGCTAAATCTCTTCTTTACAAAAATGTGCATAGAATTTCTTAAAATTTTATTTATATTTAATTTTTCGGAAATTAAAATTTGAATATGTTTAATGATAGTATTGGTCATTATTTAATCTCTTTTTAGTACTTTTTATGTAAATAATGGTAATTCACAACATCTGCCGAAATGATCTTGCACTCGAAAGCGCGCCATCGATGAAAACTGTCACAGATGAAGAAATAAAACTGCCAAATATTCAAATTGCTGTTGGAAACGATAAAACCGTTTTGGTAAAATTAAAATAAAAAAAAAACTATAAAAATTGTTACATAAAGAGATAGGAGGTTTTAGACATACGATGCAGATCTACATCGCTATGCATTTAAGGATTAAGTGGCTGCAAACGATGATTGAAATCATCCTTCTTAACCTATTTTCTGTAGCCATTAGCTCTACCGTAACTTCATGCATAACTCATAAATGTTCATTGTTTGTTCAATTAGATATTTGGCAGGAAAAGAAATCTATATCTTCATATTCATCATGAAACGGTATTATATTAATCGTTAATCACCGACATTGCGTCTAAGTTAGATATGTTTTGATGTTAAGTAAGGTGATTCTCTAGAAATAAGGAATGGTGTTTTGCGTGATGAAACGCTTATATAATTTTAGCAAAGGGTACAAAAGTCATAAGAATAAGCTGTTGTATACTACATCAGTATACCTATTTTATATCCTTTTCGGGCCAAAGGTATGAACTTCAGTCAATTCAGCGTCTACTTAATGCTTGCTTTCTCTTAAGATTCAGTATTTTGACATTAAAATTAGAATAATGACATAATAATTTTAATCAATGGACAGTCAATGAAGTTTTGTAAATTGAGCATTTTAAGTCGGAAAATTCGTAATGTAAGCGCAGTGAATTCCACGTAGCAAATAAAACTTAGAAATGAGTGATTTTCGTAAGAAATATTCCTATTAATTCCATTTGAGTTTACTATTCGATCCTAATATGCATTTATATTATTTCTTACAATAATAGCCATTTGGATCTCCAACTTTACCTTCAAGCATTGATGTAGCGCTAGTGAATAAAATACACCGAATACCAATTTCTGTTACAGATTTATATTTTTTTTAAGAATAATAATCTTCCAAAAAGTCTTGGGTAATTAAATCAAGTATATCTACAAACAAGCATCTCTTTACTTTTTTTACTTTGTTGATGAAATGTTTGATTCTTTTTTTTTTTTCAAATTCTCTTCAACATTTATGAAAGCATAGCCTGGAAATCAAATAAAGTAAGCAAATTGTTTAGTCCCTGTAATTCCCGACATTTGTTACAGTTAATTATACGTAGGATTACTAAAGAAAAAGTGTTTCAAGTCTTAAGAATTTATAATTTATAAGAACATCAGTGTAATTTCGTTATAATTATGAATGTCGTCAAATGAACACTTATATCAAATACCACTCCCAAAATATGTTGTAATTCTATTTCATTGACACTGCCAATATGAACTAGTAATCCAGAAGATTAGAAGTTCACATTGATCAAGATTACTTTGATCAGAAGAAATAAGTAATATTTTCCTTCGAATTGGAACAGGATCTTATATAGCAGAACAACCACGTATGAGAAGAAACGTTTATGTAAGAAAATCAATATTATATCTTGGGGATCAACTCAAGATGGGAACTTTTAATTTCGATGTCTATCTCTGCCGGACCATGTTCTTTCATGTAATAATTGTTTTTCTTAGAGCATCGATCTTACGAGGGCGATATGATAAGATCTTATTTCCCCGACGCAGGAAAATATAGAACTCCAACTTCAGAAATGCCTTCGTAAGGTTATTAGTGTGTTAGCTTAAGAAAGCGAGCTCTGTCGGAGGAAATGTTTCTAGAATAAATATAGTAGATACTATATGAGAAATATTCAATGAAAAAAATATGTTTATTTTACAAAAAAATATACATATAAATTTCTTTTATTTTTCATGATTTCATTTCTATTGAATTACATAGGAACATTTTAAGAAATAGAATGTATTATTTCGTACATTGGAAAATGAAAACATATTTCAGGAATGAATTTTCTCTACTTTCAAACAATATTTAATGGAAATGAATGTTCAATGGGTGCTTCCTTTCACAGACTAGCTTAAAAAGGCATCAAGCGTTTTCAAAATGTGTGTTTTAAATAAATGTATTTAACGAAATTGGAGTATTTTTGAGACTCAAATATAATCTGTTTTCGATGTAATACTAAAACTGAAGTTCTGCGTGAATCTTATCATATATCATGTAAACTCGATCACTTTTTTGAAGACCATTTAGATCTTTTCTTCGAACGTAAATTAAAATACAATATAAATTAGGTTGGAATACCGGTGACAGCCATATTGAAGTAAAAATAAGTGGGACTTAGAATAAAATAATATTAAAGCACTGCTTAGAAAGTTGATGCATGGAATCTTAGGAAAAGAAAATGGCCCGTTATAAAGGAAACAAATGCAAAAATATCTCTGTATTTTTTACGCCTTTTTTCACATTTAATAGATGGAATATGAAATATTAACACATTATATTAAGTAATTATTTTTACTACATAATTAACAAATTCATATAAAGTGGGCAAACGATGTATTAAAAAAATTTAGAATCTTTTGAAGCCAGTTTTGAATAACAATATTCAACAGTGAATATAATTTGAGTACATTTTTTTAAATAGTTTCTCACAAACTCATTTCTTTTCTTTATATAAAGAAGTCGACGAGGATAGGGAGATTTCAAATTCATCGAAATGTTTTTTTTTTTTTTTTAATTTTCATTAAATTAGAGAATACACTTAAGACTTTTATATAAATAATGATGAATTACTAAAGAGTATTTGTCATTTTAAAGATATTTTAGACATTAATCTCCACATGAAAGTATCTACTTAAAAAAATCAATAGGCAAAAACAGCGAGTGATAAACTTTTTAAAACTCACAAATATGCAGGCTTAATTAAATTAATACATAGAAATTATTTGGAATACATACACAGAATATATATATATATATATATACATATATGATTGCTCTTATTTTATGATTAAAGGCAAAATTTCCCTTCTGTCTTTAAAACTTATTGATCACACTCATTCATATAAAAATATAAAAACAAAGGGGTATCTCTATATTATGATTTTCGAAATTTTATCTATGCATAGGAACGAACCAAAAATTAATCAAAATATTTTATATAAGAATCATAATTATTGTATACCGCTTGAAATAATGTTATTCAAGTTTCATCAAAGAGCATTCTTTAAAACAGTACTAATTAGGATTTCCAAATACCAATTTTTTACTCATTCATATCTGAAATTCATCTTTGACGAGAACTACAAAATTTTCCATCTTTAAAGATTTTAGGCTCTCTTGATATTAATATTATTGATGAAAAAGATCGGAAATTATTTTAAGTTTTGAATTTAAATGCGACAACACTTTGATACGTTGGAATTTATTTTCTGTTATTAAAATTAATCTCAAAGTACATTCTGGGAGTATTATGATTCATTCTTTACGATAAAAATCTTCTTTAAAGAATGTTACTTCATAGTTAAATAATATGAACTGATTTATTTCAAATAAAAACAAATAATACTTTACATCTAAGGTATTTTACATTTTTTCCTTATTGGCTGACATAGTAATAAATCATATCCTATGATTAATTTATTTTTATTTCCTTTTATTTCAAAAATAAATCAAGGAAATCAACAATATCCACAGTCTAATCTTTCACATTTTTCTTCATCTGTGAGCTTAAGAAAATCCCTATGATTTTCTTTTCACTTCTTGAGATTCCGCTTGACCGCTTTTGGATGCCGTCCAACTCGAAACTTGTCCATAGCCAACATTCCCAAAATGCAGAACTGTTGCCAAAAAGGTAAGCAATATTTATCACTTTATTTCTTAATCGTTGTATTCGTATTGATATTCCATAGAAAAATTAGTCTTAAATCCGGAACTTAGTCACTTAAAGACTATTCCCTTAACGATTACTACTTGTTTTACTGAAAAACAGTACACCGTTAAATTTTTTTTCTTCCATTTTCTCAAATTATTTTTAGAATGAAATGTATATTTTATTTATTGTACTTATATTTCTGTAATATCGCTTAAAATTATCAAAATGAGAGATATTTCTTAATCGCTTTTAAACTATGCCTTATAAGAACTGAACTTAATACAAGACCTTTTTTGCTGTAAAGAAGTATTGCGTTATATAATGTATTGAAAATTTGGTGCACCTTATTTTCTCGGATATCACTAAGGATTGACATGGTAAGTGTACAAAGATTGACTATTCTTATTTCACATGATTTTATGTGCTAGTTTCTTTAAAGATTTTCGAACTCATTTTTCTTCATGTGAAAAGTGCTTAGAATGTTTAAGTAATTACTCTTCGCACAGAAATAATTTTCATTTAATTTGAATTCAGTTTTAAGAATTTTTCGTATAGTATTTAATTGCATTTCTAATTTATCCGTTTTAAAAAGAAATACTATCAATTCATGAGTAAGTCAAAAATGTGATTTTTTCCAAGGTTTAAATTCTAAAATTTGTACATTGTTAAACGGGATTAAAATTGCTATAGTTGAAAAATTCTAAATAATATCTCATGCAATTTTTATATTAAGTAAAAATATATTAAAATAACAATTCCCATGATTTAAAAGTTCATTATTATAACTAAACTCATTGACAACCTGTTCTTAAATTTTCAAAAAATTAATCTCTTAAAATCATTTACTAAAACCTAAGATTTAAAGAGAAAACTCCAAAATTGCTTAGTACTGATGCAAATAAAATAATAATTACTTTTGAAACTTCTGTATCAGCTTTCTTGTTATTAGAAAATTACATAAAGAAATCGATGTTTTTTAGACAAACTAATGAATTTAGCATTTGTCAGCGGTATTGAGAAACTCTGTCAAAGTGAAATATGGAAATTTTACAACTGACTATATGTAAAATGTAAGAGAATAGTATTAAAAATACTGTACTGTTATAAAATAATGTTTAAATTAATCACTGGATTATGAAATGTTTTAAAAATAAATGTAAGGAATGAGACATTTTAAAATAATGAAGGTATAAAACGGTTCTACTTCACTAAATTATTTTTTAGCTTAAAAACCATTATGAAGTGTTTGAAGCATTGTATCCCAGGAGGGATAAAATACTTCAGTAAAAAGAAATCCCATGTTTATTATGAAACAGAGATCGTGGGAGGCATTTTTATTGCAATATTTTGCTTAAAATCTTCTCTTCAGGAATGGTAAACTTTGATTTGAATAAAATATTTTTTTATAAGATTTGTTTTATGTTACACTTTATAGTTTTTCGCATAGACATATGCCATCATTTTTCTTAGTAATTTTCCAGATCTAAAGCCAGTAAAAGTTTTTTAAAAAAAGGGGCGTTATAGCAAAGCGTAAAACTGTTACCTCTAGCAGAAGTTTATAGTTTTACGAAGTCAAGAACACGTCCTTTGTAGATGATGAAGCTCTTTTATCCTTTGCTCCTCTTGAGGGTATACTTTCTCACTTCAAAGAATTTTTTAATAGTTTTAATCCCAACGAGACTGCGAAAGCGTACATAGAATCATTAAGAAGAAAGAATGCGTGAGCGGAATATTTTAAAAGAAAAGCCGGCGAATGAATCGCCATAAAAATTCGTAAGCTTTCAAACTTGAATGAGGTTCGTTTTTCCAGTAAAATTCTTTTCATCCTAGACCTCGGAATAATCTACAAGCAAACGATTTCAAGGAGACTCGGTACCCTAAAATGACCAAAGCATCTAAAAATGTGCATTTGAATTATTTCATGATCATTTGATTTCAAATATCAGAAGTTCGAGTTCAGATACATTTCGAATATACGGCTAGCATGTGATCTAAAATTACTCTGTTAATGATTTGTATATTGGTCAAAAAAACATTAATTACCTGATATGGACATACTACAATTAACCAATTTTTCCCTTTAACATATAATCTTAAGCCCATTTAGCAATAAAGTGTAGGAAACACAAATGTAGAACATATTGTAATCCCGAAGGTTGATTTAAATAGAAAATAATAGGGAATGAATGCATGCTGCTTCCTGTTATTAGCGGATTTAAGATGTCATTATTGAGAATGGCCTCCTGAAAGACATCAACTTCTATTTCTCGTCGTAATTTACCTAAAGTGGCGCTCAAAATGGAACTTTTTCGTGTTCGTACGCGTGGCTCCTTGTTATTCTGTACCAAACGTGAAGCAAAGTTGTTGCATGGTAAATATACTGCGGTTCCAAGTTCTTCCAAGGTGTGATATGTCAACTCAGGTGCCGTCTTCGTCCCTCAACCGAGGTTCAGTATTACGAGTTCCGTCGCCCATAACTGATGATTATTTTCTAAGTGTGAAGTTAATTAAAAATATGTCAATCTTCTAATTTAGAGTGTGAGTGAGGTAGCCATATCCGTATTAGATAGGGCTTTAGAAATGCTTTTTAAAGTTTATGCTTGATTCTTGTTGCGTTAACAAATTTTGATGTTATTAGAAACCTGTTTTTCTTAGAATTTAATTTGAACATCTAAAATGAGTGTTTTTAAAATTAAATTATTTCCTCGCTAAGATTCGTTAAGCTTGGCTTTGGACTCAACCTATTGATTCGATGAATAAGGATAGTTCGAACCTTTTTGGTCACTAGACTTTAAACCTTTTTTATAGAGTTATGCTGATTCCATGATAGAGTTACGCTGATCTTTACATGTTAAACGTCTTTATAAACGGCAAATAATTTGAGTTTAAGACCTCTTGTTTAATGTTAATCCATGATGCAATACAAGTCCTTTTACGAGTTTGTCTTGATTATAACAACTCGAAGTGAAAGATTATTCGCCTTTCTAACTAAAATTAATTTTGCTGATATCACAAAATATGACTTCATGTTTTCCTTTCATATACACCCGGACCTTTAAAATGCAGTGTCTCTTAAAAACTAACACAGAAAAATGACTTCATTACGATTTTTAAGACATTTAATTCAGATCATGCATTGATAAAAACAAATTTATTACTCGAATAAGTTTTAATTGGTTTGTTTTGTTGTTCATTAATTTCTTTCTTGACATTGTTGTCATCAGTTTCATATTTATGTTTATATAAAATTCTGAAATAACATTTCAGAACCCCCCCCCCCCTTTTATTAATTATGTACTCATATATTCATGTAGCATAATGAAAGAAATTTTCTTATGTACTGAAAGGGACTGCATTTATACTCAAAGGATCAATCTTATACAGCTATGTAATGTTTTACTCACATGTTGCAATTGTTTTGTGCGCATTGAACAAAACAAGTTGAATTCAATGAAAACAAATTGCTTCCTCAAATGCTTTACATAAATTATCAAAGAAATATTATCAACTATAAAAAAAATTGTAAACATTCTCAAAATTCTAGAAGGATTGCTCGAACAAGAAATAATTTCTATGATGCAATTAAAAATTCATCAGGAAATTCAGTTAACGAAATTGAAGGAACAGAAAGCAGATATCAAACTGTCATTGTCAATTAGTTGTGTAACATATTTATTTTTAATTGAATAGGATCTGAAAGTGTGAGAAAAGCTATAGTAATATTAGCAATAAATAAACTCTCAGTATCAAAATACATAGGTTTCCCTAGCAACGGATAATAAAATTTTATGGCGGAGCGAAAACTTTCGACTCGGATCAGAAAAGTTAACTTAATAATAAGAAACGTAACTTTAATGACTATGCAAATGTCAAAAACCTCTTTCTCCCATTTTTGAATCATAAGCTTTTTATCATAAATATTTATTTATAAATGTTGCACTAAAATGTATTATGAAGTTATATTTAATGTAAAGCAAAGCATACACACACAATATATGTATATATATATATATATATATATATATATATGAAGATTAAAATTTATATTTAATTAAAAAAAATACATTTTTAACAATAAGAAATAAACTAGAAACTCATTTCAAAAGTTAATACAAGAAGTGAAAATCGCAACTGAAACATTAATCAAAATATATAGAAAAATTACAAGCTGAAAAGTGAATGATAATGCGTTATTCAAATTTAACTATAAAGAACAATTATAAATTCAAAAGAAAGTAAATAGAATGAAAAATAAATAGATAAAACCAGAAAAATAAGAAAAAGATGTATTAATTAAAAAAAATGTAAAAATAAAAAAAATGAAATAAAAACAAACACTTGGAAAATAACCTATTTAAAATTGTGACAGGCTATAGACTGTTAACCTAGGTTATTCTAGAATTATTGGCCAAACTATCTTCTTCAACAAAATATATTATTAAAAAATTGTTATAAAACCAAAAATACAGTTTTAAATATTATAAAAGCAAACTCAAATATATTTCAAGCGAAATAGGAAAAAAAATGCAATCCGAAATAAATCCCTAAAAAAACTAAAGTAAATGCAGCACAAAATTGTCATTAAAATACAGAAAATAAACGAACATCAACAATATTTTTGTAAACACAAATTACCCCACGAAGAAAAATCACAAACATTATGTACGAATCAGTTTCAACATTAATAATCATTCAGACATTAAATACGAAATATTCTTTTTATTTATAGGATTTGATATTTATATGGAGTTACACACCAATACTTTAATCAAAAAAAGCTGGGAAGTAATTTGTATAGTAAAAATAATAAAATATTTTAGAAATTATTACTGTACCTTTGGGTAAAAAGATATGCACGAATTCATAAAAATATACCAGTAAAGCTTTGTAAACAAAAAAAAAAGGGGAAAAAATAAATAAGGAAATTATACTGTAAAAATGTCCAAAAGAAAGCAAATTCGACGAAACATTAAATTGACAACTACCAAAATTATCATAAAAAGATACATAAATTGAAAAAAAATGTAAGAAATCAAAATTTGAAGAAAATTAAAAAGAATGCAGAAGTGGAAGAAGGAAAAGTATTTTTTATGTTGTAACTGGATTTAAAATGTTAGACAGGAATTTTCCAGAATTATTGGCCAAACTATCTTCAACTAAATCTGTTACAATGAAAACTATTATAAAAGCAAAGAAACGATTATACATAGATAAAACTCACACAAAAGTTCATAATAAAATCATTTCATAAGAAAACAACAAAGTAGACCCAGAGAGATACAGAAAATCAAAACGTAATATAAATAAAAGAACTAAAATTATTAAGAACGCCAAGTATACATCAATATAATGGTTGGTTGATTGGTTTAATTTATGACACTCAGTCATCTAGGGTCCTACTGTGCCAAACAACAGCTCAAGTTACCTGTATAAAATACACTTACATGGATACAGCAAAATGCGAAACCCTTTAACAAACACTACGGACCAATTAACTGCTATAAATATGAATTGATAAGTTAAAAGAGAGCAACGCCATTTACTTAAACTTAGCATAACTAAATAAAAACCGATATATATATATATATATATATATATATATATATAAGTTTCATGATACATATGTGGGGGAGACTAATCTTATTATTCCTTATAAAGTGTTTTCTAATAAATTATAAATTTATTCATGCAGTTCTCTGCAAATTAAACTTGGATGTATCCTTTGTTAGCTGTTGTTCAAAATTGAACGGTTTCTTTCATTTCTTATGAGAAATGGGTCCCGCAAAAGGTTTCAACAGATGATATAATTTACTCAATAAGCTGAACCTCTAGGAAATTGGAAGAGTTTAAAGTAATAATAAGTCTCTCGTTTAATTCAACATCCCTTCAGAGTTTGAGAATAAGATTAATCCTTAAAATTTATTCCTTATTTTCAGTTAAACAAATTTCTTAGGAGTGAGTTATGTTGTTTCTGAAATGAATGAAATAGTTTGTTCTATAAACTCGTATATTGGTTGAAAGAAATCCTTGAATAAGTAAATATAAACAATCTTTGAAATTATTTTATAAATGAAATATGGAGTAATAATTTTGCATTTCTAAAATAAAATTCTAAGCATTTATTTTTGTGTGTGGAAAAATTGTTATCTTATATTTCCTCCGAATTTTCTCAATTTTCTTTGGGCAAATGTTTGAAATATCGAAAATAAATTGTTATGGCATTATATAATGGTTCTCGTCATTTATTTTAAGCACTGAGTATTAATAAAAATATTAATATTCTTTATGGTATCTACGTTCGCCATTTGTTATAAATTTCATTTTACATGTCAAAAGAAAGGTAGAGTCATTTATTTTATAAAAAACCTTGTACTTATCAATTTCTCTAGTGGATGTAAATTAAAACAAGCATGTTTTTATCATAAACAAGATAAGATGTAATTATGACAAACATAGACGTACATAATAGCTTCAATGAACATCTGTTGAAATTGGCCGCGGCAGAAGAAAGGTATTAAGAAGTCGATGCTTTTATCGAACATTTTCTAAAATATTTGATACATACTTAGGATCTCTTTTTGGATTGGGCTAATTAGATAAATTTAAAATAAGTATGAGAAAGACTGGTATCAAATATGGCAATCATTTTCAAATACGAAGGATATTTATTTGAGTAACTCAAACTATTACGAATTTCATGCCAGTGAGATAAATATGAGGTTCATTTACACAAAATAAGGCATTTAGAAACAACACTTATGTTTACTTTTTCGGTTGATGTTCAAGAAATATTTTCATTTA
This sequence comes from Nephila pilipes, assembly GCA_019974015.1. Taxonomy (NCBI): domain Eukaryota; kingdom Metazoa; phylum Arthropoda; class Arachnida; order Araneae; family Nephilidae; genus Nephila; species Nephila pilipes. Next base: position 180,214 of record BMAW01107935.1, on the reverse strand, counting down.
AAATTATTTTTGAAATTTTTGCATTTGAGGTCCTTTGATCTTAAGGATTTATCAGTAAATGCATCAGTTCACAATAATTTTGTTTGAGAAAGGTGTTGCTCTCTCTTATATTTCAAAAAGAGGTATTCATTAAGTATACTAATTGTGAATGTAACGCAAAAAAATTCGGCTGGTCAAAATAATGAGATATATATTGCAAAATATTAAAAAGCCAACACCATTAACGCATGGGTTCAATGTGATGAAATTTGATACAAAGATAGAGAATGCTTACGTATTTAAGTTATTTCATTCACAAGAAGATAATTTTAATACTGCATTGAAATGGGGACCAGTTGGAAAAAGCACCACCACTCGCGGCAATACAAACAGAAACACTATGAAATGTGATAATTTCTTAAGATAAGGAAGTCAATCCAGTCATCTTCTACAGTTCATTCTCTCGGACTGAGGTCGGACCAGATGAAGCAAACGACGGCCAATTGGGTCTCATATATGTTCTATCGACGAAAGATCAAGAGACATTTAGGGCTAGGAAGCAATTGGACATGCTACAATATTCACTTGCTGAAGAACGATGAGCGTAATCAAGTGTTGTTCTTTTGTAAAATACCATTTCACAATTTCTGAATGCGAGGCTGAATATTCGGCTGCAGCACCTCATCAATGTATCGCCAAGCCCTCCATTAGACTCTGATGCGTTCCAAGTGGATCTGCTATCATATTGGATGGCACCGAAAACATTATGCTACGTAGACTAATGAAATGGTATTCAACAATAGTGATCGGATTATCTACACGACGCCTCCAGGATTACACTCAGTGACCAGTCTTTCGTGACGCCCATTCTCGATCCGCTTGCCACATTCTTACCTTGCCACGAGGCGGCCCGTTAGGACAATTTGTTTTTGAATGCGCACAGAAATGCAAATCATGCACTCATGAGCAACTGTGCTATTGATATTTACTCCCGTGCAGCCATCAGAAATACACAAAAGAAGAGGAAAATGAATATTTGCCTTCGTCATCGGACTATTATCCTCCTCCAATTATCCGACATGAATTCTCTCCTGGGCTTCTCTGGATTTCCCTCTCTCGGTTGACGGTCACAGGACCTGCTGAATTCATATTGAATGAGTAGAAGACATCTCGAGCCACTAGATTCATCATTCGCGCAATTCTGAATGCTCCAATATGACTTATTCTTATATTTACAATGTTACTCGCCATCTGTTCTTTGTCACCGTGTTTCATAATAGATCAATAACTCTCCGATGCGAGTTGTATCCCTTCAGTTATCCCTTTGCTATTCTCTGTGTAAATATTTGAACTAATTTCATTTATGATTTTTGTCTCTAATTAGACGAGTGATGTTCTACGCGGTACTGTTTTTAATATGAATAAATGTTGATGCTTTAAAATATTAAATTGTCATGGATCACCTGCAACTACTTATCTGAATGTTTTGAAGCGTGGTATAAGTTTTCGAGGCTTATTACCTTTTCACGTCATTTAGTTGACACAGTACCTCAATCTGGACACCCTCGCATTGGTTCAGTTAGATCAGAGGTAGTCTTCATAAGAGCGTCTTGTATGAACGCTGCTTTCAGAAAATCACCTTGAAACTTCTCCCTTAGTCATTGAATCATCAAAACTCTCCCACATTACGTAGAATGCCAAGAGTTGTCGATTATGAGGTCACCGCTGCATCCTTTCAGATATCTTACAGATCCTTACATTGTGTTGTAAGTTTTAACGAACCGTGTCATCCTCGACTTTACCCAATTCGTTCATTTGATACATCTGGCATACATTCCATGCTCAAAAGAACACAATTACGTGCATTTCAACAGTGATGCGACGGTACGAGAAATCACCTGCACGTAAGCCTACGATTTGATACCTCTCAAAATCATCCGATTGCTAGTTATGCTTTCAGTGTTGCCGTCCAGACATATCTTACTCCAAACGTATCTTCTGTAATGCATAACCATTAGAAATTCTGGATTTCTTAAGCAAAAGAAAGTAGTAATTGTTTGTTCTTTCGCCATTTCCTGGGCCGTGATGTCCTAGTGGTCATGATCGGGGACTAGTGTCGGGCGGTTTTCGTCGAGTCGTACGTTCGAGCCTTGATGCCACTAAAGACCCACCGTATGGTCAGGGAGGATTCACGTTGAATCTGTCGAGAATTGAAGTCCTCCCATGGCGGGGTGTGGAGGTTAGGAGGAGAGAGTGTCAGCTAAGGTGCCGTCTTCGAAACTTGACCGAGACTCAAAATTACGAGGTCCGTCGTCTCGTGTTTCTTCTTGTGTGACGTCGATAAAACAACCAATGTGCCATTTCCTGTTCTTTTGATCTGAGTTAAATCCACGTGACCAACTTGCATTTCATACCATGTGTATACTCTGTTTAGCTATGTATTCCCCCAAATTTGCCCATTTGTACTGCCTTATATTCATAGAGGTGCCTTTTCTAGGTTAGGCAGAATATTATTAATAATTAAAGTATTTTACGAATGGATTAAATTCCTTTGGATGAATTACAGAAGAAACACTCAGGAAGTAATTAAATATGGATTAATTTATTGGTTTAAAAAATTGTTTTTTTTACTTAATATCATTTACGATTTAACATGTTAAATGGCTTGGAGATGTTTCCAAGACAAATTAATGGGTACTTTAATTTATATATTCGAGAAAATTACAACGCTGTGGAACTAATAAACATTTTAAATGCTTACTTCAAAATATCTAAGGAAACTGCGAATTTACCACACATAAGATTATTCAAGATTTACAAGGATAATAAAAAGTGGAGCTTTAAATATTCATTTTCATTTGTTACATAAATGTTTGAAATATATTAAAACTTATTATATTATTCAAATTTTTATTTTGTTTAATATATAAGGAAATTAATGTGTAATAACTTCTGCTTTATTTAATACATATCATTCATTTTGAAAATACATAAGTTAAATTTGTAAATGGAGAACGTGTGATGTATTTTTTTAATTATTCAGTTAAAAACTCTCGTGTTCTAATAACGACACAAAATAAACTAATAATATGAAAATTGTTTGAACTTTTTCAAAAGGATAAGGAAAGGAATTATAAATTAAACACCAAGCATTAAATACCCTTCTCTTTGATTGTATATATTGTATTAACTGTGTGTTAAAAGCGTTTGCATATAAATATGATTTTGTTTATTTACAAATACATAATTCTACTTTTTAATACATGTTTTTAGAAACGAATTGTGATTAATGTATGATAAATAAAGTCCTTGCGATGGCGTGGAGTGTAAGTTAGGAGAGGGGGTGCCAGCTCAGTGGTCGTCCTCGTCATTTGACCGTGGTTCAAAATTACGGGTCCGTCACCAATAACCCTCGTGTTGCTTCTAGTGCGACGTTAATAAAACCAAACCTTTTAGCTTAACTCTACTTCGATAAATATATAGTTCTATTGGGGAAAAATGAAGGAAATAAAAGAATCTACTCTGAAAAGAGAGCCACCTCAACAATCAAGTGAACAAATTGTTGTGATTAAGCTATATAGTGACCTTTAATCCAAACTATAATGTCCTTCAAATTTGTTTGTATCACATAATGGTTTTTTCATTAATTACAGAATTCTCTTCAAACAAATATAATGCTTTTAAATCGAGAGAGAGAGAGAGAGAGAACTAATTTTATACGCGTTTCACAATTCTCAAATGGCTTTATTTATAGAGCGTACCTGCTTTCATTTTCTCTTCACGGAATGTTGATACTTATCATACATTTCTATTCAAAAGAATTTCTTCATTTAAATATTTTCAAAATAGGTTATCATGAAAAAAAAAAGAATTGATTTTAAATAAAAGATATCTGATTAAAACGAACAATATAATATAAAACATAAGTTTCTTTTCTTCCATTTTAGCTTATTAAAAAGTGAATTTAATTTAAATTCTGTCCCAGGATATGCAATTCTCAAAATGATGCATTGTTAGGAATTTTTTTGTAAAAAAATGTTGCTTAAGTCAGTATAACTATGTAATTTATTTTGTATTTACTGGCATATTTTGATCTCAAAGTATTCGTATGCTCAAATTACGATGCGACTCAATGATAATAACGAGTTTAGTCGTATTTTTTCAATATGTAAATACGATTTATAGCTCAGCCGGAATTGTGATTTATACTTGAGCAGAATAAAATAAGAAATACACCCAACTAAGGGTATGAAACAAATTGCGAACAATGTTTTTTTTTTTTTATTTTATTTTATTCACGTATCTATAAATTACATTTTCGCGAACCCAAAATTTCACTTCGCAACTCCTTTCTAGTTTTCTCTTCCACCCCACCCCCCACACGTATAGTTTAAGAAGCGCTGTTTTAAACAAATGCGAAACTCTACCAAATCGGGTTTTCAAATACCCATTGTAACCGTTGTATTTTTTTTCTTTAGAAATGGTATTAATTATGCAGTGAGTGATGGTGAAGTGCTTAATAGCGCAAGAGCCTGATATGGCAATGTTATGCCAAACAAGGTGCATCTGTGTTCTAGATGTTCAAAAATTCGAGATAAAAACCAACGTTTTCAAAACCAACGTTTTTATACAATGACAAAGAATATTAATTATTATACATTAAATTCAAAACAAACACGTGATAAACACATAAAAAAATTTAATTATAATTTCAATTTAATCAGTCATTTATTGAATATTTTTTACTGAAAAATTTTACAACACATACAAGCCTTTCCTTCTTAGTTTCCAAATATTTTTGGACTACCAGATCTAACAGCGGGGAGGTGAGGCTAATTTGAGTATGATTGTCTAAGTGTAGATAAATCTACATGTATTACACTTCATACTCTTCTAGACAGCAAAACGTGGACAAAACACAAACTAACTTTGTTATTTTTTAAGGAATATGAAAACATTGCACAAAAGTAAGATTAATTTTTTTTAAAAAAATTCTGAAATTATATTAACAGACATATATTTATTATATAATGCCTTATTAATATTTTCATATTTTTCTCATACTTAAGGGAGTTTAGCCTATATTGCACCACATCCTTCGTCAATATATCTCATAATTAAGCAATGGATACAATAAATTCTTTTTCAGATTAAGTTATTTTTAGCAATTTGTGTAGAATAAAAAATTACGAATGGAGCAAATAAAAGTTATGAATCTAATAATTTTTACTATGATTTCTAGTCGACATGCCAATAATTTAAAGTCTTCTTTCTTAGTACTTCTGAAATGCTGTACATCAAATTCTAGAAAACATAATTTGTAACTTTAAAATTTACTTAAAAAGAGACATTTGTGAGCGTATTAAAGAATTTATAATATAAAATCAAAACATGCATTTGAAAGTTTGTAAGTTATTCTATTAAAAATGGGAACCAGAATTCAGAAAAAATTATTGTGATATGACATGGCGCCAAATATTGGAGTCTTTCTTTTTTGCGAATGATTACTGACTAAAAGTCAGCAACCCTTACTATCTACCTTTTGTGAGTAGAAAATTTTTACGATACCTCATGTGGCGTATGTGGATTTCCCGGTATTTCCAGGAGGGGAAGAAATTTTTTCCTCAATCCTAAAAGCGCCGAGTGAAAGGGATATTTTGACTTATTAAAATTATTGAAATATTAGTTGAAACTTGCTGCGAATGTCTAAATATTGCACTGTTAGGCGAGTAAGAACGATTCCCAAAGTTTCAGAGTTCTAGCTTGATGGGAAGTTGGTTAAATTAACGATCGAAAATTTGATGACACACGCACACACACAAAGTGAAATTCAGAAAAACGTTGCTAAAGTGGAAAAAAGATATAAATTGGTTGGCAAAAAGCAGGGTCAAAAATACAGAAGTATCGCTAGGGTATCAGAGGATGAAAGTCAAGACAGTAAACTCCATGGCCGAGAAAAAGGGGAATGGATGACTCAGGGTCATGATCCCGCACATAACTAAAGAAGGGTATATTAATGATGGAAATGATTTATCATGGAGAATAATAATAAAATTGAAACGAGGAATAACTTTTTCGAAACACTGCATTTTGTATAAATAAATAAGTATTTAAATTCTTTTCTCTCAACTATGATTCTTCGACGGAATAATTCATTTTACCGAATTTCTGAATGCCTTCTCATATCTATACCATCACCATTTTTTTTTTGATGAATTAAATTTCATTTAAATTCGAAAGAATTTAAAATATATAAATTTTCTTTATTGTTAAATTTTTTCTTCTATTTCTTAAATTATCTGTATAATCTCATTAGTGCATCTTCTGTGGATTCAAAGATGTGTAGAAAAAAACTCTTGCGAATATTATTATATTATTCATCGTTTGGTATAACAACTAAGTATCTAGGAATACAACCCAAATTGTGTGACAATAATCTGAATGACTGCGTATAATCCATTCCTAGAATAGTTGCTTGTGTTGGATAATAAATAACAATAAAGAAGAAGAGATTCTTATGTTTGATTTTTGAAGCAATGTCTACGAAATTGAATGTGTGATAAGATCAAAAAATTCGGTTGAAAATATTTATCGGAAATAATAATTGATTTTTACGGATTTGAGTTTTGTTTTACCTTTATTGTACATATTACTCAGGCTATATGGATACAAATGATGATAGTATAATTATAAATCTCATAAACTTTATTTTTTTAGAAAAACACTTGGCTCAAAAACTCTGATCTCTTATTCCATTAGATTTTTTTCCCCATCTTACTGTAAAATGATGCAAAATTAGCATTATGATATATTAAATAAATTTATCAACAGCTTTTAAAGAATTTCTCGGTATTTTAATGTATTATCAAAGTTTCTGTAACGACCTTCCCTTTTTAAAAGCGTTTCAGTTAATAATTTTATTTAAGTACTTTATTTGTTATGTAAATTATTTTTAAATATGACCAATTAAAATGGTTAATAATTACTCTAATTTTTCGATACACGTGAAGTATGTACGCATTTTATAAAAGTATGTATAAAGAGCACTTTGAAGAAATAAACTAATGATTTTCACTTTACTCAAAACAATATTTATCAGTCCAAATTCAACTGAATTATTCGACTTCTTATTTAAAAATGTTTAAATTTTATTAAATTTAATTTTTAATATAATATTACTCTCAGTTTATAGAATCTTTCTAAGCATTCTGGAATTTTTAAATGTTTAGCAAAAATACAGTAAATGTTGAGCAAGATGCACATAAAAGTGGGTACTAGACTTAGAAATGGAAATTGGTTAGTAACGGTTCATAACTGATAATGTTTATGAAAGTAATTTCCTTTGCGTAAACAGATACGTGAGTATGCCCATTTCTCAATGTTTAATATATGACTTTCATTGGTTTTAATTTTAAAAAAGTGAGGATTACTCAAATTATGCATAAAAAAGCTTATTTTTATTTGTTGAAGACATCTCAGTTACCTTAAATATTATTTTTATCTTTCGAAATATTCACTTGAAAGCAAACATTGCTCACCCAGTTTAAGGCCTTTAAATGCATAAGGTTAATATTTCAATGAGCTTTGCAACACTTACCTGAAATAAATAAAGGGAAAAAAAACTGTTTAGTTATCATTGACCAATTTATTCAATTTCTTAAAAATATTTTTTACTCTAATTAATTGACAATCAATCATAAATACTATCATAGTACCACATTTTAAAACGGGAAAACGAATTGAAATTATTCCACATTAAAAAATAATCAGCTATAATTTTAAAAAACGGGAGAATTTTCGGTCATAAATATTTCCTAAAGAATTTTTACATCTAATGAAAATAATTACAAAAATTTAGTTACAAACTCAATTAGTAATTTTATATGAATTTCGACAAAAATAAAGTAGTAGCAGGGGAATAATTACAAATAAAACATAAAAGCAAGCATATTAAATAAAAAACAATTCTGAACTAAAAGTATCGAGGGAGCATTTAATATGATAACAAGCTCAACAGAATATTTATCATCGCTTAACAAATCCTTCAGGTAACGTATGGTAAGGTTTGAAACTTTCCCATGTTTTAATTAATAGGAAATTTTACTGGCATATGACATAATATTCAATTCCCGGAATCTATCCAATAAAATATCATATAGGTTATTTAATATATTAAAATAAATTAGAATTTTAATGTGGATGAGAAATGGTATTCGTATATACCATAGGTAATATGCACATTATACTGAAATTTATTGGAAAATTCGTTTAAAAATTCCTTAAAATTTTTATATATTTAAGAAAAATGTCTAAGGATATGTGATGCTGGAAAATACTTTTATACTGGTTCAATAAAAAAACTCTCAGGAGTGAAAAAAATATCCTTCCCAAAGGCAATAACTGATCCTTGGACCAAACACAAGGCATAAAATTCTCTCGGATTTCAAAATTGTTTGACCCGTCTTGGAATTTGTTTTACACGAAATATTGAAGAGCGAATAAGATCTTCGCAGGTGGAATCAGAGATTCAGATTAAAGCATGTAATAGATTTTTTTAAAATTTTCTCTACTTTCTCTCACAGTTTCTCATGTAATCTCAATGGACACGGGGATTTTTTTCTATTTTTATTTTTCATTCCATTTATTTCATACATTTTCAAAAAAGAAGTAGAGTTTTTAACTAATAATATTTCATACTTAACCCAACTTATACACATTAGCATAGTTCTTGATATCATCTTAGAGAACAATTTTAATTTCGAAAAAAATTATTAGGAAAGAAGATTCCGGTTAACATGCTTCAACACACACACATGTACCGGTGTTGTTTTTGAACCAGGAACCTCATTCCCGTCATTTGATCATTCTTGACTTTTTTCTGTGGGGATATTTAAGAAACTAAAATTTATAAGAAATAGTTCCTAAGCAATAAGCGATGTGAAAATTGTCATATTATTCAAAGAATGCAAAAAGTCACTTCTAGCATCTTCAAAATGCTTTTCTCAAACTTTAAAATACTTATTTTTGTGTTAAAGATGAAAATCACACGTCCGACGTAATTCTCAAACTAATTTTGAAAATGCATGTTAAAAAACATGCATTTTAAAACCCAATAACGAGTTCAGCTTTAACTCCAAAAATAGGGCTCATATTTTGAGTATTTAGCGTGCATGCATTTTCAAAATTGTTTTGAGAGTTACGTTGGAAGTGTGATTTTCATATTTAGCACAGAAAGAAGTTTTTGGTAATTTTGCAAAATAAATTTTTATAAGAATCTTGAAAAGTTATATTCAGGACACCCGACATGAGCATTTACGCATAAAGATTTGTATAAACTTAGAGAATGAATCCATAAGTCTTATGAAAGAGGATCATATTAGTAAATGAAAAATGCTAGGTAGGCCAAATAAAAGAATGGTTTATTTCAATTTCCTCCTACTGCACATAAAGTACTAAAAATGAATAAATATAAAAGTATTTATTTTCAACGACTAATAAGAATTCAATTATAATAAATATGTGAGACAATAACTAAATGTGGAAAGTAAAGGCTGTCTTACAAAAAATAGACAAATGAAAAGAAAACGTCTTACATTTTTCTAATTTCGTTGCATCTGAGCTTCTAAAGTTATCATAAACATAAAATTCTAATTACACATGTACGATGAATCTGCAGAAATTTCATGATCGACAGCCAGAGACTGAAAAGTCGAAATTAAGCTGTGATGGTAGACATTGTAGGAAATGATTCTCAGATGGTCGTTATTTTGATTCCTTCCTGTGTGAGACGGGTACTTGACCAAAACTGAGTCATAATAATGGCAAATGCGCAATAACTGTATCAAGTAGTGTTTGATAGGAATTTCTAGATTTTTCTTCTTAATTTCTTATAATGTAAAACGTAGACAATCTCAAGGAAACTCTCGCCGAATGCAATGAATTTGAGAAGGGGAGGGGAGGAACGCAATGACATTGGAACGATGTAAATTCCTTGTAAATAATTAATTTTATCATTCCTTTTCTTTAACGATTTGCAGCTGCTCTTTCGAGCAAAACGAACAGGAACATAAGCGTTTAATAACTGACAAGACAGGGAATTTCCTTCTGGCTCGGTTGTTAAGGGCACCAAGGAAAACATCCAACCAGTAAAGAAATATTCCGGACCAAAAATGGGCAGTTTGCTCCTGACTCGATGACCCATGGTCAATCGATCCCTTTTCCACGAGGAGAAACACAATCCACCAAATTCTCGGAAAAACCACTCCACTAAAGTGATGACCAAAGTTCGAACAGTAGATGACTGCTGAGACTTGAACTACTGACAGCATATATCCCTCAGTAAAACTTGCCTTTATGAGCTTTCTAAGACACCCCTTCAATAATCTCGACCTGTGATACACTAAATACTTTGCAAGTGTCATATAAACACTCCACCATACTTTGAGACAACCAGTGACGTCGATATACGTTACCTAAATATCTCTCAGTACAACAGGAAGAGAAAGCATATCGATCAGATTATCGGCTGAGAAAACAACTTTCTCTAAGATATCGCTAAAGAAATCCCTTGAGTATTCCATCACGATAATATAGGAAGGGGAGAATGCGGTGGCTCTCTTCAGGAAAACGAAGAAGAATTAAAATACCTGATAAGTGAGAGGACAGAAATCTCTTTTCGGTTCTGTTTTCTAACCTATTATTATTAAGTTTTGATCAGACCCAAAGGATGGAAGTTTGAATCACCTTTGTCGTCTAAGTCAATCGACCACTCCACCACGGGGTGTAAACCCTTCCCCTCATTAGCAAAAACGCATCATTTCTCTGTAAAGAGTCACATTCACTTTTATTTAATTTAATTGTCAGCAACTATGGTAGGATTGCACTACTGGGTTATTAACATGGGATTTACATTCTGATGAGAACAGAGAAATTCATTCAATGATGCGAAATAGTATGTCATTATTAGACATTTGAAAGAGTGATGGCATATCAGGAACATCACTTGGAAAATCAAGAGAAACGCTTATCCTAAGGAATATCAACTGTATCCGCTAGTTAAGCGAAAACAATTCACGGACATAATTTTGTGGACACCTACTCTAGAAAGAAACTCATTCAAATAACACAACTAAAAGAAAGGTGAAACAGTTATCTATGACAACAAGAAGCATAAAAACGAGCTTTATTGAATAATATTTGCCATCACCTGCGTATGCATTTCTTACTGATTAAATATTTTATATATAATATGAATAATGAAACAAACAAATAAAAACTTTATTTCGAGGGAATGTGCATCTGAAAAAGTTGACATTTTGAAGGAAAACCATAAAGTTCTGGCAGTTAATTATTATATTAAAATCCTTTGTTCCAACAATAAAATAAGCATTTCATGCATAATTAATTTCATTATACTTTTGATTAGAGCTTAGACTTATAACAGAATATCTCTTTTGAATAGAATTAAGTGTTTAACATTTCTTAAAACCAATAATTGGCAGTTCTTCCTCTCTGTATTCATGTCCCTTAAATTACATATTTCGACAAATACTAACTGTGCTTGCAAATGTCTATTAGAGGTCTACTGGGCATTTTGCGGAAGTAATAGAAATCTGCGGAGATAATTTGTTTTTATCACCTAAAATGTGAGGTGTCGTCGTCTCAGGCGTGCTGAAAATCGTATAAGAATGTCTGCATTAATTTAATTTTATGCAGAATATCACGTACTGTCTTTTGTTTCAAATGTGTGAATGTGCCCGAATATAATTTATCATACATTTGATATTTGCACTTATTCAATTTCTTAAATTTGAATTAAAACATTTATACATTTTCTTCCTTTTTGCATTTAAAATTTTCCATTTTATTTCCAGTATTTCGTTCATTCGTTGATTTCTCTCATGATAAACGATTTTAAATTCGATGTATCATTTTCCTACGATAAAGGCATGAGTTGAAAAATACTTCATGCTTTTAGTACTAGATGGCGCCACAAAAACTTATGTGAATAAAAATTTTGTTGGATTTAGAATAAAAACAGCTTAATAATATTTACATTTATTAAGTTAGTAGGCATGAACATTTATCTTGAAAAACTAATATTTTTTACTAACCTCTATTCTTTTTTAAAATTCTGGTGGCAACGACTCTGGAGACAAGATAGAAACCAAATCAAACACGCGCCCTTTCTAAAAGAGCTTTCAGTTAAGATTTGTGAGTAAAATCAAGAAAAATTCTAAGGAATGCAAAACTAACGCAAAATTAAAGCGGATCATATACATGTATATTGCGCACATTAAAGGATGTTTCCATGTCTACAATTTTTTACCTTGTTGCTTGATTGTTATTTAAAGTTCCACTTAGAAGTAACATGAGGACTATTGACAAAGTACCATGTAATTTTGAGTCTTGATTAAGTGACGAGGATGACACTTACGGTGGACATGATTCACCACATTTCCTCATCATTCTAACGTAAAGGCTTCGATCCTCCACATATTTAAGATTCTTGGTTCTTTTTGTGGCTTCAAGACCACAATTCGACTGAAACACAAGACCCATGAGTTCGTGACCACGACGCCATTGCTACCGTGGACCCAACTTCTTGCCTAAAGTCAGTAGTGACGATTTGCTTCTAATTCATCTTCTATTTTTAAATAATGTAGTTTTCAAACTATCAATGAAGGTTAATGGAGAATTCAGAATTATATACAAACTACGATGTAGTTAAAAGAAAAAAAATTATTAAAAAAAATTACAACAAAAGTTTATTTCTATTTTTAATTGCATTCTTTTTTTTCTTCAGACTTCACTTATATAATAATTTTCTAAAAATGGTTAAAACCACCGCACTATTGAACATGGCTTTCACTTCTGTCCGGGTTGCTTCTGTTTCTAAGTCACGCATTTTAGTCTACAGCATGATACATCAATTTTAATTACTTTTTATCCTTTCTCTGAATTTTTAAATTCCTTATATTTTCATAATTTTTACCAATAGTTTAATTTATTTACTATATGTTATGTTTATTCTTACGATTTCTTACACTCATAATTAATTCACAATTCTTAATAAATGTTCATTTATTGAATTAATAATATTAATTCTAAATGTTTTCATTCATTGCAATAGTTATTATAATTAATTTTACATTTTTTTATATGTAAGTTTCTTTTGCACTTTAATAATTACTAAATAGCGGTGGTTTCCTATTATTATCTTCCCCCTACTAAGCCTTCTTAAAATATATGTATAAGATAAAACAAATAAATGAACAAAAAGAATCCTAGAAAAATATTGAAAAAATACAAAACCGAAGAATCAAACATATATAGAGAAATAAATATATAGCTGAATACCCAGCAAAACAAGGTATGTAAATTCAAATTAGGTACTGAAATGTAGATTTAAACATGTCCTATAGTACCCATCTTGCCGCAATGTATCTTGCAGAAAAAAAATTGAATAAATCAGAATTATAAATTATAATGTATTATGTAAAGAAAAATAAAAAATGAAGACATAATCCTCTGATTACAAATACCTCAAGAATAATATTCGAATCAATTGAGTAAAAAATGTTAAGCGAAAATGTACCTAACTCCAAGCTTGCAAAAGGAATGAAATCTCTTTAAACTTAATGTAAAATTCCAATGATGATCCAGTAAGCATAATTATGATAAAGATTTAAAGTGCAACATTTCAAGATTCGCATTAAATCAGGATTTACAAAAAATTAAGGTGCTCTTTACATACGAGTAACATTAATGATTACATTAGGAACATTATGAAAAGCTTCAATTTCGAAGCATTTAAAAACAGCTCAAAAACAATTATTAAAATTAATCAAAAACAAAATCCAAAGAAAGTCGGAAACAAAACAACAAAATTCAATTTTTTGTCGTTAAAAAGCTGAAAATAAAAACTTTTTGAGTAAAGTGAATGAATTATGTGTCTGTATATGCAAGCGATATTTATACTTCTGAAATTCTTCACTACTAGGCCATTATTTGGCTGCCTTTGTGATTCTAGTGTTTCTTTGTGTTTTTTTTTACTTTTCATAGATCTGAAAATTTAAAATTCTACAATATTCTATTCAGTTAATATTCCTTATGTTTAAGATTTTATGTTTCAAAAGATTTTTCAAATTCAAAAGGCGACAAAATATATTTTAAATTTTGCAAAATGTGAATGTCAAAAGTCATTTTAAACTTTTTCGTACAATAAAGGCATTTGTAAAAAAATTGTCAAAATATTAAAATTAGATGTCAAATTTAAAATCTAAAAATCAGTTCTCAATAATCTCTAAAAACTTTCAAAGGGAAATATTGAAAACCATATCAAATTGGACCATCATACAAATTATAATAAAAATATTTTTCAGAAAAAAATCGGAAAAATAATCACACTCCAAGAAATTGTAAATGAATATTATTGAATCGAAAGTAATCATGAGTAGTGTTAGAGAATTATTTTGAATGAAGAAGCTTAAAATAATATTTTTTTACATGGAAATATGATTATTGCTGTTCAAGCTTGGCATTTTAATCAATTAAAACTTACTGTTATCATAAATATTATTGTGTGATCCGCTATCTGTTATTTCCAATCAAGATATTCAGCCTTATACGAATATGAATTTGTTTGTAATAAAATGAAATAGTCAGAATTCATATTTTTTTTATAACGTAGCAATATCTGTTTATATTAACTATTTTAGTTGAGTGAAACACACGTAATTATTAAATTGTTAGGCGTAATTTAATGAAATTCTTATCAAATTTAATTAGTGAATAAATTAAAGGTATTTTAATCACATTTTGTAGCAAAGAAAAGTTTTGAAATGATGTAGAGAAATATATTCAAGCGCTCATTCATTTCGCTTCAACTTGAAAGTGAGTTTTGAATTTGAGCGATGGACTAAAGTGTCTTTAATCAATGTGATTTTTTTTTTTTAAAAAAAAATACTGATATTATAGTTTCTTGAAGAGAGAATAAAAAGTTTCTTGAAATTTAGGTAAACGTACAATTTTCTTGAACATGCCTATTTCTACTTAGCTATTCTACCAAAAACAAATTTTGATTCCTTTACTTAAGTTAATTTTGTCTTTCTTATTTTCAGTAATCTATTTCTTCCTCCTCTATATCTATTCAAAGAGGTATATTTAGCTGTAATAGATAGAAATACAATCCTCTTTACATAGTCCAACAGTTCAGAGCATTTAATGTGGCTCATATCACCTCATGAGACGCGTCATGCAAACATAACATCGTTTCGAAAACTCGACTTCAAATCGGAATGTTGCTTTTGTAGTTGGATGGCTAAGAAAATTTCATTAGGTCTTAATGAGGTGTGAAGAACTTTCGAACTAGTAAAAATTTAGCGCGAAAGAGAGAAAAAACTTAGTATCGCAAAATTAAGTTCCTGTAATGTGTAAATGAGGAAAATATATTTTACTTTATTCGACTTTGCTTATTCTAATTTATAAAAGTGTTTGATAGTGCTTAAATGTAAAGTAGAAAATTATTAGAGAAACGAATCTTGGCTTTATGAGCAAGTACTACAGCTTGGTGTAATTATGATAATATTTTTATTGGTGAACTACTAATTTTTAATAGATTACTATATAAATGTTTCTTTTTCTTTTCCTGCAACAATAATTACATTTAGCTTAAGTTTTATTTAATTTTTAATATATTGTTTGTTTTAATTTTAATATTTAATTTAATAATTAATATTTAAGTGCCATAATTGTTTGTTTCATTCTTTTGTTCTGTATTTAAATGTCATAAAAATGCAATTATTTATCGAAGAATTTTTTTATCGATATAATTCACATTTAAGAAAAATGTGTTAAAAAAGAAAGAAATCACTCATAAACATTCCACTCTTTCAAATGTATTTTATTCCGTACAATTAAAAGTAACTTTTGAGGGGAGAGGAGGAAATTCCATACGATTACCATTTCTGATGACTGCCCTTCATTACATAGGTCTAACATCATATCGTAATCTAATATTTTATTCTAAAATGACTAAATTACAATTCAAGATACACAAGAACAAAACAAAAATCTTTATTTATTACCACTGTAGAATATCTAATGTCTATCTTTCTATCATCTTAATTTAACTCACAATCCTAATTAGTGATTTAAGTAAGATGTTTAATCTTACCAGCTCACTCGGTCTGAATTCCACAACTCTCTTCAACAGCAGTCTGCATAATAATTTTAATGGAACATTTTTCAATCCACCAAATTAACAGATGAATTTTAATCTGAAAAACACTTCTCTGATAGGAAGTCATTATCTCTATCACTCATCATTTTCCACGAATTCTATTTCCTTTATGTAGCATGATGTACAAATCACTTCACTCCATGTTTATTATCATTTAATTTAAAAATAACGTTTTATTTTTGATGGGAAGAATTTGCTACATTAGACAATTCAAATTGATACATTACTCCAAGGTTAATGAAAAGAAAATCACGAATTATCGAAGTTAGTGAAGAGAATCTTACAATGACCCATATTACGCTTTGAAATTCATGGTGCAATGTCGGCGGGAGCCTTAATTTTGTCTTGATTTGACCAAGCTTTCAAATATATGCTTCGTGTATCGAGTCGGAACACAAGCACACACACTGTAGTGTTCCGAGTGGTTCACTACGAATTCTGCGACTCGTTCATGTACTAGTCAGAAAGGTATTGACGCCAAAACTATTATATACTCATAATTATTTAATGCGGATAATCTTGCTTAAAGTACCTTTAGAATTAATTATTGAAACATGCGTTGGATAATTTTTAAAATTAATCAAGCTTTTCAGCGCATTTCTTGAGAGTATTGTCCAGATTGGTCCACAACGTCCCCTTAGAATTCTTCAATACGTACCGGTGGGTGGTACAATCCCCAATAGGTACCACTGATGTAGAAACTCACTAATTTGAGATAAGAGTCTTTATCATAACATTTATACCGTCTTGATCTTATACCCACAGACAAGCATCTAGCACCTTCCTAAGGAGCAAATCTTTCATGTACACAACTGAGGTAGATATTGGAATAAAGGACAGAAACAAAGCCATTGACTATTTATCAACGGGACATAATTAATATTACTTTACGATGAATGACACCTGTTCATAGATCATATTTTGACTACTTTTAACAAATGTAATGTTAAGATTTTCAAGAAGAAATGTTTGTTTCAGAAATCAATCTTTATTTTCGGGGCTATTTCCCACATTTTAATAATTACAAAGAAAGTATTCATTAACGTATGAATTTCATTTTGACTTTATAAGATATTTTCTTTATCCTAAGCTTAGCTCAACTCCACCTGTTAAATGTGGTCGATTTTGAGTCCGCCTCTCAAATAACAAGTCACATATAATAAATGTATAAAATTTTTATTTTAAAAATATTAAATATTTATCATACACAATATTTACACAGTAAATGTCTTATACACTACTGGTTATTGATATTATTACACGAAGAAAAGCAAATAACAGAAAGAAATAACAGAACAGGAAGAAATGCAAATAACAGAATAATATTTATTGGACAAAAGTATTATTCTTTAAATAACAAGATTAAATTTTCAAAAAAATTGGAAGCATAAATCCCAAGAAACCAGCATCCAGAATGACCAAATAGGACAGCAATAACAGCTCTTATATGCCTGGGAATTGAGTCAGAAAGAGATTAGGTGTCATGGATAAGTACAGCTGTCAATGCAGCTGTGAAACGATTTCACAGTTCATCTAATGTAGAGACTGATGTATGGTGTCGAACCAGTCACTCGTCAACCATTGACCAGACGTTTTCTACTGGAGAGAGATCTGGAGAAAGTTCTGGCCAGGGCAGAAGGAGAACATTTTCTGTGATAGGAAGGTCTGTACAATACTAGCCACTTGCGGTCGCGCATCATTCTGCTGAAACATATCGGTTCGATGAGCCCGAAGAAAGGGTAGATTTACAGGCAATAACACACTAGAAATGTAACGTTCACTGATCATAGGGCCATAAACAAAAACAAGAGGCGACAGAGACATGTATCCAATGGGACCAAATGCCATCATCCAAGTGATGGGCCAATATGACAATGTAGCTTGGTAATGTGCATGCTCCACAATGGCGACAAATACAAACGCAACCATCATGATTCTGTAAACCAAACCAAGATTCGTCTGAAACGGCGTTGGCACGCCATCGATGCGTCACGGTTCGTCGGTGACCCTATTATTGAAGAATCTGATGCATATGATGTAGTGTCAATGGTAACGGAAGCCAAAGTCGCCGAGCTGACAGTCCATATTGCTATAAGACTCATCGAACGCAGATGTTTGTTGTCTTATAAACTATCTCAGTACATGACTCAGGGCTAATGATGTGTCTGTTTGATCCATTAAGGCCTACATGTCTGTCTTTTTGGATGTTAGTGATAACGGGTGGTTGAGATCCATCACGGTGTTCCTCGTAATCATCCTGAACCCATCGATTTCGTATTTTCAAGACAGTAGTGGGATTTCAACCGGCGAGAGTAGTAATACCGAGTTACGATAAACTGCAATCACGGTAGGCTACAATTTGACCTCTATCTTCAAAAAACGTGCTGGTTAGAATTTCTTCTTACATGAGCATCACAACAACTTTTCACCAGGCAACAATGTTCAAATGCCATTTGAGTATCAGAAACCTGTAGGGCATATCTGCTGCACTGTTACCTGTAAACACATTGTAGGTGTCGCTACCGGCGCCTGATTTGTATTTGCCTATTTATATTTGAAATGCTATTTATTTTTAAATTCCTACTATTAGCTCACACTCTCTCTCTATATATATCTTGTTCAAATTTTCAATCGTTAATAAAATACTTTTTATTCATCCACTCAACTTCAAATACATTTTTTTAAACTTGTAGGTGATAACACTTGATATTAATAGAGTTTTTCAAATATTAATTCATTAATTAAATTTAATTAGTGAAAATGTAGTTTAGCCCAACCACATGGCACGATTTCAAAAATTGCTAAACTTGTAGGGGATGACACTTGATGTTAATACAGTTTTTCAAATATTAATTCATTAATTAAATTTAATTAGTGAAAATTTAGTTTAGCTCAGCCACATGGTACGATTTCAAAAATTGCTAAACTTGACGATTTATTTTGGCTGAACGTTAAGTCAGCGAAGTGGACCAGGGTAGCCATATTTGGCAAAATACTGCCAAATAATTTAAAAAAAAGTAACTAAAATAAAAATTTTATGTGTTGACCTAAGTAGGAATTGACTTAATTTTTTTTATTTTACTTATTATATCGCAGCATCTTCCTCTTGTGTAAATTTCTCACGTGTGCATCAGATCGTATTCTGGGTGTAGTAACTTTAATGGTCGGTAGTGTAGTTATTTTTCTTTTATAAATCATATATTACAGTCTGAAACTACATCGATCCGTTGAAGATTAAAAACAAAACAAACATGAAGTCTCAAATAAAATGAAATCCTCGTATAGAAACAATTTAATAATAGCATTACATATAACTTAAAACTATTTTTCTAAAATATTTTTACAAAAAGTGTTGAAATATGTTAAAATACATCATAAATTATGTATTATCCTCAATAGAGGCAACACGCATATTGAAGCACATGAATGCACATAGTTGTACAAAAAGAAATTGCAAAATACGGATTTTTATTCTTAAAATTTAATAAATATGTGAAAAAATTAATTTAATTTAAATTTATTTTAAAAGACTTATTTTGTACAACTCTGAGCTCTATATAAAATGAATTAAAATCTGGAAAAAAATTTAATACTCTTTCGGTATTCTACATTACAATTTTAATCTACAACAACTTATGACTACTTATAGAATTTTACTAAAACAGAAGAGCCAGCAACCGAAATAGAATCCATGCATTATAAATTCATTCAGAATCATAACAAGAAACATTAGATTAAAATTAAAGCTATGATTTTTTTTTATTTCGAATATTGATTATAGAATGCGAAGACTTTTGCATCGCAACACACTGTTGCTATTTGATTTCATTTATTTTGTTAGATATCTCCAATTTTGTGAAATATGCATAAATATTTAACTAAGCGTAAGGAAAGACATTAACTATACACTTTAAATAATCGATAAATTTCTCTTGGCTATGGGCTAATGGACCAAAGTTTAAGAGAACGTCAATAGCGTCTCGACTGAAATTGTTACTAGACTGACACAATACATACACTAGTTCCTAGAACTCGAAGGAATAAAAACAAACTTTGTATGCAGAACAACACAGACATTTGAACCGAGTCATGGATGTTGTTATGTACTTTTAAATCAGGCATTTGAATTAAAAGCGTAAAGATTTATAAATAATTTACTCTAAGGCAAATAGAAAATGATTTAACTGTAACAAAAAAAATATCTCTGTGCGGTATCAACTACTAGAGTAACTGTCTTTCCCACTTATTTAGGTACAGTTGTATTCTAATGAGTTCAGGAGTGCATTAAGCAAAAATATATTACTATTATTCTTCAAAGACGTTCTGTTTGGTTCTGTATTTAAAATACAATCAAAATACTGAGCTGTCGTGTAATTTAATATTTTAAAATATCTTTGGATAAAATTGAAGCAAGGAAACAATGGATTAGTTTTAGTTTAGTGTTTATTAACGTCGCATTAAAAGCAACACAGGGCTATTGGCGACGGATCTCGTAATTTTGAACCACGGTCAAGTGACGAGGACTACTCCTGAGCTGGCACGCCCCTCTCCTAACTTCCACACCACGCCAACAGGAGGACTTTGGGCCCCAACAGATTTAACGTGCATCAGCCCCGGCCACGCGGCGGGTCTTTAGCGGCCAAGGATCGAACCCGCGACTGAACGAAAACCGCCGGCCACGAATCCGAAACCATGACCACTAGCCAACCGCGACCAAGGAAACAGTGGAAGTAAAAAATAATAAATAAATTAAACAGTGATAAGAAGTAAAATATGATAAAAATTTTGAAGTGTTCCATTAAATCGTTACATTTCAGAGCTGAAAAGTGTACTATGACAGCGTAATCATGTTTATTTCAAACATTAAATTTTTCAATTTGCGTAAACATGTCTTAGCAGCAAAACTGCAATTATAAGTTTTAAAAATATTTTATTAAAATGGTTAGCGGTACCTCGTTCCCTTTTATTTAAAAAAAACTTTAAATTGAGATAAAAAACAATGTTATTAATTAATATAAGCATACGAATAGTTCAGAGTACAACATTTTCGAAGTTAAATCTAATATTTCTATCTTAAAAGCTCCCTTCTACCAACCATTTTGATTTCGTCTGCTTACTGTTAATTTTATGAAATTTTAAATTTAATTCTTAAATCTTAACTATTTGATCTATTTTCTCAAAATTTAACTATTTGATGCAATACAATGCATCCGAAAGGCCAAAACGAAATGATACCTTCTGCGAATTTTCTTTACCTCTACGATATATAAAAATATTTTTAAAGACGGAAAACTCACTAGCGAATCATTAATTTAGGGGTAAAAATATTCTGGTAAATATATTTCTTAAAAATTGGAGAAAAAAAAGTAATTCCTTAAAGCCCTTCATTATTTTTTGCACTTTCAGATGCATTTTTTTCATTTAAGCCGTAGTCTTATTTTAATATTTATTCTTAATTACATACACTTCCAATCAAATATTCGTAATAGTTATCATAATATAAAAAATATTTACAAACATAGATTTATTAATTTCCATGACATGTGATTTCAAAATCTTTATGCAGATGTGAAATTGCATTAAACATCATAAGGAGGTTTTTATTTTAATTAAAATTACGTAATCTTTTATTTGCATAAAATATTTTAGCGTAGCATTTTAATGCAGCATAACCTATCATTATAAATTTAATTAATCCTAGTTCATAAATTTCATTATAATGATGAAATCAATTTATTAATTTGATGTTGTGACGCATTCCACATGACTTAATCGAAGGCTACATCAAAAGCGGGAGACCAAAGGCCTTCAAAAAATCATATACGAGACGAAGTGAAGTAATTATATCTTTTTGTCAAGCCCCTTTCCATTTAAAAGATGCTTTGGAGAGACATCGGAAAAGATTTAACTAATTATACACGCAAAGACTTTTTGTCCCTTGTCAAGCGAAGGACTCCTAAAGTGCCCGCTAGCAAATCTGCAAATGGTTGTTTGAGTGTCTCTATTTCTCTTAATGGTATGAAAACTACTAGTATTTTGCCTGTTTTTCCTTGAATGCGACAGAAAAGTTTCGATGTTAGATAATTCCGAGAGAACGGATGACCTTGGAGTGTCGGCGGCGTTTCAAACCTTCCACCACTGGGTCCAAAGAAAAGTTGGTAGGTCACTTTTTGCTGCGCCTTAACAGCATAGCTATAAGGGACATTTCAGTAGCGTTAGTTATTAAGGCGCTTTTAACTTCTGTCGTTGTTGAAGCGAGCCGCCGTACACTCCTCTCCCATAACCATCGTGATGATATGGAGAGAAATATTCTGACTGATATTCGTAGAGAAGGTTGTTTTTCCATCCATTGCTACAATCGATACATATTCTCTCCCTGTTGCATCAAATTTTGTTTTTGGCGTCACGTCTTGGTCTTATAACGTCATCTGCTGTCTCGAGTTGAGTGGCGGGTCTCTTTGGCACGTTCGCCGTAGCTGGTATATCACCAGTTGTGATTCATAGATGACTGTCTTAATTTGACACACAGAAGCAAGTGTTTGCACGTCAGGAAGAGGTACATGCAATCAGTAGCTCTATGGCTGTGCTGATATTTAGTGTTCAGGTTCTGGATCATCTCTTCACCCCGACCCCGTTTAGAGGGAGAGAGTTGACCTTGGTGGGCCGACGGCATTGTGAATCCTTCACCGCTGGGTTTGATGAAATGTTGATCGGTCGCTTTTTGCTGAGCCTTTATCAACTAGGCTAAAAGAGACATCCTATTTGGGCTAAATATTAAGGCATTTTTATCTTCTGTTGTTAATGAATCGAGTCACCGCTGGGTCTTCCACAATTGCTGATTTGATTTTTGAATCGATTTCAAGGAAGGTGATAAAAGTATTCAGGCTTGATAGAACAGAGACGACTTCATTGGCCTAATCATCAGCAGTTTCATTATCAAAGGATCCTATATCAGACGGAACCTATTGGAATAAGATTTCATGTTGATGCGAAAAATATTCCAAGATTTCAAGAACAGAATCAACAGCTCTGTAGTTGACTGATTTTGTTCCTCCAGTGCTGCAGCTCACTGTGGCTGTCGGACAAAATTCAAATATTGACAAATGATATTTCAGTTCTTATAGTTTTTAGTATCATTTCAATAGCAATTAGCTCTGACATGAACACTGAAAAAAGTCTAGATTCCAAAACTTGAGTTTGTTAGAGTAAGTTAAGGATTTCATCGAGGCACCTTTGAGGCATTACTTTCATTTCTGATGATGATTTCAGGAGAAATATATTAATATTAATTCTTCGATTTTTGTATCTTATCATACAAGAAAAAGTTATAACATATTTTCCTTCAAAGTAAAAATAATATGCAATACCTTTGTCTTTAATAAAAAAAAATAAAATAAGAATAGCTAATTATGAACGGAACTTTATGATTTGACTTATAGAATCAGTTTTTAAACCTTGTATTTTAAATTTAATTAGTAATATTTTTGTCAAATTATATTTTTTGATACATTACTTTAGCTTTTTTCCCGTGCAGTAACTGAGAAAAAATGATTAAATAACTAATTGTTTTCGAGACTGAATTTGAAAGTTTCAGTACCTAGAACACAAGAACATACTCATATCTAGAACACATACATATCACAAAAAATCATAACTTTAATTTTTCTATTCATTTTTTCCTATATTTTTTTTTCAATATAATTGAAGTGTCCTTTTATAATTGAATTTTCTGCCTTTTTTTAAACTATAACGCATGATTCATGGAATTTTACTGATACAGTTGAGTTATAGCCTGTACACTTACTATTGATGAGATAAATATTTATTTCGATTAAATATCCTTAGTTATACCTAATTAGGACACTCTTATACAGAAAAATATGTTTCTTGCTTTACTGAGCACTTAATGAACGAGTGTTGAATCTTAGGCTGTTAAAAAACAGTAAAAGCGAAAGCAAACTTTAAAGCGCAAGTTAGGAAAGAGAACAAGTGACTTCAAATCGCAGTTATAAAAGTGAAAGTCAAATACGCAAGGACACAAATAATCTTGAAATAAAAAGAATCGCAGTATAAGTATACGCGAAAATTCTGATATATATTTCCTCAAATATTATAGAGGTGTTCTCAAAAATTCAGTCGAAGACAAAATTATTCTGCAACTGGAAATGTAGTCTTATTAAAAAGAAACACAGTAAAACCTTGGTAAATAAATAAGATGTAAAAATTATTAAAATCTTTGTTTTTTAAACACCCTATGAATATTTAAAGGTTATTGTTCACTTTCATTTTTCACAAAGTCCGCAGAGTGCTTAGGGCTGAGAATAAAACCTCTCTTTGACATTTTCTCAGAAAATGTCCTGGCTTCACATTTAGATAACGCTTTTTGAACTTAAATCTTTCGAAGTTAAGTATTACATTGAGTTTTATAAGACAGACGGAGAATGCCTTATAAAAATAAATACCTTCGAACTTCTTTACAAATAGAACTTGCTATGGAAAAGAAATAGTAAGTAAAGAAAATTTATATTTTGTATCAAATAACGGACATTAATAACGTGTCTCACAAGCGATAATATTTTTCTTGGATTTATGATCTCAGCAGCATTTCCTTTCATTTCAAAGGACTCGCTGGACATTATCTAGCATTACCCTACCCAATTCCTAAACATATAGAAACCCTGACACAAAGTAAAATATTATGTAACATTATTTAATAATTTCTTTGTTGTTGTAGTTTTTAGAGAAAAAAGTTATTTTATATTATAGGAGAAAAGGAATATTATAGGAAGAGAAATTCTCAGTTTTATTGCTGCGAATGCAATTTATGTTCTAATTTTTTGTTTATATTTCATACTTAATTCACGCGATTTTTTTTACGTTGCTATGGATCGGTTTGAATAACTGTCATTTTAGAATTACACATTAGGATGCCTCCAAAAGATGTAAGGTAAAGCAATGATGTAGCTTTTGAGATGCGATCTACCTCTACTAACTCATGAACTTCAAGATTCTTTAGAATTTAACGTGAAGTAGTTTCGGTTGCTCCTCGAGACGTTTTCTGGTGCACTCAGGACTCAAAAGTTGTCCAATTGAAGTACAAAAAGATTTAGCTATTCCAACTCAAAAATTCATACTTTTAAAATTTGTTTTATTCCATCATTAAAAATTGAGAATTTAATTCTTTATCATAATTGAAATGAAACTATTGTCATCTTTCATTCGTAAAAGCATTGTGGAAACTCCATTTTAATATTTAAACTGTCCAGAATGTTAGATGAATTTTTAAGAATATAATTTCAGTTATTAAATTTCATTTCAGTGAAATGTATACTATAATTCTATTTATGAACCAAGTAAACTGAGAAAAAGATAATATTTGAATAAAATATTAGTATCTTTATAAATTTGATTTGTAATTCTCTCTTTACGAACAGTATATTTAAAAAAAATACTTGAAATATATATGAAGCAATAATCACAAAATGCAAAGTGATGGGTTTCTTAACAATATCTTTCTTTTTCTATAGAATTTCTTTCCTGTCTCATTTTTAACTCCTGTAATGGTTTAAAAGACATGTAAATATGTTTGGAAGTTCCTGTTATTGGATTAACTTTCCATTTTACATTCTAGATGCTGCTTAGATTGGAGATTTCTCTTAGGTTAAATCTTAGAACTTGGCTAAAATAAAGGCGAATTGCTGACTGTAAATTTAAGCAAAAATGAGGGAATAATATTATCTTTTATACATATCATACTTTTACACCTTCTCCTTCTCGTCTTTTTTCTTATTTTCGCTTAGGATAGTTAAATGTTAATAATTTAAAGAATAACATTATCTTTACATTTAAAAGACGTGCCCCTTCTTTTGCTTTCCTCAAAGTGAAATTAATTTTAAAATAGAAGCTTTTAGAATTAGAATAATTTGGTAATACTGTAAGTGCATTTAAAATTCTGTCTGAGCTTTCTGTAAAAGATTCTCTAACATCTTTCAGATGATTCCTATTTCAGAAAAAAAAAATGCATTTTTCCTTTGTCACAATATCATAAAACTGTCCCTTACTCATAAAACAAAAGCTTTTCCAAGTCATAACAATATGAATAAACATCGAATTGCTCGACAGGAAATTGTTCTCATAAATCTGTTTTTTTCCCGCATACTTTCGTGGGCTTTGTTCTATTATTTCACGTAATCTCTTTCCAATTCCCTAAGTCAGTATCTGATTTTAAAGCAAGCTTATTAGATGAAGAATTCTCATCTTCGAGACAAATCTCATATAATGACTCCATAAAAATCTCTTGAATTGGCCCTTGTCAAAAGATCGTACTTCTTTTGTTTTTCCTGGGGACTTTTACTGCCTTCCCAATGAATCGAAATTTTTGATACTTTAATCTCTAAGAAGCTCAAAAAGTTTAAAGATAGCTGTTTAATTTAAAACCTATACTTTAGATCCATAGATGGGGATAAATAAACAATAAAAGGACAATCTTGTTCCTTCAGATGCAATTTATAACTTCACAGAAGTTTAAAAGTTGAAGTTCCTCTTAAACCTTCTCTTTCCTTGTGATTCACTCCCAAGGTTAAAAAGTTCCAGTTACTCTCTCTCTCTCTACATAACATAAGAATACAAGAAAAGTATTAAGTTGTTTAATTTCTAATATAATTTAAATGGACATATATATTTAATTTCTGATCCAACTCCTTTTGTTAAATTAAAATGAAATTTCATATTTTTAATTTTCCATGTGTACAAAATAATTTAATCTTGAAATACAAATAAAATAACTTCTCTTATAACAGGTATTGAAATTAATATCAGCCTTAGTCAGATAAAAGTGTAAAATAAAATATTATAATGTACTTGCGATGTGCACACCAGTGACGAATTGACTACACTAGAAAAGCGTACCAGTTTGCAGCGGTGTCAGTACTCATTGCTTTCTGGATCAAGAGGCTACATATTACATATTTGCGGTCTTACTTCGATTCCAAAATATGATGACATTGCAATGCGACATCGCTGTAATAATTTGTTTCGAAGTAATTTTCCACATGTAAATATAATTTGCATTGAATTAAATCCCATTACATTTGAAGTACTTTTCAAAATGTAATAGTAATAATTTTCTACATGCAATTTATTTTACGACTTAATGATTGTGCTGCATAGAAAAATAAACATATTGAATTGAATATAATGAATAGATAACAACTATTGTTTCTTTAATTTCATGCACCTAATTAAACTTTTGTGACCCCACATTTCGCCTTGTCACGCCTATTAGGGTCGCCACCCATAGTTTAAGAAGCGCTACAACCGACAATAGAGAAGTTGCTTGGGAACTGATTAATTCAGTTTGTGACATTGGGCTATTCGCGGTTTCTCTTCACTAACCTTGGGGACTTTCAATTGAGATTGATTGCTTTCGCTAAACAACCTTTGCCCAACCAAAAATGAAACGTGATGAGGAATGTAATATGCAAAGCAGTTAGGAATGAAGTGAAGCGGTTAAATTAAGAAGTATATAAACTCCATCTGAAGGAGTAGAGTAGTTGAAGGAGGATCAGAGAGGCGTTGTAGTGAGAGGAGGTGGAATCCAAGTGCTATATTATAGGAAGTTGGATTTACAGATTAGTATTGAGGTGAGGTCCGAGTAGAGATCTCACGGATTGAGAATTGTTCTAGTATTTTCAGTAGTTGTTCCAGATTCGGAGTTGCAGTTGATAAGAGATATTGGTAAGAAATTGTTAGATTATTATTGGTGGGTTGAATTAAAGCGTTGGTACTCTTAATCTGGAGAGCACTATTATTAATGTCATAGTAGATATATATTAATAAATGTTGAAAGTTGTTTTAGTGGTTCTGTAATTATTGGTGTCGTAGTGTTTAATATTAGATATTAGTGATGGCACAAGATAACGCCCGGGATGACCGAGTGTTACAAGTTTTAGATTTAATTTTTTAAATTTTGAACGCAACAGAGTAAATTTGATTTACATATTTTATCAAAACTGTAACTTTTTTTTTAAATGTGAAAGGAATTAAGCATGTCCAAAGAAGTAAAGATTTTAAATCAAGTTATCTTAATAGTCGATAAGATTTCTTTCCCATTGCCACAATTCTTTTTTAAAATAATATAATATGTTATGTTAGGTTGCTTTTCTATGTAATGCTGAGTCCTTATGGAAATATAGCACTACGGAAGTAGTGGCCGCGGCAGCCCAGTGGTCATGATCGTGGGCTCCCGCCAAGCACTGAATTACGCCAAGAAATAGTGTACCAGATATATGTTCCAAGTAATGAAATATGCTAATTTTGAATTTTTATTCTATATATGAAATTTACTGTATGCATTTAATATGCTTCATGAATTTTATTAAAAAAATATGTTATCATTCCTTACTGCATATGGCCTTAAATAAAATTCTGCTTGGTGCCTGTAAATTGCTATTCCTCTCCCAAAATTAATTTCTAATATTCAAAGATTATTCAAGAAATTTGTTATTTATTCTGAGATAGATTTAATAGATATAGATCCTTTTCTTTAGTTCGAATACATTCATTGAAACAACATTTTACTCTATGCATGTATAAATTACGAGATTGGTTCAATAAAGTTCTTAGAAATTCCAATGTGTGTCACTCGTAGAATCGAAAAGGGTTTGGTTTTAGTACGCCTCAGGACTCAGTAGGCAGCTAAGTCTCAACAACTCGTTTTCGGGATCATGACGTCTATCGCTCTTAAAAAAATTTGCTTCATAACTCTTCTGGCCAGTGAGATCATCCTCGCCTTCTTTAGAAAAGATTCACTGGAAGCAACCCAACGTTTTGATTGCTGCTTGCTTTCCTATGTATAACGATTAATCTATTTATCATCGACGGTGACAACTCGAGACAAAATGACTTCGACAATTCCACGCGGCAGCTATCAAATTTTATATGGCAGTAAATAGCTATCAAATAAAAACTAACTTGTGAATTAATGTCAAATTTGTTTCAGCTTCGTTTAATCAATGGCAGCACCCAATGGTAGCAATGTTTCTTTATTGATGCCCTCTTTCATCAAATACACGTATTTTTTGAATCTTCGTCGTAAATTTGAAAAAAATAAAGGTAATTTTAACTTACCACCTATTTTATTGAGATTGGTGTAGGGTTTCAAATCTAGCTCTTTTCCTATTCCTTTTTCTGAAATTTCCTATTCCTTCCTCAAAGCTGTCGTTCCGCAAAAACGATACTCCCTGCGGATATGTGCTCCTCATTTTGAACTATTTCTGGAGACACCTCTTCCAGAAAATATCTTCTACTGCAAATGCCTCACAAGTGGATTTGGCAGAAGGATATTTCGGAGATAGTACTGATGAAAACGTAAGAGATGGTTAACTTGAAAGTAGGTAGAGAATAAAAGGAGAAATGTTCAGGCGCTGCATTGTAAACGATTACAGGAGAAACGGAAATGGTACGGATTTTAAAGTAAGAGATTCTTATGGAAAATACTTCATAAAAAAGTTTGTAAAGGGCATACACGAATAAAATTCAAGAAAATTACTCTATTGTTGTTTTTTACAATAGATTTTAATGTATCCTATGGTAATATAAAATTATATTTCGTTAGATAATAGTTTCTAGTCAGAGTAAATGTGTATTTTTTTAAATTTCAAAACAGCTTTCCTTCTATATTCTTTGACAGAATAAA
Organism: Nephila pilipes; assembly: GCA_019974015.1. NCBI lineage: Eukaryota > Metazoa > Arthropoda > Arachnida > Araneae > Nephilidae > Nephila > Nephila pilipes. The sequence continues at coordinate 150,296 of BMAW01107935.1, read as the reverse complement.
ATTTCTTGTAAACGATTAATATTTTTGTCTACTCAATACAAAATTACACAGTATCATTAGCAAAGCACATAATTTAATTCTAATTTTAAACTTGAAGAAGTAGTTGAGACTGACCCACATCATAGACATTATTTGGTCTATACATAGTTTTTCTTCTCGATTTCAACTTTTCTCGAGTTAAGTAAATATATTTTTGGGAAAGCTCTAGACAGCCCTACATGTCGTTACGTCATAAAAGCATTAAAGCAGGTATAAGCTACCAGAAATATAAATTGTCAATTTAAAATCCCGTTACATATCATTAAAATCTGAGCTATGTTTACATTTCATCCAAAAAATCAAATTGCTTATATTATTTCCAACAAAAAGAAATATTTTTCCTTATAAGTATATTTTTAGTTCTTACAAAATCAGCATGAAATACTCGTGTATATAGTAATAAAATCCATTACTTATATTTATAATTCTCTTACAAAAGTCGATGTTTTAAAACTATTTCATCGTCAGTGAAATAACAATTATTTTTTCACGAAATGTTGCTTAATGTTATGATAAACACTCATGCCAAAGCTTCTATGTTATCTCTCAAAATATTAAATTAATTTTGTACAAATATGCGTTTGGAATATAATTTCCATTCTAAAGACAATATTTCGAAGCAAATGAATAGACCAAAATGCTTTTCAATAGCATTCAGATTATCAGCTGACAAGTAAAGCATATCGAGTGTTAAACATTCATGTAACTATGTTATTGATCATCTACTATGTACCAAAAACAACAATGGGTATCGGAATGACATATTGCAGATAAAGGAATAGAGTTATTTTTGGTCTATTTCCATAGACACTGCTGGCCTTTAAAATTGCACACCAAGCTGGAACTATCTCATGAATATCAGAATCACATTAAAGAAAAGAAGAGGTTGGGATATGCAAATGATTAGTATTTTGATGCATTTAGCTGACGAAGGAGAAATAAACGACATCTGAAGCACTACATAAAAGAAAAGTTGTGTAGTGGATTTCAAAATCCGAATGCACTTTTATAAGTCCAGAGACTGCTCAGAATATAGTGTTTTGCCTCCCTTGACAATGCAGCATAGAGAGAGAAAGTGTTACTGGTGCACCGAACGACAAAGCTGGATACAGGATTGGCTTTTTCAGACGAGTCCCAGTTCCGCTGATTCTAAAGGCTGTATATTTGTCATGAGGCTCCGAGATGATCGCTCATCGCTTGTTTGCACTTAATATTGGCATAGGGGCCCTACACCTGATGTGATGGTTTGGGCAACCATTGGGTACCCGATATGCACGTCTCTTGTTTGGATCGACGGTAATTTCAACTCAGATCTTAAGTCTAGTGGTTGTGCCCTACCTTGAGATTTGACAAACGCCATCTTCCGGATAATGCACGACCACATGCTGCTCGTCTTGCTTTGACCTTCCACGATACACAGAATATTCGATTGTTGCCCTGGCCTGTATGGTCTCCAGAGCTATCACCTATTGAAAACTTCTGGTCATGAATTACTGAGAGACTGGCCATCCACCACTAAAAGGCTAATACGGTTGATGAAATGTGGCATAGACTTAAAGCTGCAAGGAAAGAGTTGCTCGTTTCTGTCATCCAAGCCCAGTTCACCTGTATTGCATATATATATATATATATATATATATATATAAATTAGGATCTTACAAGAAATGAAAAATTTGCACTTTCTTTTTAATATCTCCATAAGAAGACACAGTACCCTAAAAATTTCGAATATACTTTCAAGTTTCCATAGTTCAAGCTATCTTACTTAGTAAGTAACTTTAATTTTCTTTAAATTCTGCGACAAGTTTTAAAGCACATTTTTTTTTTAAAAAAAAAGAAAATTTTGTGAAATACTCATTTTTTTAGTAACAATGGTCTATAAAACTATAAATTCAAAAGCCATTTTAATGAGCTTTATTTTTATTTCTCAAATATTGGCCATATTTTGATTAAAATTTTGAAAAAATTGACATTTATGATAAAGTTCATATAGGAAATTCTAATTAATATATTTGGCTTTTTGTTTCAGTAGTATATTCAATATACAGATATATGTGTTGTTAAGCAGAAAAAATTGAGTTATTTCTAAAATTTACTGAGTTATACCAATAGCTATAAGAACAACATGAATTTACAAAAAAAAAAAAAATAGATCACATTTTTAAATAAAATTCAAAATAAATAGTTATATACTTAAAGGCTTTGTTTGAAGTTCACAACATACCAAGAGATGTATAGAACATTGTAGTAAGATTTCAATTGAATATATGAAAAACGTTTTAGAAATGATATTTTATGTAATAAAAAAATTTAAACTTTTCCTGAAAATGTAAATAAAGATTTTAATGTTTCTTTTAAACTTATATGCTTACATTAATGCATTCACTAACTACCCTAGAAACAATTGAAAACTATTTTTAAAATCGTAAATATGTGGGCTTTCATAAAACGTAATAAAGAAACTTTGGAAAATTTTTACGAAAACGGAGATATTTGGGTAGGCACATAATGTTCGCATTCGCATAATGTTAAAGAATAGGATCCGAAATTTAGAAATATTTTCCGATAAAAAAATAGCTCCAAAGTTAATTTTATATTCTGACTTCGCTATTCTTCAGGGGAAAAAAAGACATGTTTTAAAACACTTCGTATTTCCATCTCAAACGATTCGATTTTTCTGAAATAAAAAGTTTTACATGTTTCGTCTCCAACACTTGCTAAACGTCTTTTAAAATTATATGTGTTCGTATGAAAAATGGCGTATTTCTAGAATATTGCTAAATTTTACGAATACTGCATCATAAAAGTTTACAGGTGTTACAATGTCACTAACTTATGTAAAAATTCTTCTGTTTCAAAATGTATTCGAAGTTTTGATCAGGTTCTGTGATATTCGGCGAAGACAGCCCTAAAAGTGGGTCAAATGATATTTCATCGATTTTCAAAACTTTAAACTGCTGTTTCTGAGATTTTTTTTTCCTTGACGGTCATGTACTTAAAATGCAAAGACCTTTTTTGTTATTCATATAATATTTTGAAATTTGTTTCTTATTATCTTGCATAATATGTTTGAAAATTCAGTGCATGGAATAAGGAGTTGGATAAATAGTAAGTGTTTTAGAGACAATCCACAAAATTAGATATAACTGTACTTTAATACTGAAAAAAAAACATTTGTAAAACTGTAATTTACAATATATTACAATTAAGTCCATGTACTGAACAGTGAACAACAGTTATAAGATATTGAGGAAAAAATTGTTTAAAAAAACAATCTCTTGTTGTATCACTTGCCCGTAAAAGGAACTTTGCAAGCAATAATTGCGTACAGATGTTTGCTTAAAAGACGCTCCAGTGAAGAGAGATTATGGTAGGTGACACAGATGCAAACGTAAGTCACGCTGCTAATCAAACCTATGTGCGATCCAAGGTCTTTATGAATAAAGTTAGTTGTTATTCTTATAACTACGTCCTTTGTCTCACACGATCGACAAAAACAAAAGTTAAGTAACTGAAAAGTAGAGTATTAAGCATCCATAACTGTCCTAAGAATTTGAAGTTAAATTATTAATTTTGAAGTTGAATTGAAGTAAGGTTTAAAAAGTAAAAAAAAACGAAGAAAAAGAAGTTATTACTAAGTTTTGAAAATAAAAGATTCTCCCTGAACTGAGTATTTCATGTTTCTTTCAATACGGCAAATAAATTTTCTTCTTTTCAATATTTAATGACAGAAATACTCCGAACCCTTAAATTATTCCTCTTCACTGCTTCCCATATGCGGTACTAGAATGCTCGTGGAGCCAGGGTTATTTGAGTCAAATGGTAGATTAGAGTTCTGATGCTTCTAAAACCATCTTGAAGTGGTGCTGTCGCACGTTAAATCTGTCGAGTTTCAAAGTACTCCATTGATGTGGTGTGGAAGTTTGGAGAATGGGGTTGCAATTTCAGGTGTCCTCCTAGTCAATCGAGGGTGGCTCAAATTAATAAAGAAAGTCTTCTTCTTAATAAGACGTTTAGGAACAATCAGTCATTTGGTACGAAGTGTGAACACCAGAAGGATGAATTCATATTAAAAGTTGTGTTTCATAAAATAACTTTTCGAGACACTCGTTGACTCGTTAGAAGAATTAACAGAACAAACTAAGCGCATCCTAAATGACGTAATAATTATAAGATTGAATCTAACAAGAGAAATTCCATCACTACCCGATATCCATTCCGCTTAACAGTCCAGAAGATCTGCTAAATTATTATACGAAAGTAACGAACTTTAAAACAAATATACTTATGCTAATGGAAAAAGACACTCCCCTCATCACTTAAAGAAAGCTTTAGAAAAACCAACGTAGTTACATTTACAACGCATGCTCAAAATGTTCACCCTTTCTAATAGACAATACTGATTATTTTAAGCATATTTTAAGAGACGCATTTCAAAATGCTTGGAGTTACTTTTTATATCATTTGAGTAATGGCAATGTAAAAATTATCGGGCTGCGAACTCGAACTGAAATTTCCCTTCAACGTTTTTCTTAGGGAAAAGGGACATTTACAGAGATTCCAGATAGCTCGGTAATCTTATGGATATCTCCACTGGAAGAAAAATTACGGACTTTTCTTGAATTTTCCCCTTGATAGCACACCTGACCCTGAGAGACCTTAACACAGAGAGATGCGATGCATTAGGTAAGTGGATCTGCCAAGGAATATTTGGTAGCACGACCTAGTGAATCTGCCTGGGCTGTCGGAAACTGTCGGAGTGTTTCTTGGAAGTGCATAATATTAATTCAGAAATATGTCCAAATGCGAACTTGTAAACTGGTGAGCAAAAAGTCATTTTAATGTCTTCGTTCCTGTTGTGTATCTATACAAATGTTATGTTTCCTGTTTGTGCTGTTTCTTATCTTTTCCTGAATATTTGTGATCAAAGTGTCACTAGCCGTTATTCTACGTGTTGAACTGATTTCACTCGTATTCACCAACATGAGAATTAATTTTTGTAACAATATGTTGTTTGGATTTTACTTTCATAAATTTTGTTCTCCAAATAACAAAACAAAGGAGTAATTGAATGTCCATATTAGGAGAACGAAATAGATGGAAATTTCTTGAAATGAGTCGATCTCCAAAAGTAAAAAAAAAACATTCTTTAAGCATGTTTCATTACTCGTATGGCCTATTGCCACATCTTCTATGACCTAACAGCTCCGTTCCCTTGATCTGAGCATTCCCTCATATTTTTTTTCTGTGGGCGTATTTAAAGAGTAAAATTTATGGAAATAAACACCAAAAATAGATTATCTCAAAAGTACCATTACTCAAAGATGCAATAAGTTACTTCCAGCGTCTTGAAACGCTTTCCTCAAAATACTTGTAAATGAATTAAACTAGTTACGTTTTGTCTCCTAGAAAGGAACAAGCATTTTGAACATTTTTTACTAAAGATGCTCAAATTTTTCGTACGTTACGTTAGAAGTACTCTTTGCCATTAGTCTGAAAATAGCAGTTTTAAATTTCATTGTCTTTGCATATTGAATTTGTGAAACGTCAGTACCGGAACTTTTAGGACATCCGCTCAAACAACGTAATAATTCACTTTTTGCATCAAAACTTACCTTTTATAAATTAGTAATAAAAACTATTACTGTGAGTATTTTCAATGTGCTTGCCACTGATATAGCAATATACGTATTTTGCTACAAAACTACATCGTTAGTAGAAGGGACTAGTTTTTTACTCCTTTCTGTAGTAAGCTTTTAACTTTACTCTTATGTATAGTAACTATTTACTGCTGTGAAGATAAAGACTGTCTTCATGCATTATATTCTAATACCACGATTTGAATAGAGATAATTTTAAGGGACACTTTTCATTAAAATTAATAAACATTCGTGAAATACTGCATTCACTGCAATGTTAAAAATTTGAATTCAAACATTATTCTCAGCCATAATCTGAGTAATTGATGAGCATATGACACTAAAATTGGTTTTATAAAGTTCTAAAATTACATAAATGATATAATGAGTATATATTTAAATTGTTTTTCCCTCCAAATAAAAAATACAAACATAAACTTTCTAAGCGATATGGATTTAAATATTATTTCAAAAATTTCCGCACACAATTTGAACTAAATTCTAAAGCAGCATTCATATACAAACCCAAATAAGCCTCATCTGATTTATATGTTATGCGAAAACGGAACTCAAATCCAGTATTCCCTTACTAGCCCCTCCCCCAAATCTTATAAATTAGATAAATAACTTTACTAACCCTTAACGAAAGACAGCTCTTTTCAAAGAAAGTGTCTAAATCTTATTTCGGAGGTTTTAATAATCCTCACGAATGCAAGACTTAAATTCAGTTGCATTTTTTATGGGCCTTTTTGCCAGAAATTGAGAAAAGAAAATTGGAAAATATTTATTAATTCCTAATGCGATTCTATATTTTATTTGAAGGTTTTTAAAATGGATAAAATCATTGCTTTTTCTGAAATAATTTACAAAAGTCGAGAAACCCTATGATTACTTGGTTATTCCTATAAATTTTACTACTCATCATCAACTTTCCAATTTTGCAGAATATTATGTAATACAATCAATGTCAAAGAAATAATGTCCAAAACCATTTTTAAAATTCAATTGCCCATTTGAAAATATCAATTATATCAGTGTTTTGCAGAAAATTAAAAAAAAAAAAAAAACATTATAAAAAGGAGTTTCCAATTAGAATTGTTAATTTATGTTACAGAAGAAATTTGTTTCAAATGTATGACATATTTTTTTGAAATATTACTTTTTCCTCAGAAAAAGACTCAATTCTGCATTTGCTGTTGATTGAATGCCTGAAAAAGGATTTCATGTATTCATTCTCAAACCTAAAAGGCCGTGAAATACAGTATTTCATATATTTAACAAATTATTTTATTTTAGTATTCTCCATCACTTTTGAATTTATTTTTGCACACGTAATTCGACGATTACATTTCATGTAGAAAAGAAACATTTAGAAGTATTTTCATTTTTATTTGATGTCAACTGATTAATTATATATTCTCAATTGTCGCTTCTCTGGATATTTCTTACTTATTTTCCAAAAATTATCTTTAATTAAGACAGTTTTGCAAGATTTTCATTAACTCACAATTTCTACTTACTAAAATTCAAAAATGGCTCATTTTTCCATATCTCAACACGAATCACGGAAAATTTAAAACATTACATAAAAATAAATTATGTGTTGAAAGTCCTGAACGAAACTGAAATTATAAAACAACAATTTTAACGAGTCCATTTTCAGTTTTTACAGCCTTCACGGTTCAAGAAAGGTTTTCAATGATGCTGACATAATTTTCTGCTTATAATTTGTATTTTGTATTTTTATTTTATTTCTAAAAGATTAAGCGATTAAATAAAATAAACGTCTTAGGCTTAATGTGTTATTGAACTACAAACTTCTTATAGGGGGTTTTAGTAATTAAAGAGAAAATGCACAGAAATCATTCGAAAGTTTTTTATCACACTCGAAAGTTTTTTATCCAGATATGAAACAAACATTTCATACAAGAAATGAGTTCACGTAACATGGATCTACAATACATATTTCATTGCACTCAAATCAAACTCGTTATGATAGTTCGTAATAATGATTCTTATTTTTAAAAAAAAATCATTCGTATTTTTAAAATAAGATACACCTTTTGTGACTTCACTTATCTGTGAAATAAACATAACGACTGAACAATCTTGAGTAGTAGAACATGAAGAAATAATTTGAAATTCATATTAATTCGTACGTATGTATATATTCTTTTTTATTAAAATATTTTTTTTATTTTCGAAAGAAAAAAAAAATGGTTGCCATGATAAAATACGACCAGTCATCAAGCGTAGTTGCATTTATGGCACTAACCAGACATTTCGATTTTAAGAAAAGTAATAGAAAATCGCAATACTTTGTATTTTCCCCTTGATTTTATTCCCTCGAACAACTTATGAAATATTGACATTTTTCTTCACAATGTGTGTGATTATATCTGCATAACTGTGTTCTAAAAAACTGTTAAATTCTCCCATGAGCTCCATTTACATATATATATATATATAAATATATATGCTTGTGTGTGAGTATAAAGTTATATATATATATATATTTATAAAAGAATAAAACTCAAAGGGTTCAAATCACTAATTACAACATATAACAAACAACCGTCTAAAAATAACCACCGCCAAATCTATACTATTCATAGATAAGTAAGTTAAATATTTAAAATATGACTAAAGCCAAATTAATATTTATGCAAATCAAATAAAACTTATTTTTGTACAATCTTTAAACAATTTAAAAATTTAAGACTTGAAAACTAAAAAAAGTCTATGAGCACACCAGAAATGAAACAACGGAAGCTAACAATGGAAATAATATCATGCATAATAATATTATAATAATAAAATATTATATCCAGACTAGAATAATGGACATAATAATTTATTATTTACATTAATGGATACTGTTCCATACTTTGGAATAGAATAATGTGAATCTATCGATATTACTGAATAAATCATCACAATTTAATGAATTAAATTAAAAGAAAATATAATAACAAATCAAAAATCAAGAAGTCAACCGTAGAAATAAAAAAGTTCATCACAGTGTTTATCTTCAATTTAACAGAAAAAATTAAATTACATATTGATAAACATCTAAAATATTGTAAAAATTACTTAAGTCTAAATTATAAGAGGATTTTTTAATAATACGTAAATTAATAAAAAAGTAAGCATACTGAAACAAATGCACTCATTGCCATTAAAATGTTCATAATAAGAGATAAGAGTGGGTTTGTTATGAAACTTGGCATCTAGGTATGTGTCAAGCAGATATGTAACACATCAATCAATAACTCCCGTGACTAACCCAGAGATGGCGTTCGTAGTAAACCAGTAACCAGGTCTTTCTAGAGTACTAACCTTTGCTTGAAACGTGTCAAAATTTTAAGTCGATCGGACCAGAAACAGCTGAGTTATCGAGGTTGGAGTAAAGTCGTTTTGTAGTTTGTTTAAAAAATGGAAAAAAAAGAGTTTCGTGTTCTGATAAAACATTGTTTTTTAATGGGTAAAAACACCGTGCAAGCGAAACAATGGATTGAAAAATGTTACCCGGACTCTTGTCCATCAAAAGCAACGGTTTGTCGGTGGTTTGCCGAGTTTAAACGTGGTCGTACCGACACAAATGACGCGGAACGCTCGGGTAGACCTGTGGAAGCCGTTACACCGGAAAATGTGAGTGAAGTGACAAAAATTATAATGAAAGATCGTAAAGTGAAGCTCCGTGAGATTGCTGAGATGACACAGATATCATATGGAAGTGTATTTACTGAAAAAGGTTTTTTGAAGTGAAGTGAAAAAGGTTTTTTCCAAGTGGGTGCCGCGATTGCTTTCGATGGAACAAAAACAGCAACGAGTCGATGATTCAGAAAGCTGTTTATCGCTATTTACTCGCAACAAAAAAGTTTTCTTGCGAAAAAAAAAAAGAGATTCGGAAAAGCGTTGGAACGATTGTATCACCCTAAAAGGTGATTAACAAAAGGTGTTATGTTGATGAATAAAAAAAAAATTTGCAAAAAAAATGTTGTTTTCAATGTTAGGCTCGGGAGTTATTGATCGATGTGTTAAATGATCAGAAATGCTGCGTGCCTTGGTGCCTTGCCGCTATGTTGGAAAGCGGGTCGTCTGTTCAGCGAACATGTCGTCACCTAAGCCGTATTGACTTTACCGTGACGAGATGTTGGGACCATTGGACAGGAGGAAGATCTGTTTTACCTCGACCAGGCTCAGGACGCCCATGAATTAAAGGAGCTGTCGTAAAAATAAAAAAGTTTCTTGTATTGAAAATTAATACTCCAAACTATTAATACTGCCAAATCTCATTTATTTCACAAATTAACATGCCAACTAGAGTTCAAGACTCACCTAGTTATATGACAATTTTTTTTCCATGGAATACTGTTAATTAAACAAAACAAAACGAGCACTTCCTTGTTACCACAGCGTACAAAATAATATACTTTTTTCAATATCGTTCATTTCACGGTGACAAAAAATTAAACAATTATAAATAAATTCACGTAAGCAAAATAATAAATTTAAATAATTGTTTTCCTTTTAACATAATAAACTGAAATTTATAAAGTGGATCTCACAGGAGCGTTTACAGTAAATGTGAAACGAGATGCGCAGGACGTCATACGGGACGTATGCCAGAAAGCACGACTATATCACATCATGCATTCATGCTAGAGGTGACCCAACAGGTACTAAAATCTCTATTTAATTGTTATTTTTCCTACGATAAATGATCATTTTGCTTTGACTTTGTAATCTCTTACTTTCATCTACGTTGTACTTACGTGCGTAAAATTTCGTTTTATTCTGACGATTCTTATTGGTATGCACATTTTCATGGCAATGAGTGTATAATAACCAAAGAAAGATACAATTCGTGGTGTTATGTTACTAATACAGCTAAACCCAAACACAAAATTTTAAGAAACACTTCAGAAAAATCAAGATAATCGGAGTAGCTTAGTAGTTATGGTCACAAGCTCGGGACCGACGATATTTCCGTCGAGTTGTGGGTTCCAATATGATGCCACTAAAGACCCGCCATCTAGCACGATTAAATCGATTGAGGCTTCATGTCTTCCTGCGCAAACTTCTTATGGCAGTGAGTGTGTAAAAGAAATTACCACGTCATTAGAAATAAAGTTGAAATCTTTTTGCCCACAGAAACAAATGCAGAAAAGAATTAATTATCTAATGATATAAAAATTTTAACAAATTGCAAATAAATAATTAAAACAAGCCTTAACAATAACATTTTTTAAGAAACGTGAAGCACAACATGAATTTCATATATGCATGCTATCTCTCTCTACCTGTCTACCTCTTCTCAATGAAAGAATTCACCACCAAAGAAAAAACTGGTTGGTTTGCTTAAATGAAACCATTCGAGCAAATTGATTGACTTAAATGAACGGAAAAACTGAACTTGTTTAAAATTTCTAAGGAAAAATTAATGAAAAGATTTTTAAAAAAACAATGTTTTACAAATATTTAAAAAAAAACAAAAATATCAAGTAAAAACAGCTTTAAAAATGGAAAAATATATCTAAAATAAGTCACGATCTAAATAAAAAAAATCTATATATTCAGAAAACATGTTTATTAAAAAATTGTAAGAAATAAGAGAAAGAAGGAGTAATAAAGAAATAATGAGCCAAAGGAGATTTTATTAAAAAAA
>BMAW01107935.1:71604-138937 GCA_019974015.1 Nephila pilipes | reverse complement strand
CAAGTATGAGATGGAAGAATTCAATCTGATACGTTTTACAATGATGGTATTCGAAAGGTAAAGAAACGCTGGGAGAAATGTATAACTCTGCAGAGTCTCTATGTAGAAAAGAATATTAAAAAAAATTATGTTTATCTCTCTATTATTTTTAATAATATTTAAAACTTTTACAATATTGTTGGTTATTACAATCTATGGATTGGTGAAACTCAGCAAATTAACACTAATTGCTGTAATTTGCAAAATTATTTATAGAAGAATATTTTAATATGCCGGATAAATTTTATCCAGATACCTCGGCTATTTTAGTAATCAATAAAACATTACGTTACCCTCTCGTATAGTCCCTTCACGATTAGTGATATTTTCATGATTTCAAGCATGTTCTTATACAAATCTATTCCTTTTGCAAGGGTCTTTATCACACTAATTCTTCAATATTTTTATATTTGTAGAAAACTGAATGCTGTTGTCAAGTTTTTAAGATGTTCACAATTTTGTCATAAACATTTGACTCTAAATAATGCCCTACCAATATACTCGTATTGTATTCAATATTTGCAGTAAAAGATGAAAAATTGTTGCACAACATCTTCCGAAATTTATGAAATAGATATCATTTCAAATACTATTCATTAGAATAAGAATTAATTCACATAATCTTTTATGTAAATAAGAGGTCTTCTCTGTACAATACGTTTGTGTATCTAAAGAGAGTGCTGTTGTCAGAAGCACACATTTGAATAAATATATCGTTTCTGTATACAAAATAATAAAGCCCTCAGATTAATTTATAAAACAGTTCTTATTTTTTTGTCTTTGAGAAACAAATTTCGTTGGAGTGCAAAAAATATTTTTATTCGGCAAGTAAAAATAAATATACGAAAATTACCGAAGATAAACATACAAATATTGGAATGCATTAAAAAAGGACCATAAGATATCAACGTTAAAGTAGAGATCCATTTTTAAAATAAAAAGGTTTTCCCTCATTTTACGAGATTATCTAATCGAGGAGGAGAATCCAGAAGCGACAAATGACATCGGCGTCAAAAAGTGCTTTCAGGAAGTAAATCAAACATCAGTGACAGCGCCGAGATCCATTATCCTTTCAAAGTAGCCCGAATGGAAAGTGTTTTTTCTGACTTTATCAGCCTCTGTGATAGGCCGTGTCACGATCTTTGGGAGGAATAAAAAAAGAAACCTATTGAAACTTCCTGCAGAGTAATTTTGTGTCATTTTTTTTTAGATCGTTCAATAAAAATGCCGAATCTTTTGACTGATAGAAACGTTTGCGGAAACGGCTTTTGTGAATCTGAGAGTCAATGGCACAATGGTTTCTATTTACCGTTTGTTGTATGATAACTAGGCTCAGAAAATACCCAAAAATGTGGAGAAAGTAATTGAAGGATTCTTTTAAAAAAATAAACAAGCAAACACAATGAAATAGAGATCCCGTTCCTTATGCTACAGAAGTTTTCACAAGAAGAATAAAAAAAAGCAGTTTATCAAATAAATATCTAATCAAATAAAAGTTTAGACAAAATAATGTATCCGTAAGAAACTAAATAATAAGTCTCTTGGAATAAAGAAGATAAGTTTAGCAAAGGAATGAATTAGTTTGTTGGTTTTATTAACTTTTAACTAGAATCAACACAAGGGCTTCAATTGGCTATATATCTCTTAATTTTGAACCTCGGTCAAATGAAGAGGACGAAATCTCAGTTGGCATCTCCCTCCCTTAACTCCCAGTCCACGCCCAAGGAAAGACTTTGAAACTCGACAGATTTAACGTACATCAGCCCCGACTACACGGCAGGTATTTAGTGGCATTACAGGCTCGAACCCACGACCCGAAGAAAACTACCGGCCACGTGTCCGTGACCAGGACTACTAGGCTACCATGGCCGCACAAAGAAGGAAGGATCCCTTTAGATTTTTAACAAAAGCAATTGTATTGAATAATTTACTTCTTCATAATTTTCTTGATTATGAGGAAGCATAGCCAAGATTATATGTTATTACTTTCAAAATTGGAATACAATAAAAGTTTCAAAATTCCATATGGAATCTAAGCTCCTGCTAAATATTTTTAATTAATTTGTCGAAGCTCATATATCATATGGGTGATAGTAAAATTTGGGATCAACGAAGTAAACGATTAAGGTCTTTTGTTGCAGAGAAATTGCTTGAGTTTGTGACAGAAAATGCCTGATTAAATACATTTCTTACAATGATTCTAATAATATAATATAGAAGGCAGTTTCAAATGTTTTCCTCTCGTCACTTTAATTTTTTTTACCCATGACTGAGGCACCACCGTTTCATAACACTCAAACTTACTAAATAATCAGTCAATAAATATTCAGACAAATATTTGAACTGCGTTTATTCTGTCGCATAATAATCACGACAAAATGGTTAATTAATACAAGTCCACAACCAAAGATTAACTGATATTTCTACTTATTTCAATAATAGCAAAGGTGGATCGGAGTCAGAAACAATATTTATTTCCAGGGTCCAAATCAAATATCAGCTTTCCGTCTGTCATTTAACTTCTTGTGATTAATGTCACCCACGCTTTTACTTAAAACTCCCCTCAGAATTTAAAAACGTCCAGTCCCTTCTTATTCACTCACTGATAAAATAATTTTAGCAATATTCATTTGTATTAGTCACAGTTTATTCATAAAGTGATGTTCTCAAATAAAATAACGTCATAAAGTATCCCGAAAGGTTAGTTAAAAGAAAATGCGTGAGACCCTGTCACAAGGCATTTAAACTTTTGCATTCCAATAATAATAACGCGTGTCCAAACGTCTCCAGAGTCACAAATGAGGAATTTACCAAGTTCAAGTGGGAACAGCTGACCATACTCCCAACAGCCAGGACACGTCGCCTTGAGATTTCCATGTGTCTGGTCCCTTAAAAAAAACATCTGAAATGAAAGCGCTTCTACTCAGACAACGCACTCAAGGATTCTGTGAAGTTCTGGGTCTCCTCACGGACACAGGAATACTAGGAACAACGAATCCTTCGGCTCGTTAATCAATGGGATCGTTGTGCTAAGACCTATGGTGTATACTTTGAATAATGTCTTCATTTATACACACAGTGTCGTTTCATACCTTTTCATTTGACCCCCTCCTTGTATTTTATATTTAAGATGGAAGTAGAAATTCCACATAACTAACATTATGTTCACGAAATCAAAATGTCTGGTAGACGACAGCCTTAAATGTAAAGAAAAACCATTTCTTCTTAAAACGTGCTTGCGTATTCAAAAAATCGCTCTCTATTGAATAACTTTTGAGCTGTAACAACATACTGAATAAGGGAATTATAACTAGAGGCCTCGGTAGCCTTGTGGTCATGGTTACTCATGGGTAGCGTTGCTTTTATCGAGTCATAAGCACAAGCCCTAATGAAATTTGAAGGTCAACCAATTAGAGGAGCTGATGCACATTAAATTTCATTGAGGCACCAAATCCTCTCGTTATCATGGCGGGGAAGTTTGGAGAGGGATGTGCCCACTGAGGTGTCGTCCTCGTTACTTGACCTAAGTTCAAAACTACGAGATCTGTCGCCTACTACGAATTCTGGGTTGCTTCTAAGGCCAAATTTAACAAGCAATCACAATTACATTTTAAATATAAGGTAGAAAATAGTTTAACGAATCTATTCCAGTTTCTCGAAAATTAACATAAGTACCTTACGCCATCCCCCTCCCAAACAATATTACTGAACACTGTTTAGTTATCTAAGATCTATGAGAGCATTATCTTATAAAATGGCTATGTCTCATCTTTTTATAAAGTTTCTTTGTTGTTTCTATTCAAATTCGAGCACAAATCGTTATCTGAGAATCAAACTTCCTTTCTCTTTTCTTTCCTCCCAGTTTCTCTCATCCTATAGAGGTTTTAATAGGCCTTATTCCTTTGAGATTCAGTAAGTTTACAGATAACCAATCAAAGAAATAAATTTTTTTTTAAAGAATGATAAGAGAAGTGTGATTAAATGCGGAGCCCTTTGGACTTAAGAGGAGCCTTTGTGTGCAATTTAAAAATGAATCTTTTCTGCTAAAGACTATGATGGAAGTTTGTGTTGTTTATTTCTTTGAAATTGATTTTAACTTTTTATTTCGAGTAGCATTTGTGTTTCAATGTTCATTGACAGTATTTGGTGATAATAATAGCTTTATAATAAGAAGAAATCTGTAACTTTCGTTACGTTAATAGATAAAATTGCTGGAAACATACTTTTTTCTCAATCGAAATAGGAAAGAATGTTTCTGTTCTTTAAACCTCTCGTATGTGACAGTTTCGAAACCAATTCATTATTCAAACGCTAGTTACAAACATTCAGCTATTGACTGCATTTAAATTCAATAGCATTATTTAAATCCGTAGTAAATTCCCATGCAAATTATTTTATGTGAAGTTTATATAAATAATCACACTTATCATAACGATTTCATTTCGCAATCATGATAAAAAGGTTTTTAACACATTATTATGAAGTTTATTAATAACTTCACCGCAAGTTAACTAGAGTGAGACGAATCCCCTGCGGATTTCAAATCTGGAATTAAAATTGTAATCTATAATATTGACATGATGATAAAATATTAAAACTATTATCAAACTGTCAATTTTAATTACCTGAATGTTGTTCCAATGTTTTTAATTGACACGAAATGCCAAATATGTCACGACACATCGCACTGAATAATAAAGAACAACTTTAGTTTAATACGGTGTGTGGTTTCCATAGTAACTGATAATGAAAGCCTAAGGAGAATATAAAAATGCGGGCAAGACTTTAATCAATGTTGTCCGAATTATCAGGCAATCTGCATCAATATTCTCTTGAAATTAAATGAATGGTTAAGATGCCATTTCATCTTTGGCTTAATGATTCTCACTCATGTTATTCGGTATTGAAATAAATTATTCATTATGCTTCAGTGAATTGAATTAGGATAAAGCACCTTTTCATTTAAAAATAATTTCGGAAGATTATTATTTGACCATCAATCATCTAAATTCTTATTGGTTTATTAATTTTAGCTTTACAAAAAGCGTTAAGGGTCACAATCCGTAGTCAATTCCGAAAAATATGTTTTGCTTTCTATTACTTACATTTTTCGAGTAAGGAATAGGACTGTTCTGTATATACCTTGTAATTGAAAATAATAATCAAATTTGAAGAAGATATATGCGATGGGTTTTGAAACTCATTAGTTTTCTTGCTATAAGAAGTTGCGACAATTGGGAATTAGAAGAAAGGAGGAGGATAACTTTTAGATGCAACAAAAAATACTGGGTTCTGGGAATATAAGAAAAGATACGTAAACAAAATTAAAAAAAAAAATTATGTGCAAAATGGTAAGTCCTCGACATATTCTGGAGAGAAAAGTAAAAGTTGATAATATATACCAAATTTACTATGGATTAGTTTTATTACTATATTAATTGTTTTTTTGAAATTTCGATTAACGCTACGTAATGTAATTTTCATCAATATTGTTTATGTATTACAATTAAACAAAAACATTTCGAGAAATTAAAAATCATCTGTGAGAATTTCTTAAAATGTAAGGTTTGTTTAAAATGAAGATAAAAAAAATTGTCATTCGAAGAAATTCGACCAGTGTGTGTTACTCAAGGCCTAGCTTTATAACCCTTGAACTACAAAATAATCAAAGAAAAAAATACTCTTATACTTTGCTTGCGCAAAAAAGGATTTAACAACTTATCCAAAGCAAGTGACCCGTAGATTTCGTAGCACATTCTTTCTCACTGTGGGTTACACGCTAGTGCTCGAGCTACACTTAAAGTGGATTTGAAGCGTCTATTCATTTGTTAGCCTCTTGTTGTTTCAGACTCATTCAGTGTGTTGAAAGTCTTACCCAAGACAGTAACTTACCCAAGTTTGATTTTTATTATTAAAATATTTAGATTTTGGCGTATTCGTGATTTTACTTACTTCTGTAATCCTCATGTAATACATTGCGGTACATAAACAATTTCGTTTCTTTTAAAATACAAAAAACATTAAAATTACTTATAATAAACAGTTTAAAATAAGAGTTATACGTTTAAGTTTCTCTTCTGCCTTGTTGATTGTCTTTGTTTTCGTTTGGAGTAGACTTCCCACACATTCTTCCACCTGGACTATCCTTCCTCGCAGCTGACCAGCTGTGCGAATCTTCAATGTTTGCTTTGGGGCTTTACGAATCTGTTGGCCGCGATGCATGGCCATTGCATTTTGTGCACATTTGCACTGAGTAATTTTTTTAATAATTCAAGAAACGAATAAGGAAGACATAAATAATAGACTTCGGGGTTTATACAAGTGTTTTGTTAGTAATTCCTAGTTACTGGTAATTAAAATGGGAAAAAAATTATTTTTTTCCTAAAAAAAGTGAAAAGAGTAAAAAGTGCTGATTGTAACCAATCGTCATTTCTGGTTTAACGTAGCAGTTTTCATTTTTTCATCTCTGGATGGAAGCAAAATCGAATCCACGAATTGATCTTAACAACCTTTAATGAAGACGCATTTTAGTCAATAATTTATGGCATCGGAACTTTTACAGGAAACCATCATTTTGAAAAGAAAAACTCCATTTGTAGCTCTCTTCTTTATGTATAGATTCTTTTATATACTACAAATTCAAAACTTTTTTAAAATTAAAAGTATAGAGGCAGCGGTTGTTTTCTCTAACATTTTAATCACACTTATAAAAATGAAGACTCTGAAGTTTTTTTTTTTTTAAATTGATAATAAAAGTTATAAGAGTAATAAAAACATTTGTAATAAGTAATTCAATTCCTTGATACTCATTAATGACTTATCAAGATGTTAATGTAAATCCTTCACTCAATAAAAAAAAATTAACACTAGATCTAGTCGATATAAAGAAGCTAGATATCCCTAATATATATATATATATTTAAATAAATAAAGTCAGCTATTGTTTATACAATTTTTCAAAAAGCAATTAGAAAAGTTGTTGAAGCATTGGTTTTTTTACAGTATATATTCCGTGCTTACATTTCAGAGAATTTAGTTTTTTTATAGTATTTCTTACCAAATGTCTGTATATTCATTCACTGATATTTCCTGAAATGGAAGAAAAAATTGTAGAATAAATCGAAATCGTTTTCTTAATTCTATTTCTTCTGATATGGCCGCATTTGGAGATAAATATGAGCTCGATTGAGCCGTTTATGTTCCTTATCATTTAAGAGTTTGAAGTCATCAACTGATACTAAGGCATGTAATAAGGCCCTTTACGAAAAAACAGCAGAAACTTGGCACTGAAAGCTCTTCTTACAAAAACTTTGCTTTGCCGAAGAGCCTGAGATTATTCTGAAGTTTGTTTGAAAGACCTACCAAAAATAAAGAAAAAGTAATGGGAAATACACATTCCGCATCACAAACTTCTTGTAAAGAGTTTAGTAAAAAAAGAAATCGGACTCAAATGATTTCGGCGAAGATAATGAGACTTTTCTCTAGAAAAGGATCAAACCAGTTTCCGTACTTATGTATCTCGCTAGACTTTTATAAGTTCGGTTGTATACAATATCCCTCCTGGCTTTAGGTGTCAGATACATCTCGAGAACCTTTCTTCGATTGACTGGAAAAGAAATAATATCCTATGGCATGGAATAAATTCTGCAGAAACTAAACAAAATATTTTGGGTTTTTTCCTAACATTTTCAACTCGAAAGATTTCGCATTTGTAAAATTGTTTGACCCTAGTACATATTTCGTATGAAATATTGAGCAGTGATCATTTTCCGACGATAAAATTGGTACGCTAGTGCAAGTTCAAAACTAGTTTTTACGCAAAATCACCCATTTTTCTACATTTTTGGCAGCAGTCCAAACGTTTAAGAAATAGCTTTTTTTCTTCCAATTTCCATTTCTCGTAAACTATTGTAATAATCGTTGAGAATTTGCGCATTCGCTACAATTGCAAAAGTTTTAACTTATATCACAGATGTTCAGGAAGATATCTTATATTTTATTACAGTTCTTATATTTTTTCATGCATAATTATGGCTTTTATACAATGCACATATATTTGCTACTTTAAGCTATGAAAATAATTCATTTTCTCGTGAATAATTTCAGAAGAGAAAAACGCCTGAAATTCAACTTAATAAAGCATCAGAGTCGGGTGAAGTTGAAAATAAGATATATATAGTTACTTTGAAAAACACATCAAATATTTCCAGGTGAATTAGGGTTGGGATTCTGTAACAAATATCAGTTAAATATTCAGTTCTAAAAGCATAAAACTCCATTAAAATTAATTGGAAGAAAAGTGGTTTTGACTTAAGTATTGCTACACAATAGTTTTAAAAATTAATAAATTAGTATTACTTGCAGTGTATATACGTATTTAGACCACTGTTTTTTTATAATATATTTCACGATCTATTGCATATGGAACTAATTATTTTCATTTGCTTTCACATTACTATAATCTAGGAGGATAAGGGTGGAGTGTTTCGATACTCCATGCTTGGGAAAATTCATTACTTACTCCTTCTTTTAAGGAAAAATGATTAGACTCGTTACCTGTTTTCAACTTAGATACTATAAATATTACAGAAGTAAAGGAGAAATGAAATGAATTATAAAGTAACCACACAAATTTTTAAAAAAATTACAAATTAATAATTCGATATAAAAACCAACGTTTTTATATGATGGCAAAGTTTATTAGAGAAAATTATTGAAATATTAGTTAAAACTGTTAGTTATTTTTAACTTTAAAATTTATTTAAAAAGAGACATTTGTGAGATTATTAAAATTTCATAATACTCATAAAATCAAAACATGCATTTGAAAGTTTGTAAGTCATTCTATTAAAAAAAGAATGGGAACCAGAATTCAGAAAAAATTACTGTGATAAGACACGGCGCCAAATATTGGAAACTTTCTTTCTTGAGAATGATTACTGACTAAAAGTCAGCAACCCTTACTATCTCGGAGATAGTAAAGGGGAGATAGTATCTCCCCTTTGTGAGTACAAAAGGTTTACGATACATTGTAATGAGAAAGAACTAAATTTTACTGAAATACAAATTGTACATAATAATGTTAATAAAAATGCTATCAAACATTCAAAAAAAAATTAACTACGAAACTACCCAAGAACAAAGCAGTGGCAAGAGATAAGAAAAAGAAATAATGAAAAGTAAATATGGAGACAATATGGCATAAATACTGTCCCATACTTTGGAAAATGGCTATATATATATATATATATATATGAAAAATAAAAGTTTACTTACTCCTCTATATAAATATTATTCGAAATATTTTGTGGCTAATACAATAAAATATCCTGAAGAGTACATACATTTCTATATTATAAACTGATCTTAGATGTAATAACAAAAAAATCCAGCTAAGAGAGAAAAATGACGTTTAGGCTCTTCTAATATAATACAGGTTAAAATTTACTATTTTATGCTAGAATTGGTGAATATTCCATGCTAGACACAAATATTTTCAGGCATTTTATTTTTATATATTTGGAAAACTTATATTTCCACTTGTGCATTTTCTCTGATATGAAATATTTTGGATGATTATCTCTTCTATGTTTCCTTAAATAAATATTTTTCCAAGGGAGGGAAAACAATATTAGGTAATAAACCATTTCTTTTCCCTCAATAGTTTGAAAAATTTCCAACGAAAAAATGTAAAAAAAAAAAAAAAAAAATAGAAAACACTACATATGGAAAAAAAATTACTATTTTCTTTTGCGATAAATAAATTTCATTTTAAAATTTTTTGCTGAAAGAATTTTTTTTTCTCATTATATGGGTTTTTATGCTCTTCGAATTAGTAGTGACAAATATTTCATAGATAATGAGAAATATCATTAAATTTCTATTTTTAAGAACGAATTTCTCTATAAAGAAAAAATAGACTTTTTTTTTTATATATGAAAATTTTCACTCTGCTTAAAATGCAGGAATGTCATTTTTATAATTTAAAATTTGTACGTTATTCTTGTTCATGTGTTTATTTATACATAAAATAATTAACTTCCAAATATAATCTGTTAGTAGATTTTAAGACTTTAAGGATAAGTCTTATTTACTTTATTTATCAATATAAAATTTCAAGCATTTTCAAATATATTAATGAAGTATCACTCTAATTCTTTCTTATGTAGTATGAACTCTTATAACTAAAGTATGAAAAGCATTTTTAAAGAATAAGTTTAACGTTTGAATGTTTTTAAATGGTAACACGTTTTTTTTTTAAATTTCATGTTATGTTTTAATAACTAAGTAATTTAAAAACTTAATAGATTGTAATTAGTTTATTATGAAGGAAGTAAGTGAAATTGACAACTATTAGTGGTAAATGTGTAACATATGAAGAAAGCGTATTAATGTACTTAAAATATGTTAACTTTTGTTTAGGTGTTTATATATATATATATATATATATATATATATTTATATATAACGACTAAACTTTCCTATTTTTATACGAGTTCGTAAATTATTTACTGAAGTTTAAATAGCTTAACAGGAGATTATGTAATATTATGAAAAGAAAACTTGTGGGCTATTTTAAATTTATTTTATTTTTTATCTTTCTCATGTCTAACATGAATGGAAATTTCTTGCATTTATTTTATTATCTATAACCTTACAAGATCCAACAGCCAACAGAAAATAACTTTTGCCAAAACATATCAAACCAACACCAAGCGAAACGTTTACGAAACAAAAGTGAAGAAATAGTCTTCAAATGCATTAATTATAAAAATGTTTTTTTAAAAAAATGATGCTTTGGTTTGAATGATATCGCAGGGATTAATAATATCTGGAAAACTCTAACATATTAATGAAAAATTCTGCGATCTGTTTCAAAATATTATCTGTATAAGATCCAGGTAGTCCAAATGCTGCATCCTCAAGACCACCATACACTCTTTGATTTCGCTCTCTGATTTTTGGCGAGAATGGAAATTGTTGACACGTGGTCTTGGAAAATTATTTGTTCTCTCTCTCTCTATCGAATGAGGCGCACTTTTCTTTAAATGCAGCTGTGAATAATCATAATTGCCACATATGTTGTGCTTCTCCTCTTAATGTCCTGTATTAACAATCACTGCATTCTGATTACGTCACTGCATGGTGTGAATTTACTGCTGATTTTATCCTCGGACCGTTTTTATTCGAAACTCTTCTCCTCAAGGTCTTAAATCGTACTCTGTCACGAGTGTACTGTACATTTAACTCCTTCTACACAGCAGATTCTTTCTGTTTTACAGGAACGACAATGTTTGCAGACCACTGTCTTCATGCAAGGTAGAGAAATTACCCACATTGAGTTCTAAGTCAAAGATCTGCTTCGAGGTAACTTTGGTTCGAATCGTGTAACATCCAGAGAGTCCTGGCCTCCTCGTTAACCTGACTTATATCCCTGTGATATCTGGTTGTGGAAGTTCCTAAAAGACCGAGTTTATGGAGGCGGAACCAGGACTTTGTCTGATTTGAAAGCCCTCATTATACGCCATGTTGCTGGACTCCCTCGAGAGTTTCTTCGCGCTACTATTGAAAACGCTATACTGCGCTTTCAACACGTTATTGATGTCAATAGAGCACCTGTCAGCACGTTCTGTAATGGAATAAATATGAATGATTCTGACAGATATGTTTATCCTTCTTCAGGCGCCATAATTCCTACTGGTGATCAAAATTTGAACTGTTTTTATTGCTGTAATCGTTTTCGCATGGTTCATGTAACGTAAATACCAAGTTTCCTCAAAATTCAATAAATGAACGGGTTCTAGAGGGGCTGAAAAATGTCACTTTAATTATTACCACACTGTATATTACTATATTTCATTTTGGATTTCTCCTAATTTTGGTCTTTACAATTTTTCAATAAATAAATCCTATTTGACAATCTAGGTAATCATCAATTTATTTATTTTATTTTATTTACTTTCTTTTGGAATGCTCTATAGCATGTATCGTTTTCTTGTATATTTAAATATATATATATTTCTTGTATATTTAAATATATTTCAATCTTTTTTTTTAGTTTATAGTATTTCATCTGCTGATTCTCATGATTTGGTTTGCATATCTTATACTCAATGGCAGAGTAATGATTTCTTTCAAATTGTTTAAATTTTTAATTATAGAGATAACTTCCTCATTTGTATTTCATTTAAGAATTGGTGTTTAATGACACATAGATATAAAGTTATAGACATATGGAAACACATTTCTACTTTGATATATATATATATATATTTATATAGGATTTGTTCTATATTTTATAAATCATTAAAATATGTATTACATTTAACAGATATTATTTTTTATAAAAAAAAGTTTTAAATGTGGTACGCTATTTTAAAAAATTCTACTTACAACATTTCTTCTAATAGATAAGAAATGCCTGTGGCTGCTAAGAACATAATATAATTTTACTTTTTAATTTTACCCCATATTAAGTCTGAGGATACTTTTAATTGTAAAAAATTGAGGAATTTCATAGAATATGTAATAATGTTAACACTTTGTATTACAAAATTCTTTTTTAATTCTAGTGATATTGAATATTAAAATAAATGATGGCATTTTTGAAACTTTGAATTTGATACGATTACATATTTAGAGATGGTAATATTTTTTAAAATTATATTAATAATTTATAATTTTTTATATTTTGAATGGAAGAGCCTCGATTAAATGAATTTTGACATTAAGATTTCTGTTATAAAATAATTTGCTGAGTCGGATTATATGGATTCATACAACGTGTTTGTCGACGCATATTTGTTCAAAGTCAGAAACAGCGTTTTAAAATATTCATCTCCAATATTTGAATTCTTGTCTTTCTTGATAAGTTTTGGAGTTCTTCATAAGAATGAAGTATTTTCTGAGTTACTTAAGTGAAATTAATCTTTTATACCTAATATATATATTATATATATATATATAAACGTACCTTCCGTACTATATCGAAAATTCCTGCTCTGATGTAAAGCAGACTTTTAAACTGCCCTAATAAACTTCAGGTTAAAATATATTTTATGTTAGAACTGACAAATATTTTTTACTAGACTCAAATATTTTCCAGAAATTTATTTTAAAATACTTGGAAAACTTAAATTTTTACTTGCGCACTTTCTCTGAAATTAAATATTTTGAATATTTATCTCTGTTTTGTCGCTTTAAATAAATATTTTTCCAAGCGAAGGAAAGTAGTATCAGATTATAAACCCTTTCTTTCTTCTCAATAGTTTGAAAACTTTGGAGTACCGAAAATGTAAAAAACTGTATATGGAAAAATATATCGTTCTTTTACAGTAAGTAAATTTAATTTACTGAAATTAAAAAAAAATATACTACACATTGTTTATTTTATGCGGATAAAATGTTTTTAATAAAGGAATTTAGGTTCTACAAATTATTAACAGCAAAAATTTTACAGATAATATAAACATCGGTAAAATTATAATATGATAAATATTGAAAATAATATTATAAATACTTTTATTATATTTGAGCCAGAAGTTCTTAAAACAAAAAAAAAAATTATCTTTAGAAATGAAAACTTCCTATCTCCTTCAAGTGCAGGAATATCAATTTTGAAAATTCGTATTTTATGCGTTTTATCAAGAACAAGTGTATATTTATATTTAGAAAAATTAACTTCTAAATTTAATCTTTTTTGCAGATTTCAAGCCTTTAGGGATAGTTTGTATTTACTTCATTCATCAATATAAAATTTTAAGTATTTGTTAGTATATTAAAATTAAAGTATCACTCTAATTTTTCACTTGCGTAACATGAGCTCTAATAATTAATGCATTACAATCATCTTTGAAGAACAAGTATTTTAGTGAAAGGTTTTATGGCTACATATAATGCTGAAAAGAAAAATTAAATTAAAAACATAATAGATTATAATTAATATTTTAAAATTTGGGTACTTGAATTCAATAACTATTAGCTGTAAATATGTAACAGGAGAAGAAAGCATATTAATGTACTTGAAACATCCTACCTTTTGTTTCTGTTGTAGTGTTTTTGTATATATAATGAGAGTAGATATCCGTGTTGATAAAAAGTGAACGGAAACTCATTTAACGTAATAGGTGATTTTGTGGTAATCAGAGAAGAAAATTCATGTACTTCAAAATTTATTTAATTTTTTATCTTTTTCATGACGTACATGAAAGGTGATTTTTTTATATTTGTTTAATAATCAAAATCATTAGCAGTTTCAACAGATAATACAGAATATGTGCAGGAAAAAAATTAACTTCAACACAAAATGAATAGCCAAGGAAACAAAATTGATGAAATAGCCTTCAAGTGCATTAATTAAAATTAATTTATTTAAAAAAGTGATACTTATGTTCGGATGATGGTGATGAAAATAGTAACAACTATAAAATTATGATAATTTTAATTTTCTTAATTTCTTTTTATGGTGATGCCTTTTAAGGTATTTTAAATTTCAATTTAAAAAGAGCTGTATAAATCAACATCCCTCGTTCAACTTTAGTAAGCTTTGATAAGATTTAATAAATATCTTCTTATTCAGTAATCAGATTTATAGGTGTATTACAAATAATAGTTGAGGTAATAATATCCATAAGTTTAATAATTCTGAAGTATTAATATACCTATTTTACTTTTAATTTTTTGACTAATAAATATATTTCTTAAATTCTTTTTAAAATGTAAAGCCTAATGACAGAGCTGAAATTATCGGTGAATGATGTTTATTATCATTTAAAAGGTATTACAGAATCATTAGTATTAAAAAATTACACTTTCCTATATCTCAATGTTGGTAAATTTGTTTTCAGAGTAATGCAACTATGTGTAATATGTTTCTTTTATATGAGCTCCATTAAAAATAGATGCAAAGATTTATTAGAACTAATTTTTGCCGATATTTTTATATTAAATATATTCGAAAATGAATTTTTCATAAATAATCTAGAGGCACACAAAAATATGTATTGAATTATTTTATTTATTTAATGAGTTACTACTGACCTACATTTTCAGGAGTTGTATGCTTTAGTAAAAGAAAATACCTTTAAACCGTTGCTATGACAGCATGAAAATTGCAGAGTGAAATTAAGCACTGAAAATTTATCCCTGCAGAATGTTTCAGTTTCTGTCGAATGTTCACAATTTGTTTTGAAATTTTAAATGTTGGAACTGATTAAAAACAGGTTTCGTCAATGGAACGCAATTCCATTACATAAATTTACAACAAATGAAGTTTAGAGGAATTTAGGCCAGACAAAATGTTTCCTGTAAATACACTCTATAAAAAAAAAAAAAAAAAAAAAAAATATGTCGCACGAAGAAGGAGTTGCGCGATTGTAATGAAATTTCTTACGCACAGACATTTAGACCTAACATACAAATGATTAAAATTTGGTGTCCAATGAATGAATAGTGGGAGTTACAGCGCATCGAAATTGCGCTCTCAGCAGTTGTATATAAGAAGCGTTTCTCAATCTGATAGTCAAATTTTCTGTTGCATTGCGATTTAGGATACCTTTCAACGATTGAAAAAATGCCTCCCCGCAGGATTCGAGCTCATTACGAGCAACTGTCAGAGTTTGAAAGAGGACTTATTATTGGATTGAAAGAGGCAGGTTGGGCAAATCGGAGAATCGCTCGTCCTATGGGTCGAAGCGATGCGGCGATTAGAAGATGCTGGCAAGAATGGGTGAGCAATTGCTGATTTCAGTGTCATGATGGTAGCGGTCGACCTAGGGCCACAGCAGATCGGGAGGAGAGGGTGATTGTTGGATCAGCTGTCATAGCACCTGATTCTTCGTTACCAACCATCAGACGTGAGACCCGCACACGAGTGTCCGCCATGACCATTCACAGATTGCTAATGGAGCGAAATCTATGCGTTCCGACCACTACGCCACCTGCCACTCACGCCTGCACACTGTCGAGCCAGATGACAGTGGTGCTTGGATTATTCCGGTTGGAAGGATGCTGACTGGGGACGTATATTGCTTAGCGACGAATCCCGCTTCCAAATGTGCCCTGACGATCATCGAAGACGTGTCTGGAGACGCCCAGGGCAGCTTGCCGATCTTGCTTTCACTATTGCACGCCACAGAGGGCCTCAATCAGGATTTATGGTTTATGGGGACATTTCCCTTTATAGCCGGACCTTTTTGTTTATCATTAGAGGCATACGCACTGCTCAGCAGTACGTCAATGACATTCTGAGACCTGTTTTGCTACCGTTCTTTTTGCAGTACCCTGGCCTTATTTTTCAGCAAGATAATGACAGTCCATAGACGGCACGTGTTGCTATGACCCTTTACCACAACCTTAGTTATTTATTTATTGGTTTTCATTAACGTAGATTTAAAAGCAACACAAGGGCTATTTGCGATGGATCTCGTCAGTTTGAACCTCCGTCAAGTGACAAGGACGACACCTGACCCCGGACCTCGACATGTTCAAGTAGCAACAACCCCTGCTGCACGTCGGATCTTTCGTGACATCAAATCTAAACCCAATGACTCGACGAAAACTCCTAACTGCGACCACTAGGCTACATCGGCCACCCAAACCCTTAGTATTTTCAAAAGAATATGGCACTCGTTTCATAAACATATTTTCTAAGTTACAATAATTTTAAAAGTTTTTCTGAAACTTAATCGAATAAAGTCTGATTTAAATATAAGGAGTAGAATTACGATGTATGTTACATTAATTGACTTGAGCCCACTACTTTGATCATTTAAATTCTTGATGGGACATTTTTTTGTAATTATCGAACAGCAGCGTAGTGTTAAGTTTTATTTACTCATGTGAGTAGAATTTCGCATGACATAACTAATTACAGCAAATTCGAATGGACAAAAGTAGTGCATTATAAGTATAGAGAAATGAAAAATAAAAATATCTACGCGGCTTTTCTCCTCTAAGAAAAAATAAAAATATTTTGCAGACTTTCAAATTAATATAAAATTAATGAGGTACTTTATGATAAGGTGTATGAAGTGTATTTAAATACAATAGTAAAACGCAAACTGTTCTTAATTTTCTTCCTAATAAAATGTCATCTAACATCGCACAAACATCATGGAGAGCAGACTCAAATCCAGTCCCACACAGCACACTTACGCCAAAAAATAATCTGATAAACTACCCAGATTTGACTTTATCACATTCAGGGTTCTTTTATCGAAGAAGAAATCCAAAAATTCTTTTAAACTACTTCTTACCACTGCACTTTCATCAATTTGCCAGACCATATGAAAGAAATATGGAAATAAAGAAAAGCACCTAAAGAAGTGCATATATGAAGATATCATTTAATAAGAAAAAGCTTCTTTCTTTTCTTTGAGCATTGTAAAGTTCTTTATCGTTTTAATGCAACATACTTTATGCAGGTATTGCAAAGAAATTTGGTTTTGGCTAATTTTTTTATTAGCTAAATTATATTTAACACGCTAATATTTAAATTATGATTTAAATAATTGTTTTAATATTAAGTTGTATGTGTTTTTGGAATACTTAACTTCATTTCATTTTTCTTAGCATAAAATTATTTAATAATAATAATAATAATAATATTTTTAATACTTTTTCTAGTTGATTAATGTAACTATCACGCAAAAAACTTTTTCTTATTTTCACATATATAATTTTGTTTTAAATGTAAAAAACTATAATTATAATATATACAATTTTATATCCCATACCTTATATTTCAAGACTTAACTTACTATTATCTTTTTGAAATTTTCATAAAAAATTTCTAATGAATAAATATCGTAATGAATATACGAGTATGTAACAACATTTCTCATAAAATTTATTAATGAATAAAGGCCTTTTAAAAACAATTGAATTGCATATTTTATTCAATCTGAATATTTATAGGATGCATATATATATAGATCTAATTTAGGTTCTGTTACTTCGTCTTAACTGTAGAAAAACAAATATATCTAATAAATAAAATTATTAAGAAAATTTAAGCTCACACATATTTATTTTGTGCAATTTGAAAATGTTAAGAAAAAAAGAAACATATGAGTCAAACTAAGGTTAAGAATGAGGAAAAGGAATATTAATCTATTCCAATTTTATAAAATACATTATTTGCATTTAATACTCAAAAATCTGTTTACATATTTAAATAATAATGAATGATTCTCACTCATAATTACCAAATGAATAATTTTGAAATCAAGTGAAATCAATAAATTTTTGTTTCATAAGAAACAAATATTTTTGGAATATTTATTGGAACATTATAAAGAAATATGTTTAAAAAGATATTTTGAAAATAAACTTTTGCATAAGTTTTTAAATTTTTATTAAGCACAGATGAAAAAGAAATTAATCGTAATCTCGATATCAATTTCTATTATCCACTTCTTCCATATTTAAATAGAAATAGTTTAAAGTAAATTTCAGCGACTTTCCTATCAAAAATACTGTTTAAATTAAAATCTATTTTTTCTCGAACTATTATTAAAGAAGTAATATATATATATATATATTACATTAATTTCATCCACGATTCCCTTTTCCTGCAGCATTTTCCTTTCGTGACATGTTTCCTTTTTGTTGACCTTTCTTTAATAGAAACTTTTGCTACGATCAGTTTAAATTGATCGGATTCAATTTCTTCTTTTCTACTCGATTTCATGAAACAGGGAATGAAATCTTTTTGTTCTTTAAACTCATAATTTTCCCAGTAATAAAAATCCGAGTTTCATCAAACGTAGATTGAAATTTTATTAAATACATTGCGGTAAATTGCGTGGTTTTCATATGACATCGGATTGACTTCTAATAAAAATAATAAATTTCACTTTATATTTTAAATACTGTAGCGATGGCTCGAGCTGAAATTTTTTTTTATTTCCAATTATGAACTCGCAGATATTTTTATGATGTTACTCGAATTCACATTTTTTCCCAATGATTGAAACGTGATTTGTATAGATTAGATTAAATTTAGTAAAGTGTAATAAATAGAAATGAGGAAATATATAAATAAGCTGCCAATAATATAATACTGAGGTGTGTAGCTTAATGCATGTTAAATATAGTGAACTGAAATTATCACTTGGGTGGGTTAAGAAATGGATTAATTAAATAATTTAATCATTTAATAAGTCCAACTTCGAAATTACTTCCACTGATAAAGTAATTTAGGATAAATATTGAATATTAGTTCATATGAAAGGAAAATAACTTGGTTATTATAATCGCACGTTTTTATTTTCCTTGTAGCCATGGAGGTCATGGAGCCTAGTGGTCAGGGTTGCGGACTCGTGGAGTCGTGAGTTCGAGTCTTCATGGTATTGAAGACCTACCGTATAGCAAACCTGGTGTTTTTCTAAATCTGTCGAGGTCTCAAGTAATTTCGTTGGCTTGTTTCGTTGGAAGTTTGGAGAGGAAGGTGCCAGATCAGCTGTCATCCTTGTCATTTGATCGAGGTTCGAAATGACGAAGTCCGTCGTAAAACTATAGCATCACACCCAATTGAATACATTTTTAACTTTTATTTTCTTTTGAACTATGAAATTATGTATTATCTTTTGTACTTTGCTCCAAACTATACTATAATATCTAACCATTTTATTGTTTAGAATAAATTTTCTTTTCTCTAAAAATGTTGAGTGCGGGTGTGATTGTATCCCCCCCGGGGGGGGGGGGTTCAGATCTAAATTTTTTGGGTGAACTCGATCCTTTTAAGCAATCTGCAAATAGCTGTTTTTATCAATAGATATACATATGGATTCATCAAAACAGTATTCTTTATCCATTTCAATTTGAGTTTAGAGAAAATTTTGGCTGTGATGATGAAATTTTCCATTTAGTTTCGCGTATCAAACACAAAAGATCCACAGAACATGCTGTTACTACTTTCATCGATATCATGGGCATATTCGACAATATACATAGGTCTATTCCATTTAAACTTTTAAGAAATGCTCATTTTCTCATCTGTTTTTAAAAGTTTGTTTATTTTTACTTAATAAATTCTCGTATTATTTTTTTCTTTTTCTAATTTTAAGACAAATCATCTAAATACTCAAAGCTTTCCACAGGGGGTGGTGCATGCCCCTCTCCGAGGAACATTTATTTTGATTCGATTTTTCGATATTAATTGCGAAAACGTTTTAGATCAAGATTTTGCTGATGATCTGGCGGTTATTTTCTTCGGAAGTTCCAGAAACCCTACAACATAACTTCAGTATTTCAATAAATCTTATTGTTGAGCTTCTGAGACACAGCGAAGGTTGGAGATTTTGATTGAGGAACCGCCTCCGTAGTATTTAGGTGCTTATCAGTCCATAATAAGGGAGTTCGTTGTGGCAGCGTCTTCAGTCGAAACCCGATTTTGAACCTAAAATATTCCTACATTAAAATTTGTAAATTTTATAATTATTTAGAATTTCTCTCTCTGATTGACTGCCGGCTTTCTTGGAGTCCCCACATTAATTATCGTAATAAAATTATAACTTATTAAAATCTCTTGAAATTTTAAAAAGGCTCCCTTCAGTGATTTCTATTCCAAAAGCTATAAATTATGGTACTTATCTGTTGTGAAACCCATAATAGTATATAGAACAGGGATTTGGTATAGTGCTCTTACCTCCTCCCAAATTATCAAATTAAACTCAATTTAGAGAATTTACATCTTAAAAATTAACAAGGCCTATAGGATGTCTTCAACTGTTGCTTTGCAGGTAATTGGTGTATGTGTGGGGGTCCCTTATTCATCTTAACCTAATTATTCATTTCCTTAAATATCAAATTCGGAATAAGCATAATTCAAACTTTTTCAGCCTAATTAATAATTTCCCATTCAACTCAAATATTTCACTAAGAAAGTTGTTGGTCTTGAAAAACAAATTCTTGTTCTTAACAAATTTTTACTGCCCTCAGTGGGGGAGATTTATACCCAAGGATCAAGAATTTGGTGAGAAATTGTGTTCTCCAAGTGTGTCTTTCCCCAGGGTGTCCTAAATTGGGCCTACATGTTTAAACTTAATTCTTGTAATTTAATAATGTAGAGCTTTTGGTAAACGGAGTTGTAGTATTGTGGGCCGTCTCTCATAACTTCGAAGTTACTATTTATTCTCACAGTTTATCATTAATATTGCTACTACAGAGCATCAAAGATATATCGTCCTTTATTAATGTCATCCAATAGAAATAAGCAACTTTATCTGATTTTTATAATATTGGTTTGGGGCTTACGTTGATGATTATAAATGATACTGTAGATTTATTTGCAAAGGTCACTGTCACTGATTATGAGGGAATGAATGTCCCTTTCGTCGGCCTCACATTGTTAAAATTTAAAAAAAAGTTTCTCTCTGAATAGAAATTCTGGTAGTTAACTTATTATACCGATATTCGGAGACCAATTTTGAATTTTTATACCATTTCTGGTTTCATTACTCGCTTCTTAACTGGTCATGGTCTCTTCGTTTGATATTTAAATCATTTTAATTTGAAAAATACAAGTTTATGTTTCAGTGGATCTGTTGGAGATGTTGACCACTACGTTATGTTTTGCCCTTTTATCGAAAGTTTTTCATTTTTATTTTAAAACGTATTGATGTATTTAACTTCGTGTATATGTGTGTGTCATCAAATTTTCGATCGTTAATTTAACCAACTTCCCATGAAGCTAGAGCTCTGAAACTTTGGTAATCGTTCTTACTCGCCTAACAATGCAATATTTAGACATTTGCGACCAGTTTTAACTAACATTTCAACGATTTTTTTTAATAAACTTTGCCACCATATAAAATCGTTGCTTTTTATCTCGAATTATTACTATTGTTGAAGTCAAAACAATTTATCTGAAAACCATGTGTAAAACCCTGGTTATTTTTTTTTCAAGTTTTCAACACTAGATTGTATTCCTAGAGCTTGTAAATTTAATCAACCTATCGCATAATTGTTTCAATATTTGAGTATCCTTCTGATATTACAATTTGTTTTATTTTGTACAAACCGTTTGCGCTGACGGCGTCGGGCAGATTGCCAGTGGCCGAGAGTCATAGTGTCAACATCCGTTGTTTGCATGAATTCGTGATATCAAAGGAAAACAAAAATATATGCATTTCAATAAACGAAAGAAAGAAAAATGGAAGTATAAGATCTATGACGTCATGCTATTAAAACACATCGAAAACTTTTATTTACTTCTGAATTTCGAAATTATGTAATATCTTATGCACGTTATTCCCACATGCTTTGATTTTCTTTCCCCTTTATTGTTGTTAAAAAATAAAATAAAAAAATATTTTTGTTAACAAATGCTGACCATGGGGTGATTGTCTCCTCTGGGGAAGGGAGAGTGATTTGTAGCTCTAATCCCTTAGGGGAACTTGGTCCTCTTGGACATTATAAATAGCTCTCGTGTCGGTTATTAGTGCGAACTTAATAAAAAATCAATCAATTATCAATTTCTTTTAGGACAATAATTTAAATTACATATATTTTATATATATATATTTATATATATATATATATATATATATGTATGTATATATTTATATATATATATATATATATATATATATGTACATATTTATATATATATATATATATATTCATGTGGCCGTTGTAATGTAGTGATCATGGTCACGGACTCACAGCCGTCTGTCTTTGTCGAGTCGTGGGTTCGAGCCTGGATGTCACAAAAGACCCACTGTGTAGCCAAGGCTGATGCAAGTTAAATCTGTTGAGGGTGATAGTACTCCCATTGGCGTGGTGTGGAAGTTAGGAGATGTTAATAACAGCTGAGGAGTTGACCTCATCCCTGGA
Source organism: Nephila pilipes (assembly GCA_019974015.1). Classification (NCBI taxonomy): domain Eukaryota; kingdom Metazoa; phylum Arthropoda; class Arachnida; order Araneae; family Nephilidae; genus Nephila; species Nephila pilipes. Next base: position 116,059 of record BMAW01107935.1, on the reverse strand, counting down.
TCAAGGCTCAAAATTACGTGGTCCGTTGCCAATGGCTCTCGTATTGCTTCTAGTGCGCCGTTAATAAAACCAAACCAGGCTCCGACTTCTGAGAAAAAGGAACACATGTTGCTAAGGAATGTTTCAGAATTAAAGATGATAATAGCCATTAAAGAAGGGTTTTGTTTTCATCATTTAAATTAGTGTGAAATTGAGAAAAATTATTCTTTTGTTGCTATCATTTTGTGGTTATATATGCATTAATTGTAACTGTTAACCTTTTTTTCATTATCAGTGAAATAGGTTTATTGTGATTAGTATAATATATAAATAAATATTTATTCATTTTGTATATAATGGTAGGAAGAACTATAACTATTATTATAACTATTATTAGTTAATAAATACTTAAATGGTGAAATTAAAAAATGATTAAATAAAACGTAAAAATTATTTTAGTGAGTCGTGTTTTGACAATAGACACTAAAAATAGCTTCTACTATCTTGAACACACTTTTAAGCGCCAAAAAGCATCTAATCGATAAACTTACTTTAAAATTTACAATTGTATTAGCTTTGATAAGTTTAGATTTTGATTAATACTCGTTTGATAAATGTTTTAAAAAGAAAGCCAAGAATTATTTTCTCCTACGAAGGAATATATAGAAATTATTAGTCAATGTATAACTGAGTTCTCGGAAATAACATTACTACTACTATTCTCTGATTTTAAATTCTTAACAATTTTTTTACAATCTACTTTTAATTTCAAACTCTATGTTTATTTTAATGCTTTTTATTTATTTTATCTCATTCTCATAATTTTCAATTTATTTTTTGTGACCGAGATTAATGTAATTGAATCAAAAATACTATCAAACTCACTTTGAAGTTTCTCAAAATTAGCCCACTCGCTCACTAATTATGAAAAACCCAAAGAAAAAATCATTCTATGAATTAATATACATAAATTCTTGTTTTAAATTATGTAGAAAAAAATTATTCGTTCAGCTTGATTCTATTATGGGAAATTTGAGAAGCCTCACATGAGGCTTGAAATTTTAAGAGGTTGCAAATATACCTCTTCAGAAAAATGAAAGGAAACCAATAAGTGACAAATTTAAGCTAATTTTCATATTTATTTTAATGCTCTTAAGTATATTTTAGCAATTATTACTTATTACAATGAAATTACAGATATATTAGAAAAATTATCTAGAGTCAAAAAATCTGGAAGCACTCAGGACAAATGTATTTAGTTTTCCTGGGAAGACCAGAAAAGTGGCACTTGGCAGCATTTTCTCCCTTAGCAAGATAATGCTCACCACCATCTCGTCTCAATTCAGTATGAGATTGCACTTTTAAGAGTTTCTTTGAAGGTGAATCCCGCAATGTACTTGTCTTCCTTTCTTTTTACTGTAATTTCCGTCTATCTAATTTCCATAAGATCCAATAATTTACTACGCGAATGTTTAGCATACGGTGAAAAATTCAGGAGTACCACTTTTTATGCCGTAGCTTATGTCTATACATACCTAATAATGAATCCATGAGATCCACTCCCCCCATATTTTTATTATACATTTCTATGGAAGCAGGTCTTGGAATTTTAATAACAAGTTTTTCTTGCCTGTTCTAACATTCCGGCGAACCTACAGAACATGCTCCAAGAAATTTTGAGACTACATGAATAGCTGAGCTGTCAAACCATCTTGTTATTAATTATGCTTTCCTTACATGTGCTAATAGAAAAAGGGCCTCTTGGATTACGTTTTATTTCATTGATAGATTTCAATTTATTTGTAACTTCTTGTAACATATTTGTATGTATTGATCCGTTTGGAAACATTTTCCATTTAACAAGTTTCATCAAAAGAGGAATTGTTGTGAATAAATTGTTGATAAATACTTTATGACTTTTATGCATTATAAGTATACAAAGCTTCAATTCAACACCTCCAACTGCCCCAAATTCTTTACAAAATTCCTGAGATTCAGCATTTGCACCTTGACAAATTTCAAAGACTTAAACATAGCGAGAAATTTCAGCAATCACCCATAATTTTCTTCCTCATAAATAGGGATTTGCCTCTTATGTATTGTTTGATGTTTTACCTTCCTTTCAAAGGAATCATCATCTCATCCACTGACAAATACTCTTCTGGGTCGCAGCTGTCAGCAAATACTCTAGAAAAGTGGTCTAATATTGGTCTAATTTGATACATCTTATCTTTACTGTTTGGAAACGCATTACTTGGAACAAAAACAATATTTAATTAATTTTTTAAAAAAGTTAGCTTCATATTTTTTCGTTTTATATTAAAAATGATAATTCAAAGTTTTTCTTAAGGAATTTTTTTAAAACTTGTTTATAGTTTTAATTTTTAATGAAGTTGCCTGCCACTTGTTTCTTTTAGCCTCATATGAGACACTATAGTTCCAATCGACATGAAGTTTATTTCTTAGAAGAAAACAATTTTAATGGGATTATATGGCACATGACTTTCTCATAATAACGGAAAAATTTCTTACCTCATTTGGAAGTATATTGCAGTAGTTTAACAAACAAATTATGTTATTTCTTCATACAATTCTTGCACAAAATCAAAGATTTTATTTTTTCAAGACTGGTTTCGAGAGCTATTATAGTATGTCGCCTTTGCAGGCCTGCGGGGTGTTGTGCGGAAGAAAATCCTCCGCGATCCCACCCCGAGCGAGTGCGCCGAGTTCCTTAACGGGAACAAGGCGGGTGACTTTGCTCGGGAGTCAGGGGACTTCTCTACCCTTTGGTCCCAGGCTAGGCAGGCGGCAGATCGTCTCTTCAAATTTATAAAATTCTCTTGGACTTTTAACGAGGAGCTGGGGTGTTTTAATCTTAACATCTACCGCTCTCCCAACCCGGTCTGCGTGGTTCCGTCCACTGCAGGCCTGGTTGCCCGGCTCCTCAGAGACGATCTGGAGAGCTTTTATATCAAGCAATTGTCTAGTCTGGTTGACCAGGGTAAGACTGTGGAGGTGTTCTCCCAGCACCCTGCATCCAACCATTTCCTCCAGGAGGGTGATTTTACTCGTTTCTGCGATTGGAATTTTATTCATCGCGCCCGTCTGGGATGCCTGCAGCTGAACGCTACAATGCGTTTCAGCAAAAGAAATCCCAAGTGCCGTAAGTGTGGCTACGTGAGGGAAACCATCCCTCATGTACTTAATCACTGTAAGCCGCACAGCGACGCTTGGAAGAGGCGGCATGACGCCATTCAGAACCGTGTGGCCAGAGCCATTTCTTCATCTGTTGGCTCTGTGGCTATTAATAAGAAATTTCCGGGGATCGCCCAAACTCTGATCCCCGACATGGTTCTGACGAAGAAGTCCGGTGAAGTATTTGTCATCGACTTCACCGTCGCCTTCGAGGACCGACTATCTTCTTTTGCCAAAGCGAGACAAGGCAAAATCGACAAGTACCTCCCGATTGTTGAACATCTACGTCGGGAGGGAAAGGTCGCCCACGTCGATGCTATAGTGGTCGGCTCTCTGGGCTCGTGGGATCCGTCGAATGATGCTGCTCTGGCACAGATGGGGGTTTCCAAGAAATATGCTAAACTCATGCGGAAACTCATCTGTTCGGACACCATCCGGTGGAGTACGGATATTTATATCCAACATCTTACTGACAAGAAACAGTATTGATCCCTCCCACCGAAGAGCATCATTCGTTTCTTTTTAGCCTCCTGGCTAATTTTTACATCTTTTTGCTATTTTATTCAAACTTTTTCATCAAGCTTCCTTCATGTTTTTACTCTCCCAGCTTGAGGAGTTCTCTCTTCGCTGGTGTATTTGTCTTCACTTTTATCTTGAATTTTTACCGCCACTTTTATCTTCATTCCATCAAAACATATTCCATCGTTGTTTTTATTGATTCAATCATCTTGTTGATCATCTTTTCACGTGGTTGGTTTTACGGGAGACAGGTTTTGTCCGGTCTCCCATGACTTTTAATGAAAATTTGTTCTCACACTTGTCTTTATGAATGCTCCTCATTGCGAGGAATTCATTCTTGGGTTAACAGGTGACCCTGCTTTGCACTCCCTGTTTTCCCTTTTTTTTTAAACTCATGTCTCTCTTTCGTTTGATACCTTTACGAAGGTATTTTGATGTACACTTTTTGTCTTTTGTTCTCACATTTGTATTCACTGTATATATTCATTTCATTGATTTCATTGTGCATTGCTTTTATTGTATTTGACTATTTTGTATTTTATTGTATTTTATGAATTAATGTATTTTCTTCCTTTTTCATGTGCCCTGACGAATGCCTTGCTGATTGTGGATGGTCTCGCCGATCTCCTTGGAGTCTCGCCTCTCTCGCCCTCTGGAGCCCCTGAGAAGCGATCTTCGGTTTGGAAGCCTCTCGATGATTCTCGCGCCCTGGATCTTTTTCTTCGTCTTCCTGGCCTTGTCATCTGCTTCCGCTTTTCGAAGTGCCGGCCTCCCTGATTTCGTGTGCTGTGTTTCCTGTTTAGAAGACTTCGACTCGCCTGCTTTTTATCTACTGTGTTTTGTGGACTCTTTTTAAAACTTTTGACAGATTTCCACCGGGGACCTTTGTCCCGAAGACTTTTATATGACTTTTTAAAACTCGATTTCTATTTTTCGGCTATTATACCTTGTAAAATTGTTCTGTAAAATTATTTTGCTGAAATAAAAAGTTTTGAAACAATTTTAGGCTTAAATGGATAAAAGTTGACACTCAAACAAAAAATAATTATTTTAAATCACTTTTCCTTTAAATTATTGTGGGTCCTCTCATGAGATCTAGGTGAGCGAGAGGGTTAGAGAGAAATGATTCCAATTCACTAGTACCATAATCTAGTTCAGACAATTAATGGTTTAATTTAATCATCACTGCCTTTTGTGTACCCTTCCTAGTTATTTTTTTTTTTCATAATTATGGATGTTTTCTCTATTTTGTATTTAGTGACAGAAGAAAATCTCACACTTAAATTTTTGAGACAATTAACTACCGATTAGAATAGTTTGACAAGTGAAGTGTTACTCACTCGTTTTATGCATTATGGAATTTCTGTATTCCAGTCATTGCGAAACTATTCACTGAATAACGTTCGAGAACTCAAAAGTGATTAAAAATTAGCATTAATGTTTTTCAATATTGTACAAAATAAACAAATGTTCATAACAATAAATATCAAATAGGAAACAATTCTGTAAATGTCCGCCCCACTCGACAGACTACTAAATCCTAGTGCATGGTTACTAAAATCAACTGAAAATAATTCACATTTTTATAATTCAACACTTTATTAACTTTTAGAACCACTAGCTGAAAAAAAAATGTATTGGAAAATTAAGCAATGTTTTGTCATTATATGAAAGAACATTTGAAACGGATGTAATGTTATTTGTATTCATCAAATAACACGAGCACCCTACGCAAATAATTAAACAAACGAAAATCTGTTGAAATCAGATATGTGCATAAGACATTTAAAACTAAACTATTTGCCATCGTGCAAGAATTATTTTAGAAGAATTTTAATAGATGTTTGACTTTATTTTGACTATTTTCAATTAATTAAGATTTTAAGTATATCAGGACAATAAAATAACTAATTAAAAAAAAGTAAAGCCAGGGAAAGTTCAGTGAATTAAACTATGGTAGCTAATATATCATAATACAATCTCTTTTTTTTAAAAAAATTAATTTGTCCTGATCTATCATACTTGTGTTGAAAGGCCTTAAAATACTTTTATTTTCTATTTTCTCGAAAGTAAATGAATCAGATTGGTAAACTGTAATTCGACATGAATCACAAGAATCGGTACATCAGCCTGAAAATGAAACATATAAATTTCAGTTACTCATAACTTCATTTCTAAACACGCAATTATTTATGCTTCGCAGTTAAAGGGTAAATTTGAAAAAAAGAAAAATGTTTAAATGAAATACAAGCCAAAAATATTTCGCATGTTAAGGATTAAGTGCTATATCTATATTCCAGAATTTTCGAATTACGTCACACTTTGCTCTTACTCTTCTTCACAGACGTTTTAAAATTGCTGTCACGAAACATTTTGGGCAGTTTTTCCACTGAAATGAAACTGAATGTAAGTTTTCTGTGATTTTTTCTATGCATACATTCAATTTTTCTTTTGTAGATTCACTTTTCTTTCTTTTGTGGCGCAACAAGCAAACAAACACATAGATTAAAGAATCACGCTGAAAATATTAAAAAAATAAATAATAATAAAAGAAGCATCGATTGGCATTTTCCTGTCTAAGAGAATAAGATATAAAAATTCCCTTCTCTTCATATTTCTCGCCAAGATCGAATACATCGAAAACGTAAAAATGAAACCATAACGCGATATAATCATTCATTATTTACTTACAGAAATAAAAGTAGCCACACGCATAGACTTCGAGAAATTGCTCTTTCATTTTAGTTTGGTTAAATTCAGTTGACAATACTTACGATCTTTTTGGTTCCCATAATTGGATATTGACATTTTTCACCGACTTTCACTCTTTCCTTTCCCAAAAGAAATATTCTTGATCACGAAATGGAACCCCTTTAAATTTCAAATGGAAATATGTTTGAAAGATAACCGAATATTCCTGTACTTATTAGAAATCATTGTTCTTATTTTTTCATTAGATCAATTATACTTATAAGCGAAATGATGTAGCGAAATTCTCTACTAATTCAATATTAAATGACCTAACACAAATTAAATATGTCATTGCCTACTCTTATAAAATGTTCGTTTGAAAATATTTGATTACTGCTTTTCACAATTAAGATTTAGTATTTGGTATGAGAAAGAAACCGAATGCAGAAATATGTGATATTTAAGAGTTTAATACATGCTAGTTTCAGACGTGTTCAGCCAATTATTGTTTGTGGATTAGGTGAAATGTTATGCATGATTATTGTTTTAAAAAAATATAAGATTTAATCACTTTACAATTAACACAATTTACCTGACTAATCAATAATCATTTACATAACATCGAATTAATGATCTTCTGAATATCTGATATATAGGATGTTGGGAAAATATATTAAAATAAACCTTGTTTTCAAAATACAATGCATCGCAGATCAAAACGAAACAGTTACTAAGCTCTTTTTATTACCAAATATTCTTTAAAAATTAATTAAGTTAAAAATTTATATCTATTAAATATTGCTTCTCTAATAATTAAAATCAATTTATTCGTAATCTCCCAAACTGTTACTGAGAGATTATGATGCAACTATTTAAATTCTGGAAACTTTCCTTCTCACTTTGTTTATAGCTACTGAACTATGTATAGAGAAAGGTGCTATGAAATGCAATTGAAAGAAAGCCTCAAAAACTAAGAAATACTACACTTCTGAATTTAATCTGACATTAAATTATATTTAATATGTAGGATATTCTTTCGTCACTTAACACTCTCATATCTGCAAGCAATCTTAAAATCTACTTTTCTATAATTTCTGATTATATTTTTTCCAACTTTGATTATTTATTTATTGAAATATAATAAATTTTATCTGAAAAAGTTCTTCATTTCTTTAAAAACCATTCAAGTATTGCATTTTTCGTTTGTATTTAGAAAACATTCCTTAATACTTATTTAGAATTTCAAAACCATCTAATGAATATTTATAGAACGTAAAAAGTAATTTCAAAATGAATGGAAAGAAAGAAAAAGGAACCCGTGATTTTTTAAAAATATTAGGTGAATTTTGTCGCTCTTAACTTACTGTCTGCTTTGAAAAGGGGGTTAATTCAATATTTCAAAAAAAGTTGGTGAGCGAAAATCTTCAAACTTGAATTGTAAATCTAAATTAAATATTTTTTTTCTTGTGCTAACAGTCTATTCTTCGGCTAAAAGAAATAGATGCAATTTTAGTTTAACTGTTAGCTCAAAAACTCAATTGTCCATGAAAAAGATTGTAAGTCATGATAAAATGATTGAATTTCGTATTCTCAGAACAGGATATTATCACCTGAAATGTAACACAGTGTCATGCTCACCGATACAAATTTTTTTTCTCTCATTTCACCAAATCCCTTTTCGATTTCCACATCTAATCTCTGATTTTAAAGCTAATCTATTGAAACAATTGGTTCTCAACTTAAAAAAGAATCTCAAATAAATGGCTTCCTAAAAACAAAATCTTTATCCCAAGATCTGGTTTCCTTTGTTCTCATTTCCTTTCTGGACTCAAGGTTCCTTTCTTAAACAGTTTTTAAATAGGTTTAATCCCTAGAGGATCCAGGGATGCTTACAAAAAGCTATTAAGAAGTAGAAAAATCTATAAAAATAAAACTCTGAGTTTGAATTTCAGTATAAAGTCAATTACCTACATTTCGAATGAAGAGATTGAAATTCAAAAATAAAATATACTGACTTGGGATATATACATACTTATTTTGTTAGTCGTTTAATATTTGATGCTTCATTTGTTTGGAAAACAATTCTTTGATATTTTTAAATGATGTTATACGAACATATTGTTGTAATATAAACTACTAAATCTTTTAAAGAAAATTCTTCACACTGTAATTCTGGAAAAAAATTTAAAGGAACAGTAATTTGAAAATCAGTATTTTGTAATATTTTAAAATCGTACTCATTGAAAGTAGGATAATAAGATTTCACCTATTATTTTAAAATACTTTTTCGAATTTAAAGTATTAGCCCAAATTGAAATTGCTTTATATTTAATTTTCTTACACTGGTGGGCAACACTTAAGCAACACAGGTATTTTTTTTCCATAATTCCAATCAAAATCATCTGTGAGGAACATGAAATTCAGAAATGAGAGACAGCCTTTTATACTTAAACGATGACGAAAGCATAGTTGCGCAAAATGAATACTATGTATATAGTATAGAATCAAACAAAAAAAAGGCTTTATTGAGCTCATAGTGTCGTTACATATGATTGTCTGTCCACGAAGAAGAACAACAAACAGATGCTCCTTAATATGGGATATGCCCTCCCCTTACTATAATGGTTGCTTCGCACCGTATCTCCATACTCAACACCAGATTATTCAACAATTCTAGAAGCAAAAGAGCCCATTCCTCAATCAGCATCTGTTGAACATCATCAGCCCAGTGTAGCCATGCGTTATCATCCATAAAACGAAGTATGTTTCAATAGCACCTCGTAACAGACGCACATGAGGAAGGATCACCTCCTCACAATAGTGATCTCCGGTTACAGAACCTCCTTCGAAAGCGTGGAGCTCAGTTCTCCCGTTCAGCATAATGCCTCCCCAATCAAAAACTCCAGGACCACTGTAACGGTCGCTTTCCGTGAAGTTACAGGTATGAAACTGTGTTCTGATCTCTCTCCTAACCCCCTGGTGTTGAGAATCGCTTGTGGCATTGAACGGACTCTCATCCGTAAAGAGGACACCCTTCCATTGATGAGGTGCCCAGTGTTTGGGCTCCTTACACCACTCTAAACGGTGCCACCGATGGCTAACTTTGGAAGGGATGCAGCGTTCAGGACGGTGGGTGAAGAGGAAACTTTTGTGAAGGCATCTGGCAACAGTAAAACGCGACACTTGTCACCCTGTTGCTGCATACAGTAGCTGAACAATGGCGCTTCCTGACTGGTATAGGGCTCTTTTCGCCTGAAGAACGATATATCACTGTAGTTGTTTTCCTAGGGCTGCCAACACCAATCTTTCTAACAACAGTACGTTTGGTTTGGACGGCTTTCCAAGCGCGCGAAACGACACTTTTGTTGATTCCGAACTCTTCAGCTACACTGGTCATACCACACCTCTCCTTCAGCTTTCCGATCATTCTACCAAGTGTGAAGTCATCCAGGGGATTTCTTCTAGTCATATTTCACGAAAGAACTCTCTTGCACTTGCAGCGAATGTGTTTAATTGAGCCTCCGTTCTTCCTTTTGTTGTAGACTTCAGTTGCGGGAGCCGACCGCACGCGTTTCGTACACTTACGTCGCATATGACGTTTTGTTCCTGACATTTGCATACGCATCACCTTTCTACTGAATTGCGTGTTCATTGTACTGATCACAATAACCCCTTCTCTGCAATTTCATGGCTATCTGCTTAAAATGGGCATTGCTGCTTAGGTTCTTATACCAGTGTATAAATATCGAGTGAAGGCCCCCTAATATGGTTAAAATCAAGAATTACATTTTCTTCAACCCATCACCATCCATTTATTATAAATTATTTTGCTCAAAAATGCTTTTAACACTACTACTAATTCATTCATTGAAATAAATTTATTCGTAAATTTTATTCATTCATTCGCCCATGTATAACTAAATTATATTCGAATTCATTTTCTTATAATTTAAAATTACAAACATGATTACATAAACAGATGCACAAACAGAAGCGATGATGAATTCATTTTTAATCAGAAACATTTCAAAAGTGCAATTACGAGCGTCTCACGAGGAAAAAATATTACGAGACTGTTTCAAAAAGTACTTGTATTTGAAGACAGGCGGCATCATTAAGGTAAATTAGCATTGAGTACTGCCATCTATTTAAAAGAGCCGAAACAAATTTAACATAGATTCAAAAGTTAGTTTTCATTTGGGTGTCATTTGCTGCTGAATCGAAAATCGATTGCTACCGCACCAAGTTATTGACGTCACTTTATGGTGAGTTGTCATCGTCGATGATAAATAGATTAATCGTTATACACAAAAAATCATGCAGCAACTAAAATAAGGGTTGTTCTCAGTTAATCTTTTCCAAAAAAAAAGGCGAAGATGATATTATCAACGGGAAAAGTTATGAAGAAGAATTTTGAGGTGCAAGAAAGATATCATGATTACGAATACAACTAAGTGTGGCTTAGACAGCCGTGTAGTGAGCCATGAGTTTTACTGAGAATAAACCATTTTTGATGCTATAAGCACCATATCTTGGATTTTGTAATGACTTTTTGAACGAACCATGTATCATTTTTTCTCAAAAATAGGAATCACTTTGTCTTCATTTTAACTTTTTGATATCATCGAATCAAAAATTGCTGTCATAACATGTGTTTTTATTAAAAATTAATATGCTTATAATATTTTTTAATTCTGTAAAATATAAAGTAGCTGATTATGTTTTCCTTTTAATTTGTACTAAAAGAAATGAAAACCACAAAAGGACACTGAAATAAGCCATACCAACCTTGAAATGAGAATCTCAGTTCAAATTAGTAAATTCTAACATGCATAAACTCTTGAATATCTATAAGATTTCAAGATATATATAAAAAAAAAACTTAAACATTAAACTCTATTATTTACCTCCACGTTTCAAAATTAAAGACTTTATATTTCGTTTGGGGAATTTAAATTAAAAATACTACTTTAAAGCTTATAAAATTATAAATATTTAATGGGACTATCATCAGAAATAAAACAATATCCTATCGATAGTAAAATCACTCTGCTGTAGATTTTTCTCTTTCTAATCGTGGAAAAAGGCCAAATCTGTAGATAATCCTTTTAAATAATGACAGTAACAATGAACTCGTAAAAGAAGAATTGGCCAAAACTTTTGTTCAATGGTACTGCATGAGATCCCATACGTGAGAATTGTGTCGATTGACTTCACAGTGGGTACGAAACATTGCTTCGTTGCATAAGACAAACTGACGAGGGACTGTAGATCAGTCATGTCTACATCGAGTGACATAGTACAAACATTAGGTAGACTCTGAAATTCAGACACAGTAATGCGTGTTAGCTTAAGTTCTTCAATCTGTCGGCACCTTTTAACAAATTAATCAACTGTTTCGTAGTCCTGAACCAGTAGGGTCTGTACAAATCCTCTGCTTTCTCCTTCATCAGATGAAGAAGCCACTTTCTCGCATTTTTACATAGCAGGATTAACTTTTTGGCACAAGGCAAGTATATCCTGGATGTACGATTCGGATGTCTCGTCTGTCCTTTTTACCCTTGTCAATAAGTAGCTCTCGTCTTGGCGCTTAGATCGTCTGTAGGGAAAAATGTGGCGGCTGCCTACGTCATCTTGTGACGTCATTTTTGTCTGCAAGCCGTTTTAAAGAAAAGGAGGAAGCGATCTTTTGTAGACACACTTGCTTCGCAGATTGCAGACCTGTGAAGGTCGAGTTTCATAGTTGAAATGTTAAAAGTTGTTCCCGTTAAGTTTTAAATAAATTGTTAGTTCTTCTTGTTTTTAGTCTTTCGTAGTTATTTATTTATTTAATTAGCCTACACCTTCTGATTGGATGTTATGGGGAAGGAAGGTTTTAGCAACACTACTTCCCTATAAAAACATATTGTTTAAGTAGTTTTTGAAATTCGTGAAAGTGTCCTCAATATTGTCAAACCATAATCTAGCTGTTCCAGTGAGGTAGAAATAACATTCGTCAGACACATTTATTTATCCCTGTGGTTATCGCATTCCATCCGTTCAATGAGCTTTTTACCAACATCTTGTTAGTCGTCACCCAAAAAGATGCATGGATTTTTTAGGTAGCTGGTAGATCAGTGACGGCACTGGGGAAATGCTAGTAGAAGTTCTAAACTTTGACTCTGTATTTTAAGTCATCGTTAGGGTAATCATCCTTCCAACGCATCTTCATGATTTTGTCGATTGGCCAAATTCATTCGGGAGACCTTGAAGGGTTCTATGGAGCTCTTCCATAGCCACTTCGGTTACCCCGACCTCCACCAAAAATGTCGCGTAGGAAGTACACACAGGCAAGACTAAATAACGGGATTGTATCTCAACTGGACATTTTACTAACAAAACGAATCAAGAATAAGAATTAACTAAAAATTCAGCACAAATGGACAAATAAGATAAATTTAATACAAATTTCAGCAACAAGAAGATGAAAACCTATCTCGAATGTTCAGCTTTGAAAGAGGTATGCATATACAAAGAAGAGGATGTACGTAGCTTCAGTTTGTGCTTCCATGCACAAGCTCTCCAGAATAAATGTTGCTTTAAAGACTTCTATCGACGAGGGTCGAATGTAGAAATCGTTAATAAGATACGGCGAGTGAATGTATTTATGGCGCAAGAACTTATTCCATCTCTTGTGCCATTAACATGAAACGAATATCGCTACAATATAAAGAGCCACAATTTTTTTGAACTCATTAAGAGCAAACTAGGAAATCTGATTCCCTAAACTCTAATCATTTTAACTAAAGTTCCCATCTACCGGTCATTTTGATTTCGTGAACTTAACGTTAATCTTATGGAATTTTTACTACCGTTCTCAAACCTTTACTATTTGATCCATTTGAATGCTATAACTTGCATCTGAAAGATCAAAAATTTTGAAGGCTTTTGCAGAATTAAATATCGTCTCCGGTATTTGTTAAAAAAATATCTTAAAATATTTTTAAAGACCGAAAGACACATCACAAATGAATCATTAAAATAAGGGTAAAAATATTTTAAAAATTGGTGGGAGAAAGTAATTCCGCCGAAGCATTCATTATTATTCTTTTCTTTTGCTTTTTCAGATGCACTTTATTGCATTAACATAGATCAAATAATAAAGGTTTGAGAACGAAAATCGAACTTGCATAGGATTGACATTATGTACACGAAATCAAAATCGCCAGTAGCCTTAAGAGCGAGCACTAGTTGTAACTTACACGGTTTGAAAATCAATTGATTTTTCAACACATTACATACCGTCGCTTACAAACGTAGGTACTGTCATAATTAAGATGTTGGTTTTACTTTCAATAAGTAGAAATCAAGAAACTCTGAATTAACTTTATGCGAATTTTTTTCTTTGTCGCTAGTTAACACATTTTTTCTGCCACTACGGACGAATACTAACGAACTGAAAATGTAAATAGCTGCAGCACCATTCAAATTGTAATGCTGATACTCGTTTGCTGCAAAGTTATAACTTCTTTAATGTTGTAATAGTAGCTCGTGAAATTTGGAAGATTCTTTTGTAAGACTTCCTGTACTTTTAAGTCAAGCTCGAATGGCTTCATTTCCAATTTTACCCACCAAATTTCTATAAAATCCTTTAATATTACCTTAGGGTGCAATTGTATTTACCGCAATTTTGTTTTACTGTATTAAAGTCGTATTTCGAAAGTCTATGAGGAGGAAAACTCTATTATGAATGTTTTTAATGTAACTAAGATGCCTTTGACATGGATAAATAAGCTTTTTTTTTAAAACCAAGTTTAGATAATCTTGATTTCATAAAATTAAAAGAAATGGAAATTTAAAATTAATTAGTTGGAAAACTCAATAAAAAACAACAATTTACTAATAAGACAACAATTAAAAGAGATTCAAATTACTAAAAGGAATAGCTGACAACCTGAACAGATAAAAGTACGAAGTGGGAATCGGCTTCAGAAAGTAAAATTCAAGGTTGAAACTTCTCCTTAACTGTCTGATGCAGAAGGAATGTATTCATTTTTACCGCTGTTCGTTCACACTCAGCAGGGTCGCTTCTCTAGAATTGCTGTCTCCTGTGATTTTAGTTTCGCAATCACTCTTCTAGAAACCAAACGGCAGTCAAGAAGGCACCGAAGGATTCAGTAGGAGTTACAACCTACTCATGAAAACCCCTCGTAAGATTGTCTTCTGTACGAGCGAGTATGGTATGGAAGACGATCTCACGTGGGGGGTGTCAAGAGCAGATTGTAACTTGTCATTCAGAAAGACTTGAATTCGCTTTTTTACAAATGATCGTTCACACTCGATTGGTTCACTTCGTCAAAACTGCAAGATAGTTCTCAAGGTGGTAGCTTCTTAACCCTTTGACGGTAAGGCGAATTAACAGTTTTCTTTAGCCTATGACGCGCAGCGTTACGATCAAACTGTCGGTGAAAGTGGCAGCCTTTTTCTCTCTAGAGGCTTCTGAAAATGTCACCCTTTTCTGACAGTGATACGAATAGCTCTCTCGCTTTTAAAAGAAGTTTTCAAAGAACTATTTGTGGTATGTTAATATAATAATTAAAACATTAATTAAACAGGCTGCAACCATGTGGGTCGAAACACTTCGTACGAGCTGAACCCGCCAGTGCCAATTATGAAATGCTATTCAAATGACGAGCTAAACTCGTTCATAACCATTGAAGGGTTAAGATGCTGCAAAATAACATTTCTGCGGGAGGGAATTGCGGAAAGTTAAATGAAACGATTTAAGCATTTGATTGTAATATAAAGGTAAAATATATGAGGTATAAAAACATTAACATTATTGTCACTTGACCATATTCCAAAATTTGGAAAGTTCGTTTCTTAGGCCTTGTACTCCTCTAATTCGACGGTGGCAGCGATAGCCTGGTGGTTAAGGCATCGGAATGGCAGCAGGCAGTTTCGTTGAGTCTTAGGTTCAAGACTTGATCCCACTAAAGACCCACCTGGAAGATTGCACGTTAAATCTGTCGGTTTCCAAAGTCCTTCCGTCGCGTGGTGTGGAAGTTAGGAGAGGGGCATGCCGGCTCAGGTGTTGTCCTCGTCAAGTGATCGACAGTCAAAATTACGAGGTCTATCGCCGATAGCCCTCGTGTTGTTTCTAGTGCGACGTTAATAAAACCAAACCAAAATCTATAATTCGACGTTAAATATATCCGAGTCGATCCGAACGTAACCTTCAAAATCATTAGTACACAATGTATCCTGTAGTTATTTGAAAAATGGAACTTGTTATTGTTTAACTTTTAAAAATAATTCGAATAATGTATTTAAATTATAAATAGCTCTTAAAAACTCTTTCTGCCGTGTGGGCTTACAAATATTGCGAATAAAACTTTAAAATTAGCTTCGCTATCGTTAAAAATCGTTAACTTATAATTCTATCTTGAATGAACATGACCTGAATATCAAATGTGTAAAACGAGACATTTCACAAGAGCAAAACATGTTGAATTCCCTTTCGAAATTATAATGATAGGATTTCCATGACAACTTCCAAATGAAACCGAAAAGAAAAGTATTGACTCATTTTATGAGAACAATCAACATGATCAAAGCAATATTGAGGAACAAAACTGAGTTAACTGAAACACAAAATGAATCACACTCTGCATTTTTTTTATTTTGACTTTAAAAATTACAAGACACTTCATTAATTCCATACATGTATAATGTATGAAATTTACGTGCATAGAACGCCAGAAAATTTTATTTTAAAATTATAAATAAACGTTCCACACGGTAAAGAAAAAAAATCTATCTGCGGTTTACTCAAAATTTGGTTCATTTTAGAGTTTCGGTACAAATTCCTCAAAATATACTTTATCCATAGTTCTAAAAATTTCCGCATTATACATTGGTGTGCGTAGCGTATCCGAATGACTCTTCCAAGTGGTTTACGTAAGCTCTTTTTACAACATTTACACTTGTATCAGTGAACAAATTAATCACCCAGTTCTCTCTCGGTAAACCACCATATATAGGATCAGACAGCCGTCAGTTTATTTGAAAATCACTAAAATAGCCCATTTAAATAGGAAACGGCTATGGATTATTGTACGAAATTGAGTTCATTATACGGAAATCAAGTGCCAAACTCGCAAAATAACTAAAACTCCAAAAAATATATTATTTTGTCGTGATAGATCACATTTTCCCCATTGAAATAGAAGCTTTAAATAATTTTTCGTGACTTGTTAGACTATGTAAAAAACGCCGTATTGATGACAAGGGTAGAAAATTCAAGTCAACTTCACAAGTTAATTCGAAGAAATCGTCCTCTTAAGAATCATTTGCTGAAAGTGAAACTTTGTCTTTATAGAAAACCTTTCACTCAACAATTTTATTCTTAAAATCCCTGGGAAGATAAACCGGTGTACTCGGCATAAGTGGTTCAAACAGGTTTCGTACAATTCATGGGCGAATAAATGTTGTTAACGATTAAAAAAGGACGAAATATGGCTCACAGACGACAACCACGTATGTTTATGAAAAAAAAAAAATCATTGGAATATTTGAATCTGGATTTACCCAAACTAAAGTCAATAGAATTCTGAATATGCCTCAGACTGTGGCTAAGAATACAGAAGGATAGGTGGGCCAAATAACTGGGTTCGACGATCACAACTGTCCGAGGTGTACGAGTTTCCAAACAAATTAATTACTGGAGACTCAGTCATGTTGGTTTCTAAACCAGACGATCAACAGTTTTCATTAACTCATGTCTAAAGAGTTTTAACTCATGTCAGCTATCTCGTCCAAAAAGGAGTTGGAAAAATAAATACTAGAATTCCGGAAAGTCCGCAAGTGGCGCTTCTCTCTTTAGACTGAACACTGATTCCCATCAGCTAACGATATGACCATAATTTGGAACTCGTGTTCACCTGAAAAGTACCAATGAAGGCTTACCACCATTACGAATTTCATTTCCTTAGTTTCCGTGAGGGGAATTATGCTGTGGTCAGGCGTCTTGCTGGATGCCCGAACATTCTTTTCAGACGGGATCTGTGACTGCTTAAAGATACAAAGATGAAGTTCTCCAGCCTTATTTTTGCCTGTTTGGAGGTACTTCTAATCCTGACTTCATATTTATTGGTGATAATAGGCCTTGATTGCTTACGCGCCTGATAGACGACTTCCATGAAACGGAAAATATCCAACGCTCACAGTTACTTGCTCAATTACCTGATCAGACTCCTATCGAGCATGTGTAAGATATGCTCGGTAGACAACTTACAGCCCTTCCCCACCCACCAAGTTCTGTTCCGGAATTGAAAAGAGCCTTTCGTGAGGTTTAGAATTCTTCAGAGCCCACAACGCACCGCATTGATATAACATTTATGGGAAATCGTTGTGAAGCATATATGGATATCAGATATGACACCACGCCTTATTAAACTGCAGAGTCACCTTTTTTTATTTCGCGTTTTTCATAAAATATGAACTCCTCTTATTCTCAATTTTCTTTGAAACTTTCTCTGTATAAAAAGAATGACCATTATCACTTTTCCTTGCTAGCTTCTCATTTTATAACCATTTTATACTTGAATGTATCCTTTATCCCCCTCCCCGATAATTTTCATTTAATTTATTATTCATATAATTACTAACTATGCTGAACTTTTAGATACAAGTGAATACTTTTTAAGAATTTTATTTAAAAGTAATATGTTTCAAATGTACCATAAAATTTTCAATTTCCTAATTTTCTATAAACATCTATATTTGTAACTGAATTGTTTTCAAATATATTTTCGATTTATTACTTACATTCGTTATTTGTTTATTTATAAAAAAAATTAAAAAAATAATAATAAACTATTTTCTTATTAAATTCACTCTTATTAGATTAACAAGTATTATACTGCAAAAATATCTGATTTAAAAATTCATATGGTAACTAAATTAGTCAATTTAATGTAAACTTGTTTGAAACACGGGGATGCAAAATTTACTATTTTTTGTACTTGTTTATATTTAAAATGTGTATATTTTAGTTAATCAATTTCTTACTCAAACTCAAACATTATTTTACTTCAGTTTTAGAGTAAGTAAAATACAGTAACGGGAGGAATGAATCATAAAAGAGCAAAAGAGACGATGAAGTATTCAAAACACACATTAAAGTATCATACATCTCAGAAAAAGAAAATGATTGTTCTAAGTCGTTTAAAAATAGAACGGCGAATTCTTTTGACAAATGCTTCTCCGCACAAAAAAATAGTAGTTTTTGTCATAAATGAATTTTTTTTAATTTTGAAGTGTCTCTTATAAAGCAGGATATTATAATTTTCCCAAAATAGCTATATTGAACAATAAATAATATTTTTTTAGATT
This sequence comes from Nephila pilipes, assembly GCA_019974015.1. Taxonomy (NCBI): domain Eukaryota; kingdom Metazoa; phylum Arthropoda; class Arachnida; order Araneae; family Nephilidae; genus Nephila; species Nephila pilipes. The sequence goes on along the minus strand of BMAW01107935.1, from coordinate 97,300 downwards.
GTTTGAAGAAAAAATAGAGCGTTTTAGTTATTTTTATTTGGATATTTTTTCTTTTGCATAAATTAAGGAATACCTTTATGAATTAGGAAATTTATAAGAAATAAAAGAATTATTCGAATTATCTGAAAGGTTCCTTCAGTATTAAATGTAATGTGGATTATTCTTTAAATTGGTACCTCCATTCGAAAAATTACGTTAACTGTTTTTTTTTTGTTATGAATAATGTGTATTATTATTTAAATAAGAATATAATTTCTGCATGACAGAGCTTTAAATATAAGAGAAAACTTAATTGTGTGTTCATAAGATATTTGAGATAGATTTAATAGAAATTATTTGGAATAAACCGAGCAGTATTTAATAACTGAAATGTTCATTTCAAATAAATTCGTTTCTTAAAAGTTCAAATATTAAACAGAATTGTTTCTTGATAGTATAAAGAAGTTAATATATATCTCTTACCAAATGATTAAATCTCTTGTGTTTTCCTTTAAACATTTACATAACAATTTGGAACTTACCTGAAAAGCAAAAAAAAAAAAAATATTACGGCATTTTATATAAGAAAACATATAATTAAATACTTCAATTGAACCGAGTAATGCTCTTTTAAAGAAAATAATAAATATGATTAACTTTCAAAATCCATGGGGGAAAACATGGGAAACTATTGTAATATAAAATCTCACATGTCTGATATTAATATTATAGAATTCTTCTTATCTTACACAGACTAACCGGATCCGAGTCGGTACTATACTTGTAAGTAAGATCTCACTATATATCGATTCACAGAGGATCACTTCAAACTAATTGTCGAGTAATTCCAATTTCTCTTTCTCTCACTACTAATACAGAAAATTGAGCTTTTAGCCTCTTCTGAATTCCTTCTCTTCAATTGATTCACTACACTTTAGTATTTTTATTCTAATTTAAATAAATCACAGATCAATCAGAAGAGACTCCGTCAACGTCATGTGAAAGCTCACAGAGCTTAGTTGAAAGAAAGAGAACAAATACAGACACACCTACAGCTGTCACCGATTTCATTCATTGCTATTTTTTCAAAGAAAAAACATATTCTGAAGATCCTATACTGACTTCAGAATACAGAGTACTCACGCGTTTTAAAATATCACTATAATATACTGAGTTAATAAAAATCTTTAATCGGATTTCAATAGAACTTAATTTCAAATATAAACGGCACAGAATGATAAGCAACACATGAAATCAGAGAAAAATTATGTAAGTTGTACATTAGTTTTATTTTTTTATGTTCACAAAGGTACCTCGCAATTAAATCGGTCTCAGTGGATAACATGACTCGATGTTACACAGCTGGCTATCTAAATCACCTGATATGGCCCCATGTGTTTCCTTCCTTTGGGAGTTAGCAAAAGAGAAATTGTATGCGTCACCACAGCCAAGAATATACGAGTACACACGAAATTGACCTTATACGTGTAGCTAAATGTAATTATATTGAACACCTGTAAAAAAAACTGTTTTCTCCCTAAACATTCTTGAATTACACATTATTTTGTGTAGTTTGTTTGTGAAAACATGGAATTTTGAAATCAGATTATTTATTTTGAATAATCCTGTATAGAACATATTTTGAAGACTTTTGTTAGAGAAATACTCATTATTTTAAAATATAAGACTTTTCTAGATAAATGTAAAATCTATCGGCTAATGTGTTCTTGTTTTCATAAAGAAAAAGCTTTTAAGTCAACAGTTAGAAAATATGTGTGATAAAGTTGTCTTCAAAAATACAGTCGAAATTTTTCATTTCATTTCGCCCTCAGGAGTTTGACAAAGCTTAAGTGCCTCGAGAGATTCTGAAGTTAAATACAAATGTTTACAAAGAAAATACTAGTAAAAGGGAAAATGTGCTCAATTTTACCGATTTCTTACAAAGAATAAAATCTAAAAATATTTTTACAAAACGTAAGAGGTAATCAGACTCTTTTTCCACAAAAGGGTCAAAATCCTTTTCTTACTTTTGTATTTCACTTGAATTTCATGCATTCCGAATCTCCAGTTAAGAAAAAAGTCCAAAGTATCACCCTCTGCAGTAAAAGTTACGGCCACAGTATTCTAGAACGAGAAATAGGCAATTCTATTTGAGTTCCTCCATCCCCCCAACAAGGGCCATCAATGTTGCATGCTACTGAGACACCTTTACCAAACTCACATTTGCCATTCGATGAAAGGGACCAGGGCTCTTCAATTAAGGTATTGTGTTCTTGGACAACAATACAAAACCATACACAGTAAAGCTCACACGAGATTACATTCGTTGATTCGGGAGATTGGATCACCTACAGCCCCAATTTTACCCCATAGGACTTTCACCTGTTTGCTTCAATGAAAGGCACTCTCTCTCGGGATTTCACTTTCAGAATAATGCTACAGTGGAGCAGGCTGTGTGACATGATGTTATGGTTTATTTTATTTGGAAATAAAGTTTCCATGTGAAAAGAAATGACTAACCTTACTTTAGGGTCATCCTTTGTATATTACATTATTAGAAATATTTGCATATTGCTATGATTTAAATAAAGATAAAGAATAACAGAAATTTTCTGTACCATTTCTTTAACTCTAATATTGATAAGAATAGAAGTAAGAACCCGATAAAAATTAAATACACGATACATACAAGCTATACTTATATTCAAAATGTAGACAATATTTATTGCATAGTTTCGTATCCCAATAATAGTTGATATGTTTATACTTATACTGCTATAAAGCTCAATGAGGGCTATTGGAGATGAATCTGGTTCTTATGAATCACTATCGTGGAATGGGAGTGACTTTTTGATGTCACTCTTTCTCAACTTCCAAATTCTTTGAGGCTCTTTATGAATTAATACATAACTACATATAAATTATGTAATTATGGATTATATAAATTATGCATAACATAAGTGGAATTTAAGCGATACATAAAGAATTAATGTTATAGCTTACATGTTTTCAATATATCTGCAAGCATAATTTAACATATTTATTTCCCATATAAAATAGACAAATTATAACCATTTTAAACACCACATGAAATTTTAGTACTATTTTTTTAATATTCTCTCCATACATTATTAAAAACAATTAAACACAAATGATTAACAGAAAGTAAACTAATTTAATCTTTTCCTCCCTAATTTACATTTTTTGGGAACCATATACACACACAATAAATAAATTTACTTTATGTATATATTTCCTGAATATTTCTTGTAAAAAATCATGAGTTTTCTCACATATATTATGGCATAATTAACACGCTTAATAAAATATTAACAATAGAATATGAAAAGTTATAAATTTTGAATTAAAAGGATTAGCCTACCATCAAAAAAAGAAATCTATATATATATAAAAAATTGTTTGTTTTATTATATTATAATTATTGAGATTAAGATAGGTAATCACCTATTCTCGTTTGTTTGATATTTTAAACGTCATGTTTTCATGCTTTGTATTACTTAAATATTTCTTCTCTGTAAAAACAATATATATATATATATATATACAGTTAAGGTATCATTTCCAATTTTAATATTATTATATATTATATATTACTCTTCATTACTGATGAATTATTTCCCTTCCTATGACATTTAATGAATAATTCAACAACATTTGCATTAAAATAAAAATTAAGAATCGTTGAAGAATATTATAAAATATGCAGTTATTCTTTTAGACGGTTGTTCTTTGTGACTGCTGTACTTCTTAAAATGTATAAATCATTCTTTTCTTACAACATTTAATCATATTTTGCTCTTTGAAAACTTTCTGGGTTTTACATAAATGAAAAGAACTACTGCACAATTCTATGCATTCGGATTAAGAATTTTTTTTATTTATAAATAGGATAACGATATTACAAAAGATTTTAGACTGACAAATAAACTTAACAAAAGGAATATTTTAGCATATGAAAGAATTATATATTTTATCTAATTAGCAATTCTAATATTTCTAAGCAATATCATCCAATAAGAATGTCTTGAAAAAGAAAATAAGAATAATACTTAAGAAATAGTTTATTTTTCCATGACTTTACTCGTCTGGTTTGCACCTTTATTTCTAGGTTTATAAGTTGTTTTCTTATTATGAACAAAATTTCTGCCTATTTCATTTTTATATCAATACACCCTATTTAAATATAATTTAATTGTCTTTGCTTTTAAAGAAGATGCACCCCGTTTCATTTTTAACTCATATTAAAAGGCTCTATAGATCATCGAGATTGAGAAGGCCATTCCTTTCAAGACTGATGTTATTACCATTATATTAAGCAACTACCCTTCATTTCCGATGAATACTAGAGCTCTAATGCAACGTGAATGACACTTTGAACCACATTTAATCAATTAAAAAAAACGATGAAATGTTTGAATCATTACGAATGCATATTATCTATCCTTTTTATGTGATTTTCTAATAGAATTTAGAGAATTGCTTTAAAATATTACTTCCGTTTTAAATAAGGTATTAATCCCTTACCTGAAGAGTTTTCATTTCTGTTTATATATCGACAGGAAATGAATTCAAATATTTGATGATGCGGACATACAAATTGAGTGATTTAATGCAAATTTTTGTTTGTTAGCAGAGGGAGGATAGAAGGCGACGGACCATTCAAATAAGAAGGATGAAACCTCTGAGTTGTTTTTCACTTGTTTAACTACCATATAAGAGACGAAAATGCTCTGAAATCTACTCCAATTAAACATGCAACAACTCGTAGCGTTTTGTGCAGGGAGTACAACACCCCCGACCCACAGGGAGCGTCGGAAACATCAATACTCGTCATCCAGGTTATTGGGTCGCAATGGTCCAATAAAAAGCTTCCAGTTAGTTACTTAATTCATAAGAAGTGAGAAATTAACATTGGTTTTGAGAGGAAGAGCAAAAGTGTTCGCTGTTTCAAAATAGATAATATGTAACGGGTTCCCACGCATATTTCTCTATAACTAACCATTGGGGTTGTTTTACTACGATAATTGCTATGAGATGGTCCTCATGGTCCAATGACTCACGAAAATTAACTTTTTTTTTATGAAATGTAATGAATGAGAGAGAGAGAAAGGGATAGAGTTATAGAAAACAGTTCAGATATTAGATACAGGAGGAGATAGAAGAATTAACGAGATTTGGAGGAACACTACATTAGTGCGAGCAGCTGCGAAGATATTATAAGTGTGTATACGTGGTCCTTATGCAATTACTAAACTCTAGTGGACTCCGATCCAATTAAATCAAGTCCATTGTTGGGATTTATTATAACAAGTAGAATTCCACATTATTGGCCTTCTGATAGAGCTTGAGGCCACAGTAGCCTAGTGGTTATGGTTTTGGTTACCATGACCAGCTGTTTTCTTTCAGTCCTGTGTTCGAGCCTTGGCTGCCAAAGACCCTCCGAGTAACAGGGGCTGATGCACGTTAAATTTGTCGTGGCCCAAAGTCCACCCGTTGGCGTGGTGTGAAAGTAAAGAGAGGGGAGTGCCAACTCAGGTGTTATCCTCGTCACTTGACTGAGGTTCAAAATCAAGAGGTCCGTTGCCAATAGCCCTCGTGTTACTTCTGGTGCAACATTTATAAAAACTAAAACTAAACTAAACTAAAACTCTAGTAGAGCTTATTCTAAATTTAAATACACTGATGAACCATTTTAAAACTTATCTTTTTAAATGATTTTGCATAATACACAAAACGATGCCTGTTCCTTACAGAATTTTTATTCCCTTATTTCAAATAAAATCATTCTGTTCTTTTAAAATTCTATTCTAATATCATGAAGTAAAAGCGCAATGAAGTGAAGTTTAAACGAAAAACAATCGTAAAACTAAAAGTGATAATTTGTTCCTAAAATTAAAAAAAACAATTATGCTTCCCACAATGGGTATTCTAGAATAATATTTTGATTTCAGGAATTTCACGTAACCGCTGTAATATAGAAAGCTTTAGTGTTAGGTAACATAATTCATTGCTTTCATACTCGTGAAATCCAAATATGATCTTCGATATTATAAAGGAGACTTAAGATTCTGTTTCATCATATTAAACGAATCACTTAATGTAGCGTTTTCCCTACCTCTGTATTCTTAAAAATGACAAAGTTTGAGGAACATTTTTAAGAAATTAACTGATCGCACGGTCACTAATTTCTTGTGTGCACGTCTTGCGTTGTCACTTTTATTTTGATGCGATATTTTGTCAAAACAGTTACAAAAGCATTTATTGATTAAATGTAAAGTTATCTTCACCTCGTTTTAAAACTTTTCACATGTTATCCCGGATATTATATATATATATATATATATAACTATAAATTAACTAATCAAAATTTTAAAACATGTTCCAATTAAAATAATAAGGACAATACAATGAATGCAAAAAACGAGACTCGCTCGATCTGTATATTTTTTTTACCAACATTTTATAAACTGGATCCTTCTTCATGTTACAGATCAAATGGGTAAAATGCAATATTAAGTGTTCTCTCGAAACTAAAAGTTCATTTGCTGTATTAAATATCTCGATAGTTCTGTCTGAAACTTTTTTCATAAAATCTAACATTCATAAGAAAAAGCACAATTTCTTTGAATTTAAAAATATTCGACCTAGTTTCATGTACTCTGTGAACATGAAAACACTGAGTTCTCTTAACGAAATGTAGAGCATAATTACATAAAATTAAAAAAACCTGCTGTAAGTTTTATCTGAAAATTTTAAAATATTCATGCATTTGTTTCAAATACAGATACATATTTATTGCTTTGCTAAGTTGCATTATGAAGTAAAATAAATTGTTCCATGGAAAGTTTTGTGAAGAACAAACTTAGCCACCAAAGTTGCTAACTTTATCCTTAATAATTATTAAATTAATCAGTCAAATATTAGAAATAAATTAAGGGATAGAATATTGAAATGGATAATAAATAATATTCTTTTCAGGTATTGAAATTAAACCAAATGGGGTCAATTATTATTTTGAAATCATTTTAAGTTAAATGAACTTATTTTTACAGAAAAATAAAAACAAGTCACGTCCATTCCGCACTTTATTTTGGAAAGTGGTCGAGTGACCAAATTATTCTTTACCTAAAACGATAGCCCCTTTCATGGTTAATAACTGTATTCAATCAAGCAATGATACTTAAAAAAACTCAATCGCCTTAAATTAAAGTGAACCGAAGTATTTTCATTTTTATCTCTTTGACTTCAGACATATCTACTTTGAAACAGAAGAGAAAAACGCAGACCGAAACAAGCGATTGAACACACTTTATTTTTATAGCAGCCAGAGCACGCATCGGCTTTCAAGAAAATGAGAGCAAACAGAACCCCCGCTCCATCATTATCGTTTGCTTTTATTCGGTTGATAACCCTAACGATCTGTTGAACAGGTACCCTGTCAAATATTGACTTCGTTGGTCAATGTTGACCGACCGCCATTCTGTGCCAAACTATCGCTTCGAATGTGAAGTACGAAGCGAAGAATATACGTCACAAAATAGAACAGAACTGTAAGCGTTCGTTTCTTTATTCCACATGAAGTATTAACTTTTCTTTAAATGTTTTACAGGGAACATAAAAATTCCGTAACGAGAGTGAAGCATTTTTTTCTGTTTATAGAAATAGCGAGTATTCCATGAACAATAATTCTTATCGAGTATCTTTCTCCTTCCCTTCAATAGTTTATTGGCTGGTTGGAAGGTTGCTGGAACATTTATGCTTTAAGGGGTTTAATCTTCAATCTGGGAGGCTATAAAAGAGATACATCGGCATGTTGCTTGCCCAGGAAATTAATTTTAAAGAAATAAAAAAAAAACATTGCCACTTCAGAAAGTTAAACAATTTTCATTTAAAAATAGTAAATAAACAATAAAATTTACTTAAAATCAATAAGTTTCGTAGGCAATAGATTGTATACATTTATTGAAAGCAATCAGTTATCTTCAATTCCTATCGGAACAGTCATCTAAATTTAAATCTTAATTGACTTCAATCCAGTACTATAATTTTATTACTATAAAGTAACTAGTTTCATATAATTATATAACAGTAACTTGGTAATTATTAAACTTGCATTTAAATTAAATGATTAAGCTATAACTACATAAATATATTATAGAACATAAATAATCGTTTGAATAAGCTGTACATTATCATTATTTGAACGAAAATATAGACAGAGATATAGATAGTATCGGGAGGGGGAGATAATATTGATTGAGCCATGAACTGTGAAACATTAGACAGTTATTAACTATCGATCTTTAGTAATATGTGCATCAATATTTTATAATATTACTTACATATCAAATGCATCTTAATTAAAAATTAACACTACCTGCTCAGTTTCAAAACAAGATGAAAGAAACATTTTCGGACATCAAATTAATTAAAAATTCACTCAAACACACACAGACACGGATAAAGTTTTACTGCTGAGTAGCCAAAATGGTACAAATATTCTGAATTTTCGGGATAATAATGATTTAACACTTTAAGTTCTTTCATTGATATTTTTAAAATTTTGATCGAAAAATTTTGCGAAATTGATTTGGTTAGTTTAAATTATAGTTCAGTTTTAAATTAAGTTTTTACTTAATTTAGTTTATATATATATATATATATATATATATATATATATATATATAAGCTCTAAAAGTTACCACTAAAGGAATATGTAGCGCTGTATAATTGAGAAGAGAGTTTTAAAAATGCAGAATATATATTAAAATAAAATTACCTTTTATGTAGCACATTCAAATCAGGTTAATTGTGGCCGCCGTCTATGTGGGCCACATTTTCCATTCTGTGCACAGCATTCACAACAGCAGAACGTAACAAGTCAACAGGAATCTCTCGTAGAGTCATTATACCTTATCCTTCAACATTGCAGGCAGCAACATGTTCGTGCTCTCTGTCGACAATCGTCGTTGCTACTTATTCGATTGTATTATGAGGAACGGTTTTTTTATCTCTTACCTGACGAAACATTTAGAGAACCTGTTTAATCAAACTTCTCAACCATTGTTTTTAAACCATTAACGGACACAGGGCCGTTACATTTACGCATTTGTTATACTTTATAGAAACATGAAAAGTGGCTGACGCTTTGGACTATTTCAGGTAAAGGAATTTGACAAGTAACATACGTTTGATTAAAGAAGGAGACAATATCACCGTAACTTTCAATCTAATTTTTTCTAAATGTAACAAAGTACATTTTGAAGACAAAGGCTGCAACATGAAGTTTGAATAAAGAACTTCTGCTGCTGAAATTGCTTTATCATGTTTCTAATTGCTTTATCATTTAATAATTTTTAGAGACTTTATCACTGTTTATGAACAATATTCGCTTTTTTTTATAATTATTACCATATTAAACTTGAATAAAATTATTAAATGTGCTAAATGAAATGTATTTTTTTTCTGTAGTGATCTGTTTTTTAGAGTTTTCTTTTCAATTACACAGCGCCACCTTTTCCCATAATAGTGAGTTCAGAACTATTTTTTGGCGGAATCTTTCGTCCCCCTTGTTTAAATGTCCTACTACATTTGGTGCAATTGTGGCAATTAGATCACTCTGCGGACTGCTAGTTTAATTATCGCTATCCCGCATATATATATATATATATACGTGCGCGCGCGCGCGTGTGTGGGTGTATGTATGTATATGTATGTATATATGTATATATAAATATAAACACAAATAGTACACACATGTTGCAACACACAACAGTTTAAGAGTATTCAACAACTATTGTTTGAAAATTAAACTAAATATTTAAGGAAATCATTAAAAAAAAATTAGTATTTATACAAATCAGCCAGCAATTTTCTTAATTAAACAGTCTGAAATTTAAAACCTAAAAACCCAAAAAATTCGAAACAAATTATGGAAGCACCAAACTATTTAAAATAAAGCAAATGGAAATAATGCAATTCATATTTTTCTATACTTTCGAATAAAATAATGCGTGTTTTTACCAATAATTACTGATCAAACCTTCACACTTCCGTAAATTGCATAATGTTTAAATATATTATCGATATGTTTGAAACTCCTGAAATAATGGAAGGAATGTTGTTTTCTTTCTCCTTTGTATTTTCTCGTAAAAATAAATAATTAGGAATTATTTATTTATTTGACTTAATATACTCTATGTCAATAGAAAAACGCTCTGAGTGATTCATTACACAGAGCTTCCACTATACAAAATTTATTCAATCAGTTTAAATTATTCTTGTTTTAATTTTGGCTATTTATCCACCAAATTACTTTTAATAACAAAATTGCATATTATAAATTAACCTTATTTAATGAAATGTGTAGATAATACTCAAAAGAAATACAAAATTATTAATTTATATATACCAGGGTGTTTCAGAAAGTACTTGTATTTGAAGACAGGTGATATCATTGAGGTAAAATGTTGTAACCACTGGGTGCTTCCAACTTTTAAATAAAGTCTAAACACGTTTGACATTCATTCATAGGTTATTTTTGACCAGGTAGTCATTTCTTTCCAAATCAAAATTTGATTGGTGACATCGTTTGATTGTTGTCGACGTCATTTTGCACCATGCTGTCACCAAAGGAGAGACCTGGATTCTTCATTACGCATCAGAAAGCAAGAAAAATCAAAACATTGGGTTACTTCCAATGATTATTTTTCCAAAACAGGCGAAGATGGTCTCATTGACCTGAAAAGTCGTAATGAAGAATTTTTGAGGAGTACAAGGCATCATGATTAAAATCAAAATTCCTGGCAGTAATTGACTTGTGACTTTTGAGGAGAATTTCAGATTTGGTGATGTGTAATGAATTGAATTGAGGAAGTGCATGAATAAACAATAAAGCATTTAAGAGGTTGGTTCAAAAAGTACTTGTATTTGAAGACAGATGGCATCATTAAGGTACATTTTTTATACCTATGGATGCTGCCATCTGTTAAACGAATTCTATTTAATTTGACACTGGTTCATAACTTAGTAATCATTTGGTAATCATTGTTGCAAATCAAAATTTGATTGCTGCCGAAAGAAATAGTCGATGTCATTTTGTGTCGAGCAGTCATCGTAGGTAAAACAGGGATTCATCGTCATGCACCAGAAATCAATCAACAGAGGAAACATTGGATTACTTCCGGTGAATAGTTTCAAAAAAAAGCGAAGATGATCTTATCGGCAGGAAAGAATTTCGGCAAAGAATTTTTGAGATGCGAAAAGGCATCATGGTATCGAATACGAGTAACTGAGAGAGCTGTCGAATGAGTCCTGATGCTTACTGAAAACAAATAATTTTCAATGTTATGAGCATCATTTTTTGGAATTTCTAAGAACTTTTCCCTCGTAATTCTGAGGTTCAGCATGTAATCAAGGTGATCAAGGTAGAGAATCAGCATGTATCAAGGTAATCAGCATGTGATTAAGGTAGAGAACTTAAATTATCAACTGAAACATCAATATTGAATTTGCGCTGAGGTGAATCGAAACAGGGTTAGTGACTCGAACACGCGACATAACTTTTTGGAATGCTTGGAGCAATATAATGTCAGAAAGAAGAAACATATTTAATTTATTCAAGAGTTAAATCAGATACTTGTATCGTGCAGCATGGCTGATGCACGTCAAGGTTTGGAATCCTTCCGATGGAGTGGTGCGGATGTTTGAAGAGGGCGTTGCGAGCTCAAATGTCATTCTTGTCACTCGATTGAGGCTCAAAATGACGAGGTCGTTTGCCATTAACCCTTCTTGGTGCGACTTTATTAAATATTAATGCAACAAAATAGATGCGTTTAGGAATTACTTACCACAGATTAATTCATTAAATGATTAAACAGGAGGGGAGGTAATAGTAAATGAGTGTTACAGAATATATAATGCTAGTGTTATTAGTATCCAAATAGTTTTGTGTATGCGTACTTTGACTCATAAATTAAATCTGTAGCATCAAAAGAGGATATATAATATCTCGACAATATTCTTCAAAACTTATGTTAGCACTACTTTGAAAGAAAGTAAAGAATAAAAATAATAAAGAGAATTATTTCATCGTATATTATGAATTGCTGTCATACTTTAGAGGAAAAATTGAAGAAATTCGTATAAAATCAGTACAAGGCTTAAAAGTGGAATACTTATTCTATAGCTGCAAGCTAAAATCGTGTTTCTATATTTCATTGAAAACGTAGCTTTATTTAGAATAAAACTTAAGTTTGTGGGCTTAAAAATATTTTATTTCGAATTTGTGATTTATAAAAGAACCTAAGAATTCCTTTCAGAAGTTGGGAAGGATTTCTTTCCCTTCCAGCCCGGAAGGAGGCTGAATAAAACCTAACTTATGAAAGTAAAGAAATAGTTTTTGATTCTTTTATTGAAAAAGGGTCATATTATCGTTACTGATATTATTTGTTTAAAATTCTTCTAGATTTTACAGTTCACAGTTATTGATTTGGAATGCATCTTCCTCTTTTTCTTTTTTCTAAACTATACATATCTATGTTATTTGACAATAACCTCGGGCGCTGGAGCGATGTGAAATTTTAATGGTCATCTGCTCGTAGAAAGCTATTTTTGGAAAAATGTTTCTGTTGTATTTTTGAAAAGAATTCCGTTGCATATCTATCTTTTTTTTTACATAAAATGTGAACACTCTTTAGATGACTCATTAACGCGTATCATTGAATGCTTCTTTATTCCCAAAAGAAAAACTTTTCTATTTCTTTTCGGAATATATCTCTTCCTTTTATCCTGCTCAATATGTATGTTTCAAGAACTTTTCAATATAATGGGTATCTTTCTTAAAATTAGGTAATTTATCAGGATTTCTTATACGGCAGCAAAAAAAAACTAAATTTATTTAAAAAAAATTGTTTAAAAATAATAAATACAAACGTTCTGTCACGTACAGCAAATGTACGTAAATAATGCAAAACTGCTTAACTTATATACATGACAGATAACTTGAGGTATGTGTCTACCTTTGGAGCACTTTTTTTAAAAAAGATATTTTTGTGAAACTGTTAAGTTTTTGTTTACATTGGTCTAATAAAATGGTAAATTCAAAAGTCCTTTTCATCAACTTTGTTTATTTTTCAAATTTTCGCTATAATTGGTTATAATTTCGTATACATTGACATTCGCGCTAAATTACATATAGCGAATTCTAATTAACATCTTTCCCTTTTTGTTTCAACAATATATTTAATAAGCATATATCTGTGTTATGAAGCAGAAAAAATGCAGTTATCTCTTAAATTTCTGATTCTTAACAAAACTTATAAACACAACATGATTTACAAAAAAATATCACTATTTTAAATAAAAATAGCTCCAAAATAAATAGATATATACTTAAAAGCTGTGTTTATTTACAACATACCTAGAGATATACAGAACATTACGGTAAAATTTAATTTGAATATATGAAATACTTTTTAAACAGTGTGATTTTTTCGTAATGAAAAAAAAAAATTAAAATCGCATTTTTCCAGAAAATGCAAATCTATTAATCAAAATTAAGTGATCAAATTGTTTCCAGATGTACCTACAACTATAGTAAATAAATAAATAAAGCTACATTCTATATTTAAAAAGTAAAATGTACGTTTACATCGTTTAAAATGAAGAAACAGCTTTTTAAATGCATTGTTTACATTTCTATGGATTAGTTTCAGTCATGAAAAATTCCACTTTCGGTCGCTTTAAATTGAACTTCCGCTTTAAATTTGGGCTATAAATATGTTTCTAGCTACCATAGAAACAAATGCAAACCATTTTTGAAATCGTAAATATATGGGGACTTTAATAAAAAGTAAAAAAGGAAATTTTGAAAATTTCCCCGAAAGCGGCGATTTTTGAGTAGCCGCATAACAAGCGAATTCCTTTTCGAGCGTAAAGCTTAGGTGACGTTTTATGTATTATTATTATTAAAAACAAATGTTGAAAAATTTTCTCTATACTAATGCAACGCTAAGCGGAAAATCAGATTTTTAGATTAATTCACTCTTTTTTTAAAAGAAAAAACTCCTTTTTATTAAATGAAATATGGGGTCTCTTTTTAAATAACTTACAGTTTTAAGGATATTGGAATTATTTCTAGTTGCTTAATAAATTTGCTGGTTCAATTATTTCAAAAAAGGAAAATCTCTCTCTCTCTCTCTCTCACGCACACATACATACACACACATGTAGGAAACTTATTGCTCCTATTTTTGAAATTAAAACAGTGTTTGCTGAATAATTCAAAACCTAAATTTTTCCAATCTTCAGAGATGTTGTTTTTAGTTTTTTAGTTTTAGTTTTTATTAACGTCTCACAGAGATGTTGTACAAACGATTTCATTTAAAGATATGACCCTGGTTTTGCCAGCTCATATCAAATGCTGCTTTGAAACTGTAATACATGTGGCTACCGTGTTCATTTGAGAGCATTGAATACTGCTTATTATTTTAACAAGAACAAAAATGTAGGATTTTTATTTGCACTTCGTTTTCTCCTACCTCTTATGAATACATCTCGATCGCATCTTTTCTGAAGACGTTCTCTAATTCTCTAACGGAGGGGTTACTACAATTTCTTTTCTCATCAACAGACATCATATACACTGCATCCTCCCCCCCACAAGATAAAGATTATAGAGAATAAAATAGCATATCTGACAATACCAAAATGCATGCGATGACTGTGGCCATAAGACACACATATTAAATTCTGAGTCATTACCAAATCTATAATACAATGAAATTAAAATCACACATATATCATTAACTAAAGATACATGAACCACTGTGCAACACACGCAACTTTAATGAGAAAAATAGCCAATGCCTCCTAATGGCAATTTCATGGGACAGAATTTTGCGGCCTTATTTATGACGCTTCTCCCCTTGCAATAGATTCGTTCCCTTTTTCCTGCGATATAGAATCTACTTGCTTTATGTTTCTTCTTTCGCACGTGCGTCTGAAATGCTTCCGATGCCTTTCTTGCCGTTGTGATTTTTCGTTTTCACCGCTTTTCTTACTTTTCTTAGATCTTCACTGATCTCATATTTCGATTCGAGTACTTCCGTATGTTTTCTGTCCTTTTCATCAGGGTTTCGTTCAAAATTGCATATTTCACTTTGATTCTTCACTTTTAATTTTCTCTGCTTTCTTCTGCCTTCAAAAAGCTTCTGATGTAATACTTCTTCCCATCTTCTCAATTCCATTCGATCTACTTCGTTTTTCTCATCATTTAAAACATTTGTTTCATTCCCGAGTTTCTCCTGTTTATTAGGTAAATTAGAGCGATCGACTTCACTCCATTCTTCTAATTCTTTCTTCTCCTCTAATAGAAATATCTTCACCTATAAGATAATTTAGATGTTTCTCGTTGGTCTTCTGAAACTCATTTAATTTCTATCCAACTAAATATTACAAATCTTCTTGCAGCCCTTGTTTTCCATACTTTTCTCAGCAATGGTCCCGTTCCACACTCTTCTTGACACAGTGTTTCTTCTAGTTGATTCTCCCATAGCTTCGCTCGCATTTCGATCTGCATTTCTTCCTCTTCTTCAATTTTCTTTTCAAATTCAGCTAATTGCTCTAAATCCTCTTCTCCTGTCTTTTTCGATTAGCTCGGTTTATTCTCTGCATCTGGGTCGCAATCTAAATATCAATATTATCAATAAATAAATAATATTCTGTTGAGCTGGTTAACATTTCATGAACTTGTAGAGTAATCAAACAAGGAACATTTAATTTCTCTGTTACGGACAATCAGCCTTTCACTGGTGAGAACATACTTGATTCATTCTTATGATAAATTGAGGCTTGGCAGATTTCCGCTTCTAATTTGTTTCCAAATGAAGGTAATAAAATTATCTTCCCTACCTTTTTAATTATCTTATTCAGGAGAAAGATTGTGTTCACAATAAGACTCTGGACATCTAAATCCAAAAATGCTTCAATTTCTTTCCCTTCAATGTAAACGTTTATCTTTTTCAGCGGTTGTGTAACATTCTCGGTCAATGGTATATGCTTACGTGTTGAGATCGAACTTTAGCAACGAAAGCTTCATTTTTATTAGTATTTTTACTTCTCTGTTTCTGATTTCTCACTAGTCCTTTTTTCTCTCTGCCTCTCACTGATATCGTGTGGCCGCGGTAGCCTAGTGGTTATGGTTTCGGATTCGTGGCCGGCAGTTTTCGTTCAGTCGCGGGTTCGATCCTTGGCCGCTAAAGAATCGCCGTTGTGCCAGGGTTGATGCACATTAAATCTGTCGGGACCCAAAGTTCTATCGTTGGCGTGGTGTGGATGTTAGGAGAAGGGGGTGCTTGCTCAGATGCTGTCCTCGTCACTTGACCGGGGCTCAAAATTACGAGGTCTGTCATCAATAGCCCTCGTGTTGCTTCTAGTGCGAAGTTTATAAACACTAAAGTAAACTAAACTCAGTGATATCGTGCTTCCCCCGTCTGTCCAAACAATCTCTAACCAAATTAGAACGGCTTCTACATATGTAACAGTCCTTTATAATTTTTCTCGAGAAATTTTCCTCCCATCTTGAATTTTTATTTCCATGTCGGGAGTGAGGAGGAGCATAATTACTATCTGTCGTATATCTTTGTTCTTTTTTTCCGTATTCCAAATTCGAACGCTTATAATCTTCTTTCGGATGCACTCTAGAATTTCTGCTTTTGTTGTCCCGAACATTTTCATAGTCGTCCAAACTGTTGATTATAGAATCCGGATTCTTAAAATTCGAGTTCGACCATTCATCGATGAAATGTTCTAGTATCTCCGAAGGAACTTTATGTTTATATTTGGTCCGTGGTAGACACATCGCGCAGTTTCTCAAATGCTTGGATATCAGACCTTATATCCATTCGTGGATGTAATTTATTGGTTCATACGCGAAGTTGTACCACGTTACTTCTTTTCTTTTATGATGTTTGGTGAAGAACTAATGAAACTTTTAAGCGTTTAGCTTGTATGTTTTCAAATATTTTTCCTTCAATTGTTCATAATTTTGTATAACTTCTGTCCTTTCACGAGCGATGATTTGTCTTATACCGCATGGTAGAAATTCATTGGGATAATCAGCCCAATATTCTTTCTGACATTTTATTCTTTTCAATTGCCTTTAAAATAGTATCAAATAAAGAATGATGCCATTATTCTTGGGATCGAACTTCTGCAGGTTTTTGTGTAGCTCTAGTTTTGGTTTCACTGGTAGCCTCGTCCCTCGATTCGTTCTTACTGCTTCTATTCTTCTTTTCTCTTCTCTTTCTCTTTCTTCTTTAATGATTTCGAGTATTTCTCTCATATTCTCTTCCTCATAATCTTCTGAATTTAATATGGCTTTCTATAAGATAATTTTTGAAATGCCAGATACGTCCTTGATGCCCATCCCTGTAAGCTTCTTTCAATGCTCTCAAAAGAAGCGACATTCTTCTGAATTCTTTTTCCAGAACCACTCTACACAATCACGCTATATATGTAAATCATTTTTTTCTGTGCTACTCTCGTTTCTCACCAAGCATGTACTGGTTTTCCTTTACGAAATCCATTTTCCTTGATCCTACGTTAAAACTAAGCCCATTAGCTTGCTTTTCTCCTTCGATTCAGATTTGAATTTTTCTTTCTAATAAAAAGGGCAAGTAATATCTGCTTTCACTTTTATCCTACTTTTCAGATTTGAGCTTTTTTTCCTAATGAGGTCGAGTAATATCTGAGTCCTCTTTTTTCCTATTTTTACTTCTAACTTCATAAATTAAACTAAAACTCTGATTCTGCAACCGAGAGTGTGTGTAATATCTGTGGCTACCGTATTCGCGTGGAAGCATTTAATACTACTTTTTTCTTTAACAAAAATTTTTTTATTTATTCGTCGGGGCTCGTTTTCCCCATTTTTTACGAGTACCTCTCGGACGTGTCTTTCCTCAAGTCGCTCCCTTACCATCTCCTACGCAACGGAGGGGTGACTACAATTTCTTTTCTCTCCAGCAGGCGTCATATACACTACAGAAATTTTTGTCGCTGTTGTTACTATATACATCGTAGTGCAAGCCCATTTATCGTCCTTATCACTTGTGCATCATTCAAAAGTACGAGGTCAGTCTCCTTTAATAATCGAATTGCGTCTAAGTACGAAGCTATAAATCAAACACACACGAGTTCTTAAGAGCTTTTACTTTTTCAGAGGAAGTCATGCCCCTTATTATGTAATAAAATATTTAAGAAAAATTTAATATTGTTCTATGTTACCCTAGAATAATTTTAATCATTTTAGAACAGAAAATATATATCTGACAATGGTTGCGTCAATTATGAAAATTTTATTTTATTTTAAATTTGTGATTTCTCTGAGACTTTTTAAAATTAAAACAGCAAAATTCAAGATATAATTTCTTAAAATTTACCACTTTTTTTCCGAACTGTTATTAATGTATAAACACCATGAATATATATAACATGAGAATTGTTTTAAAAATGTCACATAAAAAATAGAATTCAGAGAGTTTTAAATTTAACAGAGTGTTGATGATGCGAATAAAAAGTAATTATTAGCATAATGCATCATATTCGTAACAAGTGTAATGTGAATACATTTAATGTATTACCTGGTGTAAAATTACTAGAATCATGAGAGAAATTATCTATATTATGGTCTTCAAAATTTATATAACATATATTTTTAGTTATTTCTTCAGTGGTGAATGTCAGTGGACTTATACTTAAATCAAAATTATAATGGTTAAATGAAAAATTAAATTTATCTTCCAATTCTCAACATTTTTTCTTCCTGGTCTATTTAAACCTTGAGGGGAAAATCATTTTCTTTCAATATATCTCATAACTTATTTTATTCCAATTTCTATATTTCAAGAAATCCCGACTGAATTTTTCTCAATTTGATCGAACATTCTCAGAGATGAGTTTGAGCTGATTAGGTTCCATTTCCTTTTTTTTTTCCTTTTGAGTTCTTGGAGTAGAAATTTATTTCCTTTCAATTCCTCCGCTAAACGAGCTTCGAAAAAAGATGGCTAATGGAATTATGTCTGTCACCGAGAAAAATCTGATCAAATAATGTCACAGTTCATTACGTTATTTGAAGAAGACGTTTGACAGGTTACTTTAGGAAGCTACACAAGATGATACTAGTTTAGTTTGTAATTTCGAGGGATATGTTTATTTTTCTTACGTAAACTTAAGGAATTGCTTTGTATTTCAATTGTTATTTAGTAATTCTTTCATTCTTGTTTAAAACTTAATAAATAACTAAATTATTAATATTCTTTCTTATGTGTCACTATTAAATATTTTACAAAGAAACTCTGCAACGAATAAAAACTGATTTAGTGAAGATAATCAAATTATTTTAGCAAGATCTATGAAACATAAACTCTTCAACCTACCCTATTCTATCTGTGTCCCGCTCCCGTTGGTGTGGTGTGGAAGTTAGGAGAGGGGGTGCCAGCTCAGGTGTCGTCCTCATCACTTGACCGTGGTTCAAAATTACGAGGTCCGTCGCCAATAGCCCACGTGTTGCTTTTAGTGCGACGTTAATAAACAACTAAACTAAACTAAACTAATCTATCTGTGTCCCTATATAATGCTTAATATTAAAACTAACTTCAACTATCTATATCTTATCTAATATTCAAACCTAGATGGTTCGATTCTTAGTAAATGTGAATCCTTGAATCTTTGTTGATCCTAAAGCTCTTAACTCTCACATCAGATATCTTAATATGATTTTTTCAGCTCACTATCTGTACCACCATACAATTAATTTCAATACTAAATTCTTTGATTTTCACAAAGGCAATACTATAAACTTATTCGATAGACTTTAATAATTATTATCAAATATGCATAATCACTGTTTCATCCATTTGGAAATATCTTCAGTTCAAACAGCAACACTTAAAATCCCGAAGTTTGAGTTGAAGTGGAAAAGGCGACAGAGAGAGCAAATTCACTTTACAAACTTGCTACTTGTTTTAACCTTTTGAAGACGGCGGATTTTGAGAGGAAAAGGCCCTTAAAGACGGCGCTTTAGGCGATGTTTACTTCCCCCTTTTTTATCGCTCATTGATGGCACCATACATAGGCATACAAAAGAAGCAAGATAATTGCTAGGGTCAGCAGTGAATGGGGATGTTCGCGGCTTAGAAAGTCCCTAAATACAAAGAGTCTCCCTTTCTTAGGGAAACATATTTTCTTGGAGAACTCAATGTAGTAATTACGATTTCAGTTCAAGAAAATTTGAGAAATTTATTTATTTTGTTTTTTTAAAAAAGAAATTATTTCCTAAGAATTTAAGCTGCTTTTCACCTAGATTTCCTTTTTCAATATTATTAAGAGCATTGAGAGAAATAGCACAAAACAATGATGATAATATAAAACATTGCATAAAAAAAATGAAACGCTTAGTTCATTGTAGACAAAGGTACACACAATAAACTAACCAAATTTAATTGATATTATTCAAGTAAAATTTATTTATGTTTTGATTTTCAGTAAATTTATTAAAATAGATATAAAATATTTTAAATTTATTTTTCTTTTAAATGCAGGAATTTGATACACACCTGGTGTTAAAACTTGAAATAATCATATTAGAAATAAGAAGTAAATAATTTGATACTTCATAAATTACACGTAATTATAATCAGTAATTCAAAATAAAATAAAAAGCAAAATTGCTGATCCTGTCTCTTGATATTATAATGTAAAATTCAGACTTTCTCAAATCGATAATGAAGTAAGTTTAAAAGCTCTTATAAGTATTCACAGCATTTGTATGACAATAAACATATCATCATAAATAAACTATGCTTTTTTTTTAAACTTCATTATTACTTAATTTATAATTGTTTTTCTCTTTTAGAACATGCCAGAAAAATCTTAAAAATTTATACCCTCTTAAGAATTTTCTTATATATCTTCCATGAAGGAATGATAGATTTGATGTATAATTGTCATTTTTTATTGTTCCATAATCCATTATATTGTGATACATTAATATTCATAATATTGAATGAATCCTAAGATTAAGTCTAAATTTTATTAACAAGCATTTTTCAAAAATGAAAACTTTATTTTTCTTTGATCTAATTCTTCTTATATATGCTGAAAACTATGATAAAATATTCACTATGGCAAATAAATGAGATGAATAAATAGCAAAACCATTAAAAAAAAGGTATTTCGCATTATGCTCTAAAATGTGAGTATCCTAAGGCTATAAATGTTGGCCTTTGTTAAATAGTGCCACATTGTATTGTCCACATGTTTTATCGAAAAAAAGGTGACGATTAGGTGTTCCAACGTGTAGCACAGCTGATACGCATTAAATCAAAATCCTTACGTTGCCGCGGTGTGGAAATTAGAAGTGGACGGTCTAGCTCGGCTATGGTTCTCGTTACTTGTTTGTCATTTAAATTACGAGGTCCGTCTTATTAATTTGTCCCTTATGTTACTTGTAAATGAAATATTAATAATTTATCAGTTTACCTACGTGTTCCTAAAAATAAATTCTTTAAATGCACATAATAAATTTAAAAATATATTTTTTCCAATAGTAATAAATGTTTTCATTAGTAAAAAAGAGGAAATGCTTTGAATTTTTAGAATACTTCTAGTAAAACGCAAACAATAAGCTGATATCGAAGACAAAATATTATGACTGCAAACATTTTTAAGTTGCCGAGGAGCTTCACGTATCTCGGTAATCTTGTTTATATAAAAGGAATATACGATTCTTATTTGTACTTAATAGTTTCTTTTGCAAGTAATGACAACATACTGGAGCTTCTTACCTTTTTTTCACTATTCGTACAAAAAGTTATATTCTTAACCTTTGGATAATCCTTACTTTTTATTTAAAATTTCAAAAGAATTGCATAACATTGCTTGAATTCTAAGATTACTGCTCTGATTTTTGTGCGATAATAAACTGATTTTTATGCGTGATTTTGTGCATATGATAGAGCCAAAGCCAATACATTCCTACGAAGCCAACTCTTTAGATCAACATTCAAAATAATTACAAAAACCTTTCCTTCTCAACGCACAGACTCCTCAGTCGGTTTAGAAATAACTGACAACAATTTTTCTTTACTTTCTTCAAAATGAAGGAAAACTTTAGCTTCAAATATCGTTTTTTCCCTCCCCCCACTTCGTTTGGACAGTCCCCTAAGTGACTGGGTCCTTTTTACATTATCTCTCAAAATCTAACACAATATCAGTTCTCTGAACGATTATTTTCATTTTCCCGATAACGTTCGCAAAGTAGAAGGGGTCCTTCTTTTAAGTTGGAGGGCATAGTTTCTATTTATCCTATGTCCGACAATGTAACAGAAAAGGAAATGCATTTTCTAAGGCTTTATTACGGCAATAGGAGGAAGAACCACGGAAGAATAGTTTTCCGGCTGCATGAAAGCAACCTTCAAGATTTACAAGATAGCAGATGTGCATTTCTAGGTTTTATTACTCCAAAAAGGCATGTGATAATCAATAATGACCAAAACCTGAAAGAATCAACAAAAATCAAGAGGGAGAAGCATTCTTTGTCGATATGAAAGCTTTTACAACTTGTTTTTCATGCTCCTTTACAAGAGCTTTCTGATTCTCTATTCAGAGTTTCAAACGGTTGGGTGCCTTAGAACGCACCCGAACATTCCTTTCTTTGTACTATCGTACATAAAAAGTGTGACTCATGAATAAATAGGCGAGAAAAAAAAAAGAAAACGAACACATTTTTTTTTATTTCAATGTAACTATCTGTTAGATTCTGATTATATTTATTTTTCAAATATATTTTAGAGCATTTTGCAAAATTTTTCGTAATTATTATCATTAAACTTATTATAATTTTTTTTTTAAAAAAACTTCTTTTAAATTTCGAAAAATCAGGAATTCCAACACTTTAGAACTTTTAAAGTACAATATATAACAAAAGTAAAAATTTCAATCTTGCTTCTAAGGTTTTTGAATAAATCGGGGGATTTTTCTTATGCTAAAGAATTCGTAATATTCGTCGCCTACAAATTTGAAAGAAAAAATATTGGAATTAATAGTTTTTGTTTCGAAGACTCAACTTTTATACATCAATTGTCATAATAAAAAATGTCGGAATTAGTTTCTTGCTTTTATAAATTCGAAAGACTACAATGTACAGTTTTAAAAATCTATAACAAATATTTCTGTAACCGTTTTTGTGTTTTGTTGTTGTTGTTGCAAGTATTTTTTTCTTTTTTTGTTGTTTATACATGATTCAAAAGGGTTTTTTTTTTGATGTTTCGATATAAAATTAATTGTTTTTCAATAAGCATAACTTAAGATAACAGTAAAAATACGCTTCTGTACAGCAATACATTGTGTAATTATGCACAATTTTTTTTCAAAAACTGAATGCAAAAATTGCTTCAAATTCTCCACATATATATTTTAAGTAGTTTTACAGGCGTAAAAGTTAATAAAAATGTAAAACTGAGGTATTTTTAAATCCGGAAAATGCATAGCAATACCTGTATTAGTAAAAAAACATTCATTACGAAAATATGTAATTATATTTTTTAGTGTGAAAAAAATAAAATAAAAATCATAAAAAAAATCACCAGTTAAAGTTATAACACTTTTTTGAATAAATATTGAAAATAAAATTTTTATGTAACATACATTTCTTAATAATACTTATATATATTATTATTTGAGTAATAAAGTAAAGTGGAGCACATA
Organism: Nephila pilipes; assembly: GCA_019974015.1. Taxonomy (NCBI): domain Eukaryota; kingdom Metazoa; phylum Arthropoda; class Arachnida; order Araneae; family Nephilidae; genus Nephila; species Nephila pilipes. Next base: position 73,534 of record BMAW01107935.1, on the reverse strand, counting down.
TTAGAAATTAAAAATTTATTTCCAAATAGTTAAATATTGTTTAAGTTCAACATATTAATCCAATAATTTCATATTTTAACAACAAAATAAATTTTATTCTAGGTTGGAAATTTTTATACAATAAAAATTGAGATTACAGAATTTATTTATTACAAAAAGGGAATAAAGTTATGTATTATAAGCAAAATTATTTAAAAAAGGTAAAAATGTGTATTAGTGTAATGATTTTACAGATTTTTTTAGAGTTCTTTTGCGTACGAATGTAAGCATATCAAAATAATAAAAATTATCTAACAATTATGCAAAAGGAATAAATTTGGGAAATATTTAATGTACTATAACAATTTTAATTAGTGTGGGACTTTTTGAAAACAATGATTTAATTATTTTCGGTTATGAAAGACTCAAATTTGTTGAAGGAAGTTGTTATTCATCTCATTAGTTTTCTTAACACATAAAATAAGGAAATATACAAAATTCACAAATACTTTTCAAAATTCTATGACATTTCAGGTGCACTAAAACTATACAAGAATTATAATACTGTTCTTGGATATAATACAAATTTTTTAAAAAAAATATTTAAACTGGAAATGAGATCCTGCAAATCAAGAATCTATTTAAATTCACCATATATAGATATTATTTTACATGATATTCTTCGAAACAATTTACACACAATCCTACATTACACAATTTACACGAAACAGAAGTGCGTCTCCTTACACCTTTGGACTTACACACAACACAACGTCGCTGAACTTTTTTAAATTCAGGCCAATGATGGTTTTCAAGTCTATTGCTTCTAAAATTTTGTTCTGGGCTGGTTAAAACTGTTTGATTATTTTCATTCTGTAAAAGTTGCTTGATTAAATTTAAGCGGAATATTTTATGGCTTATGCTTTTTCCCGTTTTGATTTTGAACAATATAAATGCATTTAATACTGTCAAATCTAGTAAATGAAAAAAAAAGTTTTTTGGTCCATTTTAGTGTCTTACGACCAAATGTATAGCTGTTTGCCATGCGATCACTCAGTCTATGCATTTAATTTTTTTAAAATATATCGACAAGAAACAAGATTCTTTTTATATCTTATGTTTCATGTAATGGTACATCTAACCATGAAACTTTATGTGTAACAAGTGCATATTTTGTATTTTCTTAAAAGATATTATTTTTATGCAGTTATTTTATATAAGAAACATATAATTTTCGATTTAATCTTTTTTTCTTACATATATGTTTAATGCATTTTAAATAATATATGTAAAAACTAAAATATTCTAATGAATAACCGATTTTAGAGGAATTTTTTCTCGAATTAGGCTTAATATCTAAAATCGTCTGGGCACAGCGCATCGTGGTAAGTAAGTCATGGAGACACAGTGAAGGACTTCTTTTTCTCCCTTCGGTAGCGAAATGCTTAAATTATAATTTTTTGAGTGAATAGGGTTATTTAGTTTATTATAAACTCTGTATTTTGTATTTATTGTATTTTTCTGAATGTAATGCAAAAATTTTTGACTCATTTATTCTTCTAGCTACGCACCATTGAATCGTGATTAAACTAGCTCAATGGAATGTAACAACTCTTCTTAGCAATTTATAATAAATAATAAGTAAAAAATTATTACAACTATGTTATATATTTTAAACAACGTTTATCTAACTTAATTCAGACTTTCTTTGACTTTTAATGTAAACTGAATGGATCGTATTAAATTCATCATTTTTTTTCTTTATAAAAACTGTTGGTGTTGCATTACATTTGACCCAATATGGTATATGTATATATATATATGTGTGTGTGTGTGTGTGTGTGTGTGTGTGTGTGTGGAGTGTGTGTGTGTGTGTGTGTGTGTGTGTGTGTGTGTGTGTGTGTGTGTGTGTGTGTGTGTGAGCAATACGTAACTGAACGAAGCACACCAA